>CAJQUW010015381.1:200000-323351 GCA_907163375.1 Prostheceraeus crozeri | reverse complement strand
ATATATATATATATATATATATATATATATATATACAAGGTGTTTCAAAAGTAGGCTAACAGTTGATTTTGCCCTAGGAAATCTATGTTGACCGTTCTATTGGCGATTTACACCTGAATCAGTCGATGGATATCCATGATCAGTCCAACATGAGCCATAGACTTCGAAGTAATTGCTACTATCATTTAGAAGTCTATGCAGTAGCATTCCATTGGCAAAGGAATTTTGAAATCTATCATGGACAAGATATAGCACCAATCTGACATTACGTACATGGATATGTTCAATTAATTTGATTTGAATCAAACACTGTTAGTTTGACTTGAAGTGAATTAAACAAGCTTGAAGCTTTTTTGAATTTGCTGCTTCTGTCATGTCAGGTCATCTAAAAGATGATCAGAGAAAATGGATTTTGAAATCCTTTTGGAAAAACAAGAATGCTGAAAAGGTGCGAATGGAATGGAGAGATGCCTTTCACAGCAATCCTCCATCAAGATTTGCTATTTATCGCATTCGAGATAAATTTGAAAAGACCGGTTCGGTAGAGAATGCACCGAAGTCAGGACGCCCTCGATCAGTTTCAATAACATCAAACGAGGAGCTAGTGGCCCAAACATTTGTTCAAAGTCCGAAGAAGTCAACAAGAAGAGCCTCATTGGAGTTGGACATTTCTCTAAGCTCTATTTGGAGACTGATGAGGAAAGTTGAGTTGAAACCATACCGACCCAGACTGTTGCAGCACCTTCTACCGGATGATGCTGAACGACGCTTGCAGTTTGCTGTGCTCATGTTGTCGGAAATTCGGGAGAACCCAGATTTGCTTGACAAGATAGTTTGGTCTGACGAAGCCAGTTTCAAACTATCAGGTCACGTAAATAGACATAACTGTGTCTACTGGTTCCCTGAAAATCCGCACATGGTATCAAAAAATGAGCTGAACCAGCCTGGCTTAACCGTCTGGGCCGGTATGTCAAGCAACGGTGTGATTGGGCCAGTATTTTTTGAAAGAACTGTGACGGCTGAGGTGTACCTTCAAATGCTCCAATCCTTTGCGATTCCTGAGATGCAGTCATTGAACAACTTCAATGAGCTGTACTTTCAGCAGGATGGTGCACCAGCGCATTTTGCAGTGAGTGTCAGAAGCTATCTGAATGACACTTTTCCAGGAAAGTGGATCGGGAGATGTGGTAGCATCCTTTGGCCTCCTCGCTCTCCCGATCTAACTCCGATGGACTTTTTCTTTTGGGGCGTTGTAAAGGAGAAAGTGTACGGACGAAAACCTCACACACTTTCTCAACTCCGCTATTAACAACTATCTAGCATTCCTGGTAAAATGATAAGCGGATTGTCTGATGATACCTTAGACTTTGTGGCAGAAGGATCTACTGAGCGATATGTTCAAGAATGGGATCCAGGCTTCCTCCAAGAAATTTCGGAAACAGAAAACTGCGACGATGTTTTGACTGAAGACCAAGAGAATTACCTCATGAGTCTAGAAAATGCTGCAATACCTGCATCAACTAAAAATCAAACAGCAAAATGGGTCCAGAAATTCAAAGACTTCCTTGCTATCAAAAAACTATCTCCGCACTTCGAAAGTGTACCACCAAAAGTGCTATATGACTATCTTCGTCTGTTTTATGCGAATTTGAAGAAAACCGATGGTAACTTTTACGCACCTGCCAGCCTAATATGCATCAGGGCAGCCATTCACCAACATTTGAAGTCTCCTGAAGTCAATTCCAGCATCAATATACTGACAGATGACAACTTCACTCGGACTAATAAAGTGATGAAAACGATGGTAAAGTGCTACTTGACCAGTAACCAAGAAAGCGGCCATGAGTTCGTGCGTATTTCAAACAATGATATGAGTAAACTTAGATGCTGTTTTGAGCAAGAACCTGAAGGTATGAAGACTGTGCAGGAGGAGTGCATTGTCAATATCATCTTACACTTTCACCTTCGAGGCAGGGAGAATTTGCGTCCAAGAATTCCTTTGAATTCGGTATTGACGATGGAAAGGAATTTGCAGCCATAAAAGTGCCCATGCTTCAAAAAAGCGTAAAGGCATCCTTGAATCGAAAAGAATTCGAAAATGTAAAAGCAGCAAAAATGATCCCACAAGAAAATCATTGTCCTGTTCAAAGGCTAAAGTATTACATCAGTAAATTGCCGAGCCAGACCAAAGAGGACACTTTATTCCCAGGTATTAAGAAAGATGGTACGTTTTCTGAGCTAGTGGTGCTGGGCAAAGATTCTCTTGGAAAGGCTATGAACAATCAATTTGGAAATGAAACATGGGAGATCGAAAAGAAAGAGAAAACAGGAGGGACAATACAAGACGGGACTGTGATGAAAAGGATTGAATTACACGGATCTTTTCATGATTGTAGCTTCCAATTTTGATGGCATTGCGTAGCTGAATCCACAAGTGTTGACATTTCTTCCTTGTCTATTTCAAAACTCTGTACAGGTCATTTTATATGTCATTGTGAGAAAATGAAAGTATCTGAAAACGGACGGCTTGGTAATGCCATTGCTGCCTGCTGACAGGAGGCAGCAATGTACAAATTGTAATTATCCGATACTATTGCCGCATAGATTTAGAAATACAAGAAGACAATGTAGGACATTTGAGGGCGCGTAATCACCTGAAAATGTCTCACATTGTTGCCCGAAAAATCTATGTTAATAATATTGTGCGTTATTGAAGTGAACTGGACAGCAATGGTATGAATAGACATGTAGATATCCGCTGATTGAGATTTCAAAAATGTCTTTCTCATGCATAGATAGAGAAATCATCATTACGGGATACATTGTTGCCTTCCTTTTTCCACATAGTACCATAGCTCAATTACGCACAATAATTTATAATGAACAACAGACATCTATAAATCATAAAATGAAAAGTTACATTCTTTCGAGAGGAAATAAACGTTTCCTTCCTTAGCTATCTGTTCATCCCTCACTGCGGGAGGACAAGTTGATATTTCCTCTGTAAGAAAATAGCTATATCTAGAATACGGAAGGCTGGTTGGATACCTTGACAATTGAGGATTATGATTGGAATGGCTCGAGATCGGAGGGCTTGGCGGAAGACGAGTCATGACATCGTTAGAGATCGACCTCGCAACAAATGGTAGCAACGTGTATCAGATCATGCACAAATCTGCAAGGGCCGCCATAGTCCGGTTGAGCATCACTTGAGCACGCCTATGCTCGCATACATCACCGATCGTATGTTGTTGCTAGCATGGTGCATACACGTGATAGATGATGATCTGAAGATATACAAGGTGTTTCAAAAGTAGGCTAACAGTTGATTTTGCCCTAGGAAATCTATGTTGACCGTTCTATTGGCGATTTACACCTGAATCAGTCGATGGATATCCATGATCAGTCCAACATGAGCCATAGACTTCGAAGTAATTGCTACTATCATTTAGAAGTCTATGCAGTAGCATTCCATTGGCAAAGGAATTTTGAAATCTATCATGGACAAGATATAGCACCAATCTGACATTACGTACATGGATATGTTCAATTAATTTGATTTGAATCAAACACTGTTAGTTTGACTTGAAGTGAATTAAACAAGCTTGAAGCTTTTTTGAATTTGCTGCTTCTGTCATGTCAGGTCATCTAAAAGATGATCAGAGAAAATGGATTTTGAAATCCTTTTGGAAAAACAAGAATGCTGAAAAGGTGCGAATGGAATGGAGAGATGCCTTTCACAGCAATCCTCCATCAAGATTTGCTATTTATCGCATTCGAGATAAATTTGAAAAGACCGGTTCGGTAGAGAATGCACCGAAGTCAGGACGCCCTCGATCAGTTTCAATAACATCAAACGAGGAGCTAGTGGCCCAAACATTTGTTCAAAGTCCGAAGAAGTCAACAAGAAGAGCCTCATTGGAGTTGGACATTTCTCTAAGCTCTATTTGGAGACTGATGAGGAAAGTTGAGTTGAAACCATACCGACCCAGACTGTTGCAGCACCTTCTACCGGATGATGCTGAACGACGCTTGCAGTTTGCTGTGCTCATGTTGTCGGAAATTCGGGAGAACCCAGATTTGCTTGACAAGATAGTTTGGTCTGACGAAGCCAGTTTCAAACTATCAGGTCACGTAAATAGACATAACTGTGTCTACTGGTTCCCTGAAAATCCGCACATGGTATCAAAAAATGAGCTGAACCAGCCTGGCTTAACCGTCTGGGCCGGTATGTCAAGCAACGGTGTGATTGGGCCAGTATTTTTTGAAAGAACTGTGACGGCTGAGGTGTACCTTCAAATGCTCCAATCCTTTGCGATTCCTGAGATGCAGTCATTGAACAACTTCAATGAGCTGTACTTTCAGCAGGATGGTGCACCAGCGCATTTTGCAGTGAGTGTCAGAAGCTATCTGAATGACACTTTTCCAGGAAAGTGGATCGGGAGATGTGGTAGCATCCTTTGGCCTCCTCGCTCTCCCGATCTAACTCCGATGGACTTTTTCTTTTGGGGCGTTGTAAAGGAGAAAGTGTACGGACGAAAACCTCACACACTTTCTCAACTCCGCTCCTACATCACAGATGCCTGTCAAGAGATCAGTGATGACAGGAACTTATGCAGAACTGTGTGCCACAGTGTGGCCGAAAGACTACAAGAATGTGCCGATGTCCATGGTGGACATTTTGAGCATTTGCGTTCGTGAATTTTTGCAACTTTAAGTTGATTAATTTTTTGATATGTTGAATAGGCCTTGGTTATTCATTTGTTCATTTTTTTGTTAGGAAACCAAGCAAACAAAATGGTAGTTGTTTTAATGTTAATACCTTTATTAATTTCAGCCTCCTCTAGGCCATCGTCAGAAGCTTCTGACGATGGTCTAAGAGGAGGCTGGAATTAACAAAGGTGAAGGACATTTGGATGTCAGCTGTTCTTCCTTCTTCGCCTCCCTGTCTTGTGTTGACGACAGCGTCTTCGTGCACCAGGCTGAGGGGCGTGGAGGACAGTCGAATGTCAGCTGTTCTTCCTTCTCCGCAGTAACACTGAAACAACTACTATCTTGTTTACATGGTTTCCTAATAATTTTTTTTTGATAGATGTTGGATAGTTATTCGACTTCTCATGATCGGTATAGATTCAAATTGGGTTGTAGTGAAATATGTAGGCATGAAAACACTGGAGATCATGAGATATTTTAATATGATTTACGCGATGTCAAAGAGTATTGAATTTTTGCCCCTTACGAATACAAGGCATATTAGCTATCTGTGGCATCGTGAAAAAGATTATTATGACATAGCTTATTAATCTATAGCATTAAGACATAGCTTTTCAAGGCCAATTTCTACTGTTAGCCTACTTTTGAAACACCTTGTATATAGTCTCCGGGCTGCACACGTAAATCAATCTCTTTATTCATCTCACACATTTTCCCAGATGGCTCTATTGCATCTCATCAAATGTGATATACAGGAGTAATATTAAGAATCTCCTCGACTCCCTGTAATAGCCTCATTGGAAGAAACTTAGACATGATTGCTTAGTTTAATAGATTTTATCCTATTTACTGCCTCACGAGATCAGATTTCCAGACAAATGCTCCACAGACCCAACAAGACTCGAGGGAGTGTGCAATATTATCTGATGTGTAATTATTCTGACTTTTATCAGATTGCGGTCAGTAGATAGGCCTATATTATCATATATAAGAAGAATAAAAGAGAGCATCCACATCGCAAAGAATAACACATTCACTCATTCACTCTTGATGATGCCATGCGACTTAATAAGCAGTGGATCTCTATGCTGAAGTGACCTGTCCTTTCGTTCTCGTTTTGTGACTTGACTGTAAGTGACTAAAATTCAGTAGGTATTGTAAACTTTTATTTTTTCTGCTGTCATTCTCTCTGTCTCTGGCCTGACGACGGGTGATCCCGAAAGCTTGCCTTGTATTTCATTAGTATTTTATTGCATTACAAGAATGTCGAAAGAAGAAAAGCTTTCAATTAGGCCTATAGTTGATTTTCTTCGTGTGAAGAGAATACATGCCTAGCCACATCAGGATGAACTGGACTCGACTTGAGAAAAAAGATGATGTCGACTAGCCTCGGCTAAGTTTTCTCCAGCAGTGCATATCTCTATTTCATAGTCTTCAACTACACAGAAAGCTGCATCGCAGAGCATGTTCCATTGTGGTATTCACATACAATTATAGCTATGACCTCTACTGCCTGGACTCTGTCCTTCTTTCAAATGCCTGAGGTACATTTCAGTCAATAGTGACTCTATTTTTTTGATAGATGCTAATCTTTCTCTATTATAAATTTAATTTTTGAGACTGCGCATCTTAAATGTACAGGGCCGCGCTTGGTCTGGTTTGAGCGTCCAGGATTAAGCAGTCGAAACGCGATCGTCCTAACCAAGTTC
Source organism: Prostheceraeus crozeri (assembly GCA_907163375.1). NCBI lineage: Eukaryota > Metazoa > Platyhelminthes > Polycladida > Euryleptidae > Prostheceraeus > Prostheceraeus crozeri. The sequence continues at coordinate 316,929 of CAJQUW010015381.1, read as the reverse complement.
CTGTTGATGATCTCATTAAAAATAGTCAAATAATTTGTATGCATATTTTGTAGAATTTTATTTCACGTTTTAGCTTAAGGAATTAATATTAATTCTCTTACACACCTGGTAGATTTTAGATGGCGTAATCCTGATGTGTTAGCTAGATCTGGTATTTTGATTGGAAACAGACGTGTCCTCTTATTATCTGAATGGGCAGACTGTTAAATGGGATCTTTTCAATATATAAGTGATGAACATAATTTTGAACAGAACGACTTACTCGCCAATTCATAACACATGAGGAGAGGAGAAGGGTTGTTTGTCCTTCTAGTAAGTAATTTTAAAATGTTTAGACATTTTAGTATATCAAAAATTTTTTAAATCATATTTTGTATCTATTGAAAATAAACTAGTCATTACCTTGTTTTGTTTTATTTCGTTACCTTGACGCACTTTGCAACGTTGAATATGTCAACCCTCGTCTAGATTCATTGAAAACTGTAGAACTCGATAGCACCATGTACTTTCAATTTCCAGACTATCAAGGTGACAGTTTTGATATGATAATAATAATAAGCACTATATTGAAGAAATGACAATCAGAAACTACATAAGTAGTACTTTTACGGATGATAAAATGTCACAGCTTCGCATTATACAATTTGCAGGCAAAAGGAAGAAACGATTTACAATGTTTAGCGGTTGACCAATAAGGAAGACGATAATGCCCTGTTGCTGTTACAGGTAGTTTGTTTGGTAAAAGATAATGCAGCGGATGATCCGAGAATTCACACTTTCTGAAATGTCTCAGCGTCAAAGTTTCACGACGAGAATTCAACCAAGGCATAATTGAGCATTCACAGTTGTCTTCACAGATGACATGATACGCGCGCTTCAATACCCGATGAAGTTTGAGCGAAATCGGATTGGAAATGTTACCGAATAACGGTGTGGCATAAAGTAAGAGGGAAAGGATCATACTATTGAACACGGTGAAAAGCTTCTCTTTCGTCACAAATGGTCTGAGGACTCTCAAAACATGCAAGCGGCGCGAACAACGTTACTGAAATGGTCTTCACATGACATGCGATTATTCCACGTGACACCCAAGATATGAAATGATTCAGAAAGAACAATATCGTCATATAGTGGGATTGATGCACTTTTTGACTTCTTCAGTATGATCTGCTTACATTTCTCTAGATTTAGAGTCATCTCATAGGCTTCCACCCATTGCTGAATTCGGTGTAAGCAATGTGGTGACCGATCCATGGTAAATGCCTAAATTAGACTGACATCATCGGCATATTTCACTATTATAGCGCAGTCGTCTTGAAGCTTCAATGTGGCCATGTGCATGCAGAAAAGGTAAGGACCAAGTACATTCCCTTGCGGGACACCCGACTCTACTTTCGCCAGAGGACCAACAATACCATTTACATACACACTTTGAACACGGGAATTGAGGCCTGAAGTTAATCAAACAATGAAGCCGTTACTGAAACCAAAAGACGCGAGGACGTTCAGCAGACGATTATGGTGAATCTTATCGAATGCTTTCTCAAAGTTTTAACACGTAATCCGTAGACCAAAACCATTCTGACATTCTCTGAACTTCATGGTGCTTTGATGAATATCGATAAGGGCATTTGTCTTTTATCAAATACAGTAGTGTTCGGATTTAATAACATCGAATTTTGTAACAACCCGGGTTTAGTAACCATTCTTATTTGCACCATTGATGAAATCGTTTGAGTATTGTAACATGTTGACCACCTGCGAACGAGAAGTCTTTGTGCAGCACGATGGCATGATACTAAATCCGAAGATTTGTGTGTCACATACCGCTCTCGTATTGACCTCAATAAAGTGATTATTATTATTATCATCTGATGCGATGATGTTGCTCCGGTTAAAAGGAAGGCGTCGACCATTAGATGACTAAAACTTCTCTCAATGTGCCCAATTAAATTCCAATTTAGAGACTGCATGATCAAAAATGTGATACTTGCAGGCAACAATAAATTCGTCTTCTTCAGAAGGGATTCGTCAGTGACATGTGTCCCAATGCACGCATTTATCTCTCACTAATTAAGTACTTCAAATTCCGAAAAAAAGGAAATTTAGGATAAATCCTGAAAATAAGAGATCTTAAACGAATAATAGGAAAAACATCTAAAATATAGGAATAATAGAGAAAATAGGAGGTTTATGAGGCTTGAATGCGCTTTCTTTGCAAACAACTGAACAGATGAACTACAAAATATTACTGCCTAACAATGACGATGAATTTATTGCATTACGAACTTGTTCTAAAATATCTCAGCATCACGCACTTTTTTCAATTCTTAATAAATTACAACTTCACTTGACTTAACTGATTAAGCTACGATCGCCCTTTGCTCCCACCAGTCGGCTCCAACTTCCCCTATTCTGGGCTTCACGTTCTATGGTGATGATTGGCAGACCCTTGACCGTTCGCATTTGGTCTCTCCATCTTTTCATTGGTCTTACGCTCGGCGGTCTTGGGTTCGACAAGTACGGCCTGAACGCCCTTGAGACATAGTGATTTCACGGTCTTCTCGCTACGTGGACAAACCAGATTAGCCCTCTCTTCAGAATTACATATACGATGGTGGTGTTCATGTGGAGATTCCGTCTCATGGTTTCGCACGGAATACGGTCTCAGATGGTGGTTCCATAGATGGCACGTAGACACCTCATTTCGAACACCCCCAGTTTTCTTCTCTTCCCCTTTCAGTGTCTCGAATGCGTAGATGGCCAATGGTATTATGACGGCTTTGTACAGTTTTATCTTAAGAGTAAGGCTGGTACAATTACAAAGAGTCATCTAATTTACCTCATAATCAACATTTCTATTATTTCTTAAGCGCATCACTTTCATGGGATGGATGCAGCAGGCCTAATAGTCATGTTAGCTTAACTTGAACTGCCTCTCTTATCTTTCGATGAGGCAAATTCAATGTCAGTTATTGCTTAGTATTTAGCAAAGTAACACTATTTATTTAGGCTACTAACGCAGTAATGCTTGCAAACATAATTACAATTCTCAGATTTCATTTATAATTGAACAAAATTTGTTTCCAGAAAAACATTTCATCGACCTTTCATAAATATAAATAACTTTAAATCGAAAATGCTGAATCCATTCATTTATCGACATAATTGATAAGCCTACAATGTTTCAATCGAATGTTATGACGTAAAATCATTTGTATAAAAAACATGATAAAAACTTGTTTTTTGAAAAAAACGCTTTCAACACATTTTACAATTAGTCATGTTTTTTACGCCGCGCATCTTCATACGTTGCCTGACATACCTACTGCTCTAAAGCGGAAAACACCAGTATACAGATTCAATCAACTCTCATATAAGGCCTCTTTAAGACATTTTGATTTATACGGCACTTTGACAATCCAAATGTCAACTCACATACATGAAAATGAGAAAGATAAAATCATTCTATTCTAAGCAATTTGTATTTATCGATACATTTGGAGGTGATGATACAGTGTTGGCAAGTCACACTCAAGTGTAGACGCACATCATCATTGCCAAAGGGATCACAGCACGGTTTCTAAGAACAAATCCGCCACGTATGTCAATTCTACAAGTACTCGTGCTTCATACAGCGAGCGACCATCCAAATGTAAATTACAATCCGGTAATCGTCAAATCTCAAGGACTTCAACTTAATCTTAAGGACTTCAACTCTACGAGTATAACACATCACAACAATGGTCACACAGAGAAGGAGTTTCATATCCATTCTTTATGAAAATTGGATGAGATCTATCTGTTAGGCGATTGTACATTTTCAAGCACAAACTGCAACGTCTCGACTTCACTTTCTTCTTCTCCACGATTTTCTTTATGTCGTTGTGTTCACATTGCTGATGTGTGTCAGGATCTGCTTTTTCACTATTGATCAGTTTAATGAGCTTACGAAGATCTTCGGTCTGTGGATTTCTGTCACGTTTCATTTCGGGAGAAGATGCAGAATTCTTGCCATTCGACGATTCTTCATCCGAATGACAAATTTTATGCTCCTGAAGGGTTTGACGTTTGCAGGTTCCTTCATGACGAACCTGAGATGCTCGATAGGAGAAAAATTTAGGACAATATTTACATTGAAAAGGCTTCTCTCCCAAATGAACATTTTTTTCGTGCCTGACTCTAAAATCATTTCGGAAGAAAGATTTAGGGCAATATTGACACTGATAAGACTTATCTCTTATATGAACACATTGTTCGTGTACGACCTTATGATCCTTCTTGACGAATGATTTAGGGCAATATTGACACTGATAAGACTTATCTCTTTCATGAACACCTTTTTCGTGTAAGACTTTTCCACACTTCCTGAAGAAAGATTTAGAGCAATATTGACACTGGTAGGACTTATCTCTTTCATGAACATTTTTTTCGTGACTGACTTTAACATCACTTCGGAAGAATGATTTAGAGCAATATTGGCACTGGTAGGACTTATCTCTGACATGAACACCTTGTTCGTGAACGGTTTTACTAGACTTCGTGACGAATGATTTAGAACAATATTGACACTGGTAGTTTTTTTCTCTCAAATGTAGAGGAACAGATGCGGTATTCTCACGCTCTGATGGATCTTCATCGGGACTGACTTGATGTTTGAAGGTTCTTTCATGACGAACCTGAGAGCCTTTAGTAGAGAAAAGTTTATGACAAAATTTACATTCATAGGACTTGTCTTTGATGTGAACATATCCTTCGTGCAAAACTCTCTTTTTCTTCGTCGAGAAAGACTTCGAACAGTAACTACACAAGAGAGACATTTGCCGAATATGAAGACCTTATTCACGTGAATTTCACTTGCAGTCTTGCGTGTTGTTACTGAAAAATATTCATTTTGAACTGCTGAGAATCGGCCGATATCCAATCTGAAACGAAAAAATGGATATGCAATCGACACATGAAATTACAGAATGTGACTTAGTAAATTTCTAATTTTGTCTGCAGATCACAAGATTTCTACATCCATGGTTAGACTTCCGTAGTTAGTTTGGGAGTAGATGCAGATTGCTTCCCATTTGACTATTCTTCATCTGCAATCCACATTTTGTACATTTCTAGGAGTAAGAAGCTCTGATTTCAAACCACAAAAGTACGCCACCGTATTACAAGGTAGCAGCCCCACCAAATGAATAGCTGCCGGAGAGCTGACAACCCGTGCGTTCTTAGCCTTTAAGTTCTTATAAGAGAAGCAAAAATTTCATTATATGTTAAGGTAATTGCTAATTGCCTACATTTCACTGTATTAAATATGATACAGACTTAAACCATAACGGTACAGCAAACGCGTGATATGCCTGAGTACAAATTTCTGTGTGAAAAAGTGACTTTACAGAATATTTGAATTAGAAATCACTGAATTAGCTGTGAGGTCCAGGGCTCCCACTCCATAATTTGCGCAGCTTTTGATTTCAGGGATAAAATTCGAAATTCTTGTGCCTAGACCCCTGTGTCGCCATCTTTGTGTTTGTGATTTATTTAATTGCTTCAAGTTATTATCTTATTGCATTTCTAAAATATCAATGTAGACCAAAGTTTGAGCTAATGAACTGCTAAATGATTGTCAATCAATATTTTATTACATCATGTGATAGTTATCTAAGAGTTAAGTAGGACATATGTAATTTAGGCATGAGACCCTACCTGTAGTAATGTATGTAATTAATTGTAGTGCCTAGTCAAGCATGTAATTTATTGATACTTACTAGCTACAAGTGATGTATCCAGTAATAGTCTTTTAAAAACAAAGGAAAAGTCATCTTTATGATATCTTTATATAATGGTATTCAAACAATTATTTTTTTGAAATCTCGATACAATATGGGCAGATCTAAACGTAAAAATCTTACGAAACAGCGAAATATATGAAACAGAATTTTTGGCATTGTAAACATAAAACAACAAAAAACAACTCTAAAATGAATGTGCATACACAATGAGTGACAGTATACTAAAAGAAGGTATACTAGTTGGAAGTGTAGTCGCAATTATGCAGTTTTTTAAAGGCGTTTAACGGGCCAAGTTTCCTATCGTGGAATTATATTTAGGTACCGTCTAACATAATAGATGTCGATATGTCACACAATTGATAAGTTTTTGTCGATAAAGACAGAAATGTTCTCTATTAATGATGATATCGAGGATGAAATTAAAATGAATTTGTTTTGGAAATAATATGACTCTGGAAATAAAAACGTTCGAGACAGCTGATGGTTATAAGCTTATATTTCAACCTTAAGTAAACATAGCCCAATTATGACGTCTGTTTTGCATGATTACTAAAACTCAATAGGCATTTTGATTTACTCGGAATGATCAGTCGATATTATGTTTTGAACCGTGAAGAAATTCTTTAAAAACGAATATTATGTAATAATATAAGAAAAGAACCTGTAAAACACAACAAAATTGTCAAATTTGCGCAGAAAATTGGAATTTCCTAAAAATTTGCGCAGGAGTGGGAGCCCTGGTGAGGTCAGTTGGAATAATAACGAAGCATTTATATTTTCAAAATTACGATCCATACAAAAGTACGGAACAGAGGCAAGATGGCTTAATTGTTAAAAAAAGCTACGGATGTCAGATAGTAAGGTGAATTAAATCATAGATCATAAGCCAAATTACAAAAGAAAAAAGTATTACAACATCTGAGTGATCTACAAAGACTGACGCGATAACATGTCCGCATCCGAGGAGAAATACGATAGTTCACTGGATGATTAATATATTTTTTGACAATAGAGACTAGCTAACACATAGACGACGAATTTAAACCTCATTTTTCTGCAATCATTTTCGTTATAATTTCTTCTTGCACTAATGGAACACACGTTGAAGCTGAGGCCGAGACATCCCGACTTAATCATATGACCTGATTTACTTTGCAGCTTCATCCAAAATGATAACATTTCTGAGCCGCCGTAACTGATATACATTCGATAAATATCTGCTCACCCCGCTCCCGAAATAACTTAGTTCGAAAAAATGCGATTCATTTCTGTCTGCACCACTGTGTAAAGCAGAACATGAGCACTTGAAAAAATTAACACACCAAATAATCCAACGAGATAATCAAAAGTTACTGATGCTTATTGATTTTTCATTGATTTTTGCGAAATAAAACTGGTCTGTTGCATTGTTGAAGAAAATGCAATCCAATTTCATTCATCCAGACACTGAAGAAAACACAAAAATCAAGTTTACTGAAAATCTATCGAGCTAATCAAAAGATAATTACGTTTATTGATATTTTTTTAATAGAGTTTATAACATTTTTATAAAATTTTATATTTAAGTCATCGAAATCAAAATTCAATCCAATCTCGTTCATACTAGCTTGTTAAGAACGCTGTGGAGAACAAATCAACCAAGTTTGATGAGAAATGTATCGCGCTAGTTGGGATTTATTGATATTTTGTAATGACTTTTTTAGCATTTGCATTAACATTGTCAGTCACTGAAATCAGCTGCAACTAAATTTTATTCCTGTAGCCATGAAAAGAGTCTAAAAAGGAAAAAGTCAGTTCAGGAATATACTCAGCTAGCTATAATCTGATGATATTGACAATTATCAATACACAATTAATTTCTAAAAATATCAGCTAAAAATATTCTAGAAATATCAAAAAGTATCATTTTGATTTCATTTATGCAGCCAAATTTGGAGCATTAGTAAGAATAATGCAATGATAGCAAATACTATAGTAACGTTTCTAAAATGAGTTATTTTTCACATTGGTTTTACTTACAGAATAGTTCGATTTGTGATTTAATTCATTATTAATTGTGTTTCGCCTAAGGTTAGCTCTTGCTAATTTGATTGCATTTGGATGAAATCCAAGGAGTACAGGGAACAAGAAAGTCTTTCACTGAGCAATGGATACAGCAACAAGACGTAACTTGCGATAAACACATTTATCGATCGCTGGCACCCAGTGTATTTGATGGATCGCTACTTCAATCGATGAATGATTAGGGAATGCCTGAAAGGTGTCGCATCTTTTCGGCATTTGTTTGACTATTCATTAATTAGCCGTGAACCAAAAAAGGTGTTTAGCTCATGATTAACAATATTTGCATCACAAGCGTCAGTTGCAGTTAGACGGAATTGTAGCATCGATGCTCATCAATCCTGAGAATGTGTAATCCATTCGCCTATTGAATGAAATAGTCAATGCGTCCAACAAGATTGAGCTGTATAAGTTAGATTTCATAGCAAGACGAAATACGGAATACAGGAACGATTTGTCATTACTGCTTGGGTAATTTCTGCAGAAGATAACTGGTCCGTAGAGGATTGGAGGCGACAACTGGAGTACTGAATTCCATACAGAACCACCACTTCGACATACTCTCATTGATGGGAAAATAAACTCTCGGAAACAGGTCCTCATGTACACAAGAGACCAGTACAAATGAGACCAAGATATGTAGGCAGCCAAGAAATCAAAGAAGTTCTAAGTTCTGTTGATACAGGCCGAGCAGCATTTATGCGTCGCTCTGAATTAGACCTTTCTCAGTCCTCTGCGTGTAGAATTCTAATGAAAAATTAATTCCATCCTTACAAACCGTTGCATTGCCTGAAACTTGTCGATGGAGATGTCGATCGCAGACGTCAATTATGTGAGATAATGCAAAAGAGGATCACTGATAATCCAGCCTTTTCTGAGAAAGCTGACATGCTCAGACGAATACGTGTTTCATCTGAAGGAGACGTGAAGAAACACGATGTTCTCTTCTGGTTGGCCGGAAATCCCAATATCAGATGCAAAAATAGTGGACAAAGCCCTACACAGATTTGCGAATGGATGTAGAAGTGCTTCGTGTCCAATGGTGACTTATTTGAAGGCTAGAAGCATGTTGGATTTGCTGCACTTAAAGATCATGTCACGTATTATGTCAAGATTCTGAATGTGAGATAGTTGTCTGGAATCTAGTGATACCATCGTTGTTTTCATCATTCACGGCTTAACTAATTTTTACTCACCCTGTACGTGCCGGACATTAATTCATAAAAGTGATACTTTACAGTTCTGCGATTGTTTGATAAAAACCTTCTTTGCTTCACGTTAGTCACACAGGTATTCGATGCAGTGCAGTTATGTTGAATAAATGATAGTTCTAGACTTTGATGCTCGGGATAATGCCAAAACGCATCAAATTAGCGATTTAACCTTCATGTTGCAGTTTCATCGATGATGCTTCGAACATGCGATTTCAAGAGGAATTGCACATGAAATGTTACACCAAAATTCGAAGTGGAACAAACGGGAAAACACTACCGAAGATTGATTTCTCCTCACCAGTTGCAGCTGCTGATTGAATCCATGCAATCTGCGACACTAGACATCAGCATTTCACAAAGTTGGTTGTTAAACCGGAAGGGAGTCATCGAAAGTCCTCCCATATCTCTTGACTCGACTTCAAAGAGTCGAGTCTTCGACGAGCGAGAATGCTTGCCATCAGAAGAATCATAGAAATACGAGTTCCCAATCATTCTGAGGGACTACAATAGACAGCAGTTGCTTGTTGATGCCGTTCCAGATGATCGTTTACGTGCCGATTGCAGTGTCTTAATAATCAAATTTGTGAAACATGTGCAATAGCTCACAGCGGACGGCGTCATAGTCAACGCTATCTTTTTGAAATGATTTTATACTTTTTTCATTTCACACTTTCAACGTTGAGTATCGCACGGCTAAAAATCTCGGAGCCTTTTGACTGATGTAATCTGTCAGAAAAGTACTCAGAACATTTCTACCAGTATTGGAAAATTCACCACTATCTGCGCAATTCATGTTCCATCAGAGCAGTCTCACGGTATCCAATTCTATATAGTCTGCGGGCTTCACACCTAAATCAATCTCTTTATTCATCTCACCCATTCTCCCAGATGGCTCTATTGCATCTCATCAAATGTGATATACATGAGTAATATTAAGAAGCTCGTCGACTCCCTGTAATAGTCTCATTGGAAGAAACTAAGACATGATTACTTAGTTTAATAGATTTTATCCTATTAACTGCCTCACGAGATCAGATTTCCAGACAAATGCTCCACAGACCCAACAAGACTCGAGGGAGTGTGCAATATTATCTGATGTGTAATTATTCTGACTTTTATCAGATTGCGGTCAGTAGATAGGCCTATATTATCATATATAAGAAGAATAAAAGAGAGCATCCACATCGCAAAGAATAACACATTCACTCGTGATGATGCCATACGACTTAATAAGCAGTGGATCTCTATGCTGAAGTGACCTATCCTTTCGTTCTCGTTTTGTGACTTGACTGTAAGTGACTAAAATTCAGTAGGTACTGCAAACTTTTATTTTTTCTGCTGTCATTCTCTCTGTCTCTGGCCTGACGACGGGTGATCCCGAAAGCTTGCCTTGTATTTCATTATTATTTTATTGCATTACAAGAATGTCGAAAGAAGAAAAATCTTTCAATTAGGCCTATAGTTGATTTTCTTCGTGTGAAGAGAATACATGCCTAGCCACATCAGGATGAACTGGACTCGACTTGAGAAAAAAGATGATGTCGACTAGCCTCGGTTAAGTTTTCTCCAGCAGTGCATCTCTCTATTTCATAGTCTTCAACTACGCAGAAAGCTGCATCGCAGAGCATATTCCATTGTGATATTCACATACAATTATAGCTATGACCTCTACTGCCTGGACTCTGTCCTTCTTTCAAATGCCTGAGGTACATTTCAGTCAATAGTGACTATCTTTTTGATAGATGCTAATCTTTCTCTATTATAAATTTAATTTTTGAGACTGCATCTTAAATATTCAGGGCCGCGCTTGGTCTGGTTTGAGCGTCCAGGATTAAGCAGTCGAAACGCGATCGTCCTGACCAAGTTCCTGTTGATGATCTCATTAAAAATAGTCAAATAATTTGTAGAATTTTATTTCACGTTTTAGCTTAAGGAACTAATATTAACTCTCCTACACACCTGGTAGATTTTAGATGGCGTAATCCCCTGTGTTAGCTAGATCTGGTATTTCGATTGGAAACAGACGTGTCCTCTTATTATCTGAATCGGCAGCCTGTTAAATAGGATCTCTTCAATATATATGGGACAAACATAATTTTGAACAGAACGACTTACTCGCCAATTCATTACACATGAGGAGAGGAGAAGGGTTGTTTGTCCTTCTAGTAAGTAATTTTTAAATTTCTAGACATTTTTGGATATAAAAATTTTCTTTTAAATCTTTTTTTGTATGTTTTGAAAATAAACTAGTCGTTACCTTGTTTTTTTTTATTTTGTTACCTTAACGCACTTTGCAACGTTGAATATGTCAACACTCGTCTAGATTCATTGAAAACTGTAGAACTCGATAGCACCATGTACTTTCAATTCCCAGACTATCAAGTTGACAGTTTTGATATAATAATAATAATAAGCACTATATTGAAGAAATGAAATCAGAAACTACATAAGTAGTACTTTTACGGATGATAAAATGTCACAGCTTCGCATTATACAATTTACAGGCAAAAGGAAGAAACGATTTAGAATATTTAGCGGTTGACCAATAAGGAACACGATAATGCCCTGTTGCTGTTACAGGTAGTTTGTTTGGTAAAAGATGATGCAGCAGATGATCCGAGAATTCACACTTTCTGAAATGTCTCAGCGTCAAAGTTTCACGACGAGAATTCAACCAAGGCATAATTGAACATTCGGAGTTGTCTTCACAGATGACATGATGCGCGCGCTTCAATACCCGATGAAGTTTGAGCGAAATCGGATTGGAAATGTTACCGAATAGCGGTGTGGCATAAAGTAAAAGGGAAATGATCATGCCATTGAACACGGTGAAAAGCTTCTCTTTCGTCACAAATGGTCTGAGGACTCTCAAAACATGCAAGCGGCGCGAACAACTTTACTGAAAGTTCGATAATTCAAAAGCAATTGAATATTACGCATTCTCTTGCTTCTGTTGTTAAGAAGAACAAGCATGCTATATTGAAGCAGTTCGAGGCTGGTGAAAACATACACAAAAGTCCAGAAAGAAGTGCAACTTTGAAGAGCTCGATCCACTGCCTCATGAATGCTTCAAACAGGTGCGAATGCGGACTTATGTGGAAGGTGCTACCGAATAGAACACTGGCATTCAAGGAAGAAAAGTGCAGTGGAGGCAAGCATGTCAAGAACAGGATAACTGTTTTAGTCAGAGTCGCTGCCGTCAATGTGCCATTATTTCATTAAAACATCATCAATTACATGTTTTTTTGAACATTTGGGTTTAGTAACAATTTGGATTTAGTAACATATTTTACCAGCACGATGGCATGATACTAAATCCGAACACTACTGTACTCTTGTTTATCGTAATTTCTTTTCTGGAAGATTTTCTGTCACATACCGCTCTCGTATTGACCTCAATAAAGTGATTATTATTATTATCGTCTGATGCGATGATGTTGCTCCGGTTAAAAGGAAGGCGTCGACCATTAGATGACTAAAACTTCTCTCAATGTGCCCAATTAAATCCCAATTTAGAGACTGCATAATCAAAAATGTGACACTTGTAGGCAACAATAAATTCGTCTTCTTCAGAAGGGATTCGTCAGTGACATGTGTCCCAATGCACGCATTTATCTCTCACTAATTAAGTACTTCAAATTCCGAAAAAAAGGAAATTTAGGATAAATCCTGAAAATAAGAGATCTTAAACGAATAATAGGAAAAACATCTAAAATATAGGAATAATAGAGAAAATAGGAGAACAATAGAGGCTTGAATGCGTTTTCTTTGCAAACAACTGAACAGATGAACTACAAAATATTACTGCCTAACAATGACGATGGATTTATTGCATCACGAACTTGTTCTAAAATATCTCAGCATCACGCACTTTTTTCAACTCATGACACATCGTAATAAATTACAACTTCACTTGACTTAACTGATTAAGCTACGATCGCCCTTTGCTCCCACCAGTCGGCTCCAAATTCCCCTATTCTGGGCTTCACGTTCTAAGGTGCTGATTGGCAGACGCTTGTCCGTTCGCATTTGGTCTCTCCATCTTTCATTGGTCTTACGCGCGGCGGTCTTGGGTTCGAGAAGTACGGCCTGAATGCCCTTGAGACATAGTGATTTCACGGTCTTCTCGCTACGTGGACAAACCAGCTTAGCCCTCTCTTCAGAATTACATATACGATGGTGGTGTTCATGTGGAGATTCCGTCTCATGGTTTCGCACGGAATACGGTCTCGGATGGTGGTTCCATAGATGGCACGTAGACACCTCATTTCGAACACCTCCAGTTTTCTTCTCTTCCCCTTTCAGTGTCTATGTCTCGAATGCGTAGATGGCTATCGGTATTATGACGGCTTTGTACAGTTTTATCTTAAGAGTAAGGCTAATAAAATTACAAAGAGTCATTTAATTTACCTCATAATCAACATTTCTATTATTTCTTAAGCGCATCACTTTCATGGGATGGATGCAGCAGACCTAATAGTCATGTTAGCTTAACTTGAAACGCCTCTCTTGTTTTTCGATGAGGCAAATTCAATGTCAGTTATTGTTTAGTATTTAGCAAAATAACACTATATATTTAGGATACTAACGCAGTAATGCTTGCAAACATAATTACAATTCTCAGATTTCATTTATAATTGAACAAAATTTGTTTCCAGAAAACATTTCATAGAACTTTCAGAAATATAAATAACTTTAAATCGTAAATGTTGAATCTATTCATTTATCGACATAATTGATAAGCCTCCAATGTTTCAATAAGCAAATGCATCTTCATGCGTTGCCTGATATACCTGCTGCTCTAAAGCGGAAAACACCAGTCTACAGACTCAATGAGCTCTCATATAATTGGATTCTTTAAGACATTTTAATTTATACGGCACTTTGACGATCCAAATGTCAACTCACATACATGAAAATGAGAAAGATAAAATCATTCTATTCTAAGCAATCTGTATTTATCGATACATTTGGAGGTGATGATACAGTGTTGGCAAGTCACACTCAAGTGTAGACGCACATCATCATTGCCAAAGGGATTACAGCACGGTTTCTAAGAACAAATCCGCCACATATGTCAACTCTACAAGTACTCGTGCTTCATACAGCGAGCGACCATCCAAATGTAAATTACAATCCGGTAATCGTCAAATCAGGACATTAATCTCAAGGACTTCAACTTAATCTTAAGGACTTCAACTCCACGAGTATAACACATCACAACAGTGGTCACACAGAGAAGGAGTTTCATATCCATTCTTTATGAAAATTGGATGAGATCTATCTGTTAGGCGATTGTACATTTTCAAGCACAAACTGCAACGTCTCGACTTCACGTTCGTCTTCTCCACGATTTTCTTTATGTCGTTGTGTTCACATTGCTGATGTGTGTCAGGATCTGCTTTCTCACTATCGATCAGTTCAATGAGATTACGAAGATCTTCGGTCTGTGGATTTCTGTCACATTTCATTTCGGGAGCAGATGCAGAATTCTTGCCATTCGACGATTCTTCATCGGAATGACAAATTTTATGCTCATGAAGGGTTTGACGTTTGCAGGTTCCTTCATGACGAACCTGAGATGCTCGATAGGAGAAAAACATAGGACAATATTTACATTTAAAAGGCTTCTCTCTCAAATGAACATTTTTTTCGTGACTGACTTTAATATCATTTCGGAAGAAAAATTTAGGACAATATTGACACTGATAAGACTTATCTCTGACATGAACACTTTGTTCGTGTACGACTTTTCTACTCTTCTTGACGAATGATTTAGAGCAATATTTGCACTGGTAGGACTTATCTCTTTCATGAACACCTTGTTCGTGAACAGTTTTACTACCCTTCGTGACGAATGATTTAGAGCAATATTGACACTGGTAGGACTTATCTCTGACATGAACACCTTGTTCGTGAACGGTTTTACTAAACTTCGTGCCGAATGATTTAGAGCAATATTGACACTGATACTTTTTTTCTCTCAAATGTACACATTTTTCGTGTCGGTCTTTATGATGTTTCCAAAAGAAAGATTTAGAACAAAATTTGCACTGATAGGACTTATCTCTGATGTGAACACATCTTTCGTGCAAGACTTTGTTTCTCTTCGTCGAGAAAGATTTAGAGCAATATTGACACTGGTAGGACTTATCTCTGATATGAACACTTTGTTCGTGTAAGACTTTACTACACTTCCTGAAGAAAGATTTAGAGCAATATTGACACTGATAGTTTTTTTCTCTCAAATGTACACATTTTTCGTGTCGGTCTTTAAGATTTTTCCAAAAGAAAGATTTAGAACAAAATTTGCACTGATAGGACCTATCTGTTTCATGAACACTTCTTTCGTGCAAGACTTTTCTACTCTTCGTGACGAATGATTCGGAGCAATATTGACACTGGTAGGACTTATCTCTGACATGAACATTTTGTTCGTGTGCGACTTTACTACACTTCGTGAAGAAAGATTTAGAGCAATATTGACACTGATAAGACTTATCTCTGACATGAACACCTTGTTCGTGAACGGTTTTATTACCCTTCGTGACGAATGATTTAGAGCAATATTGACACTGGTAGGGCTTATCTCTGACATGAACACCTTGTTCGTGAACAGTTTTATTACCCTTCGTGACGAATGATTTAGAGCAATATTGACACTGGTAGGACTTATCTCTGACATGAACACCTTGCTCGTGAACGGTTTTACTAGACTTCGTGCCGAATGATTTAGAGCAATATTGACACTGATACTTTTTTTCTCTCAAATGTACACATTTTTCGTGTCGGTCTTTATGATGTTTCGAAAAGAAAGATTTAGAACAATATTTGCACTGATAGGACCTATCTCTGATGTGAACACATCTTTCGTGCAAGACTTTGGTTCTCTTCGTCGAGAAAGACTTCGAAGAGTTGTTGCGCAAGTGGGACATCTGTCGAATTTGAACGCTTTGTTCACGAGAATGTGTCGATATTGAGATGGTTTTGGCGAAAATCTCCAGGGGCAGTGCTCACACTCCAATTTCATTTGACGTCCACACGTTGCTACATGACGAGCCCGACAACTTCTACTCGAAATTATTCAGGTCAGACTGATGAGAATCGGCCGATGTCCAATCTGAAGGGAAAAGAAGATAGAAATTGATATGCAATCGACACAAGCAACCTGAAATGACAAAATAAAACTTAGTAATTTTTATACTATCAGCAGCATGATTACCCCCTGGCACTTCTTGTCGAGCTAAGAATACCAGTATAAAGAACTCTTAATTGGACAGACGAAGATTCTGCCTTGGCAAACAATCCGCCTAGTTAGTTCGGGAGTAGATGCAGAATCCATTGGACGATTCTTCATCTACATCACACATATCTTCATCATCATACCGAGATTTTTCAAATTTTCCAAAATCATCAAATTTCGCCAAAGTTAGTCATTGGGTTTAGAATAGACTTGATCTGTCACTGAGTGACACTACAACATGACTTACGGTCTTACGTCAACCCTGGGATGAAGGATTGGTCCCTCGGATACTCAGTTAGAACACAAGGTACAGCTGTGATCATGAACTTCAATTGACTGTTGTCTACAGAGGCTGTACATGTTCTACAAGTCAGACAAGAGGAGTTTTACACAATCAACGCTATGCCACGTCAGTGAGAACAGGTGGGAGCAAGAGAAGACCGTTGACGATGCAACACTTCCGGGTGTCAACAACAGAAATGTGGGGGGAATAGAAGTACCTGCCTGTCATTTGTGTATCATCTGATCTATGTGTATCATCGCTAAACCATGTTAAGGACTTCAGAAAATTGCCACTCCATCTCAATGAGTCACTGCATGGTAATTCTCATTATCTCATTAAAAATGCTATAACACTTGTTCGACCAAAAGCGTTTAAGACAGTTTAATGAAACCCTGTAAGTGACAGTTAAAAGATATGCAATTTTGTTTTTCATAGAACCTCACATTTGACAGTTATTAAGAATGCTTACATCTAACTGTCATTAAGCAGAAAATACGCATAATCTCACATTAATTTTTCAGAACGTCACGTGTAACAGGATTTCCTTAATGGATTCTTATAGTATAATTTTAAAAATCCTTTAATTTATTGTTATCCCAGGAAAAGAACTCGTCTTCCATTCAGAAACCACAGACTTAATTCATGATTAAATATTGAAATAAGTTTTCCATTCTGAAGCAAACAATCCATCGACATCAGAACATAAATAAAGGAAGGTTAATATTATTCAATAAACTGCTAGATTCGCAAATGCGTACCGGAGTTTTACACCTAATAAGCCCCGGTATATTAAGTGGAAATTAGTGCCAGTTAATATATCCGGATATATTAACTCGTGCCAAACTTTCATTGTCTTTGTAAAATTCAGCCAGCCATTTTCTTGGAAATAATACTTCCAAGAAAATAATATTATTTATAGATATAATAATATTTATGTACATCAAGCACTCATCTTGGTATCTCATGTGATCACACCGGAAGAAGATTAGGCAAATGGAATGTCTTATCACCTGCATACTAGGGCTTTCAAAATCCCGACTTCTTCTGATCCCGGAATTAGGAGGCTTAATTCATTTACCGATAACATACTTAGGCTGGGGTGGGCAGAACAATGCTTGGCGTTGTTTTTAATATTCTTTGACGACTATTTTGAACGACACAGTCTACAATACAACTAATGACATCAGATAGACATCTGTCTTTATGTCCATAAATTAATAATAACTTATCTTTTCACATGCAGACAGAAGCTATAACAACAAGTAGATCTGGTTATCGCACATAATATGCGTTGTCTCATTAAAGCCCGGTATGAGATTTTTAAATCGAAATGCAAATCCAGCGATTTTTCTGACGGCTGGTAAAAGCCCGATGTTGTGTAATAATCAGAAGATATTAGATATTAATAATTCATTAGATATTAGTACGCCTGCATGTATAACGCTTCTCTCTTTCCTTCTCTCGACTGCTTGAACATATTCTTATTTTTTGATATCAATGAATTGGTTGCGATAGACAATAAGTATACTATTCTATGCAGTTCTATATGGGAGTAGCTCTGTCTCGAGCTTGCAAGTGTTTATTGTTAAGGTGATCGTGGGAAGTCTATATTTAGTTCTTATATCGCGTTAACATTCTTATTTCACGCATGGCATCTGTTGCTCCATGTTCCTTGTCCACAGCTTTGTTACTCCATCTTCATACAGCTCCTACTGCCCAAAGTTGTTAGGTTAGGGGACTTTACCTAACAACTGTTACTCTGCTATTCAGATTTTAATCAGATGCTTGTTCCGGTGTTGCTCACTTTGTACTCAAATAATTGTAATAAATTACATTCAAGTTGTGAATTTCTTTCCATTAAAGTTTAATCTCAAGCTCATATGTGACCAAATTATATGCACCTATAATAAATTATTGTTGCTTTAAGTGACGGATTCCGTCTCATGTATTAAATGTGCGTATTGTGTGGTGTTTCCATTTAATATACCCGGGTATATTAACCTGATACAAACTTATTCTCCAATTTCGTCATTTTCCAGTTAATATACCGGGTATATGAAGTGGAATACTCCGGTACTAGCTCCGTTAATAATTGAACTACGGATCAAGTGAAAGCGAAATTGTCCAGGGAACAAGAAAGTCTTTCACTGAGCAATGGATGCAGCAACAAGACCAAATATTGAGGCAGAGAGAAAAAAACAGGGGCTAGGGAAATAGGCATTGACCCTGACCAATTATGTTATCGTGACGGAATAATTGGTCTTCTAATTCCTTCATTAATTGCAAAGTTACTCAAAAACACAGTGAACGATGGACGAATTCGCAGGAATGGCCAGTGGGATGGGTCCCCATAGGATCGGCCATGTGCCATATCAACATATGGGCCGTTTTGACATGGAATATGAACATGCATGTAACTATATGCAGATTGACACATCGAGCTGTTTTTTGAAAATGATTGTTGAAGTTCCGTGGGCCTGTGGTGTTCCCATGGGTCGATAACTGATGAATCTCGTGTAATGGGAAAGACATCAAAAACACGTCCCATGGACATCCCTGCCAAATTATCACTGAAAATTAAATAAATATCAATAAAAAAAGGATTATGACGGTTAAATGAAACAAAATGATTGACGTGTCCATGGACGGCATCCGCTCAATGACAGTTAAATGAGTCGTCATTAAGACTCCATTTAATTGATGACGAGTTACAGGACAACCCCATTATTGATAACATAATCGGACCGATGGCACAACAAGCTCATAAGCAATTGAATAATATATCAAATTGAATATGTATTTCCGTATTATGAAAATACAATGCACATGCTATTTACTACTACCGAAGGTTTTGACAGCAGTGCCATGTTAACATCTGTCGATAAGTTCCACTCACAGAATTCAATGTTTTGTTTATCTGCTTCGGTTTGCTAGAAGTGTGATTAATACGAAATCGACGGCATATCGAGGAACTTATTAAGTGGGCAAAAAGGAATTCCTAATACCTTACAGAGATAGGAAAAAAGTCGTGAATCGCTTGTGGATTACTGTGAGTTCCAGCAAAAGGCTTCGATTGCCACAATTCCTTCAGATTCGAAGAATTCAGATCATTGCGCACAAGTTTTCTCCATAATGTTGGCCCTTCCTATCATTATTCAAAAAAATAGCAGGCGTACGAAAATTAGTTGACTTGATGATTTCACATCCTCTTCTCGGCATTTCTCACTGTATAGCATGCATTGAATCGAATGCTAGCAAGACAGTGATGTGTGTTTTGGTGTGTTCGAAGTGATATCACAGTACGCACGCCTCTCTCACTGACTCTGGTGTCCTCTGCTGACAGCTTATTATTTGACATTTCCAATAGCAAGCGATACACGAATTATCCATTCGAGAAGGAGCAAGTTGTCTAATTCTGTGATGTGCCATTTCAATATTAAGGCTAGATACGATCCTTCTATTCTAGAAAACCGAAGTGCGCGCAGATGAATCTAATTCTCTGGGTCCACTAGCGGACCGCTAATGCTCTTAGCAGTGGGCAGGTACTCAATCTGGTATCCAGCAGAAGACAAATGATGCTCTCTAAATACCACATTCGGTATCGCTACACGTGCTGCTGTCATTAGCGCCCACTATTCTCACCTACTTATCTAGAAAACACTGACAACCCTTTCAAGAGGCCAATCAGCTAGTTCTTTGGTTCCATATGATATTCTTGCGCTTAGGCTACACAGCAATCCAAAAATATAGAATACTTGATTTTGAGCGCAGCTCTGAGGAAGCCCTTCAAAATTGATCTTAATAAATGAAGCATCTGCGAACAGTCAAGAATTACCGTGAAATGGGGATACTTGAGACATCGCTAAATCACGACGCAACTTGCGATAAACACATTTATCGATCGCTGGCACTCAGTGTATTTGATGGATCGCTACTTCAATCGATGAATGATTAGGGAATGCCAGAAAAGTGTTGCATCTTTTCGGCATTTGTTTGACTATTCACTAATTAGCCGTGAACCAAAAAAAGGTGTTTAGCTCATGATTAACGATATTTGCATCACAAGCGTCAGTTGCAGTTAGACGGAATTGTAGCATCGATGCTCATCAATCCTGTGAATGTGTAATCGATTCGCCTATTGAATGAAATAGTCAATGCGTCCAACAAGATTGAGCTGTATAAGTTAGATTTCCTAGCAAGACGAAATACGGAATGCAGGAACGATTTGTCATTACTGTTTGGGTAATTTCTGCAGAAGATAACTGTTCCGTAGAGGACTGGAGGCGACAACTGGAGTACTGAATTCCATACAGAACCACCACTTCGACATACTCTCATTGATGGGAAAATATACTCTCGGAAACAGGTCCTCATGTACAGAAGAGACCAGTACAAATGAGACCAAGATATGTAGGCAGCCAAGAAATCAAAGAAGTTCTAAGTTCTGTTGATACAGGCCGAGCAGCATTTATGCGTCGTATCTCTGAATTAGAGCTTTCTCAGTCCTCTGTGTGTAGAATTCTAATGAAAAATTAATTCCATCCTTACAAACCGTTGCATTGCCTGAAACTTGTCGATGGAGATGTCGATCGCAGACGTCAATTATGTGAGATAATGCAAAAGAGGATCACTGATAATCCAGCCTTTTCTGAGAAAGCTGACATGCTCAGACGAATACGTGTTTCATCTTAAGGAGACGTGAAGAAACACGATGTTCTCTTCTGGTTGGCCGGAAATCACAATATCAGATGCAAAAATAGTGGACAAAGCCCTACACAGATTTTCGAACGGCTGTGGAAGTGCCTCGTGGCCAATGGTGACTTATTTGAAGGCTAGAAGCATGTTGGATTTGCTGCACTTAAAGATCATGTCACGTATTATGCCAAGATTCTGAATGTGAGATAGTTGTCTGGAATATAGCTAGCGATACCATCGTTGTTTTCAACATTCACGGCTTAACTAATTTTGAATCACCCTGGATGTGACGGACATTAATTCATAAAAGTGATACTTTACAGTTCTGCGATCGTTTGATAAAAACCTTCTTTGCTTCACGTTAGTCACACAGGTATTCGATGCAGTGCAGTTATGTTGAAAAAATGATAGCTCTAAACTTCGATGCTCGGGATAATGTCAAAAGGCATCAAATTAGCGATTTAACCTTCATGTTGCAGTTTCATCGATGATGCTTCGAACATGCGATTTCAAGAGGAATTGCACATGAAATGTTACACCAAAATTCGAAGTGGAACAAACGCGAAAATTCTACCGAAGATTGATTTCCCCTCACCAGTTGCAGCTGCAGATTGAATCCATGCAATCTGCGACACTAGACATCAGCATTTCACAAAGTTGGTTGTTAAACCGGAAGGAAGTCATCGAAAGTCCTCCCATATCTCTTGACTCGACTTCAAAGAGTCGAGTCTTCGACGAGCGAGAATGCTTGCCATCAGAAGAATCATAGAAACACGAGTTCCCAATCATTCTGAGGGACTACAATAGACAGCAGTTGCTTGTTGATGCCGTTCCAGATGATCGTTTACGTGCCGATTGCAGTGTCTTAATAATCAAATTTGTGAAACATGTGCAATAGCTCACAGCGCACGGCGTCATTGTCAACGCTATTTTTTTGAAATGATTTTATACTTTTTTCATTTCACACTTTCAACGTTGAGTGTCGCACGGCTAAAAATCTCGGAGCCTTTTGACTGATGTAATCTGTGAGAAAAGTACTCAGAACATTTCTACCAGTATTGGAAAATTCACCACTATCTGCGCAATTCATGTTCCATCAGAGCAGTCTCACGGTATCCAATTCTATATAGTCTGTGGGCTGCACACAAAAATCAATCTCTTTATTCATCTCACCCATTCCCCCAGATGGCTCTATTGCATCTCATCAAATGTGATATACAGGAGTAATATTAAGAAGCTCGTCGACTCCCTGTAATAGCCTCATTGGAAGAAACTTAGACATGATTGCTTAGTTTAATAGATTTTATCCTATTTACTGCCTCACGAGATCAGATTTCCAGACAAATGCTCCACAGACCCAACAAGACTCGAGGGAGTGTGCAATATTATCTGATGTGTAATTATTCTGACTTTTATCAGATTGCGGTCAGTAGATAGGCCTATATTATCATATATAAGAAGAATAAAAGAGAGCATCCACATCGAAAAGAATAACACAGTCACTCGTGATGATGCCATACGACTTAATAAGCAGTGGATCTCTATGCTGAAGTGACCTGTCCTTTCGTTCTCGTTTTGTGACTTGACTGTAAGTGACTAAAATTCAGTAGGTATTGTAAACTTTTATTTTTTCTGTTGTCATTCTCTCTGTCTCTGGCCTGACGACGGGTGATCCCGAAAGCTTGCCTTGTATTTTATTACTATTTTATTGCATTACAAGAGTATCGAAAGAAGAAAAATCTTTCAATTAGGCCTATAGTTGATTTTCTTCGTGTGAAGAGAATACATGCCTAGCCACATCAGGATGAACTGGACTCGACTTGAGAAAAAAGATGATGTCGACTAGCCTCGGTTAAGTTTTCTCCAGCAGTGTATATCTCTATTTCATAGTCTTCAACTACACAGAAAGCTGCATCGCAGAGCATGTTCCATTGTGGTATTCACATACAATTATAGCTATGACCTCTACTGCCTGGACTCTGTCCTTCTTTCAAATGCCTGAGGTACATTTCAGTCAATAGTGACTCTATTTTTTTGATAGATGCTAATCTTTCTATTCTATAAATTAAATTTTTGAGACTGCATCTTAAATATTCAGGGCCGCGCTTGGTCTGGTTTGAGCGTCCAGGATTAAGCAGTCGAAACGCGATCGTCCAGACCAAGTTCCTGTTGATGATCTCATTAAAAATAGTCAAATAATTTGTAGGCATATTTTGTAGAATTTTATTTCACGTTTTAGCTTAAGGAACTAATATTAATTCTCTTACACACCTGGTAGATTTTAGATGGCGGAATACCGCTGTTAGCTAGATCTGGTATTTTGATTGGAAACAGACGTGTCCTCTTATTATCTGAATGGGCAGACTGTTAAATGGGATCTTTTCAATATATAAGTGATGAACATAATTTTGAACAGAACGACTTACTCGCCAATTCATTACACATGAGGAGAGGAGAAGGGTTGTTTGTCCTTCTAGTAAGTAATTTTAAAATTTTCAGACATTTTAGGATATAAAATTTTTTTAAAATCTTTTTTTGTATCTATTGAAAATTAACTAGTCATTAGCTTGTTTTGTTTTTTATTATTGTGTTACCTTGACGCACTTTGCAACGTTGAATATGTCAACACTCGTCTAGATTCATTGAAAACTGTAGAACTCGATAGCACCATGTACTTTCAATTCCCAGACTATCAAGTTGACAGTTTTGATATAATAATAATAATAAGCACTATATTGAAGAAATGACAATCAGAAACTACATAAGTATTACTTTTACGGATGATAAAATGTCACAGCTTCGCATTATACAATTTGCAGGCAAAAGGAAGAAACGATTTAGAATGTTTAGCGGTTGACCAATAAGGAAGACGATAATGCCCTGTTGCTGTTACAGGTAGTTTGTTTGGTAACATATGATGCAGCGGATGATCCGAGAATTCACACTTTCTGAAATGTCTCAGCGTCAAAGTTTCACGACGAGAATTCAAGCAAGGCATAATTGAACATTCACAGTTGTCTTCACAGATGACATGATACGCGCGCTTCAATGCCCGATGAAGTTTGAGCGAAATCGGATTGGAAATGTTACCGAATAACGATGTTGCATAAAGTAAGAGGGAAATGATCATACTATTGAACAAGGTGAAAAGCTTCTCTTTCGTTACAAATGGTCTGAGGACTCTCAAAACATGCAAGCGGCGCGAACAACGTTACTGAAATGGTCTTCCCATGACATTTGATTATTCCACGTGACACCCAAGATATGAAATTATTCAGAAAGAACAATATCGTTATATAGTGGGATTGATGCACTTTTTGCCTTCTTCATTATGATCTGCTTACATTTCTCTAGATTTAGAGTCATCTCATAGGCCTCCACCCATTGCTGAATTCGGTGTAAGCAATGTGGTGACCGATCCATGGTAAATGCCTAAATTAGACTGACATCATCGGCATATTTCACTATTATAGCGCAGTCGTCTTGAAGCTTCAATGTGGCCATGTGCATGCAGAAAAGGTAAGGACCAAGTACATGTACATTACCTTGCGGGACATCTGACTCTACTTTCACCAGAGGACAAATAATACCATTTACATGCACACTTTGAAAACGGGATTTGAGGCCTGAAGTTAATCAAACAATGAAGCCCTTACTGAAACCAAAAGACGCGAGGACGTTCAGCAGACGATTATGGTGAATCTTATCGAATGCTTTCTCAAAGTTTTAACACGTAATCCGTAGACCAAAACCATTCTGACATTCTCTGAACTTCATGGTGCTTTGATGAATATCGATAAGGGCATTCGTTGTCGAGCTATCAGGTCAAAAAGCATGCTGTTCCTCCTCAAAACAACGAATGAATTCATTCTTCATCTCAGCGAGAATCAAGCGGAGAATCAGATGGATGAGTCAGCATTGCTCCTCATTTGAGTTCGAGTTGCCATCTGCTCTACTACTGACAATATTGTTATTGAGTAAGTTTAAATGTGCTAAGATTCTAGGGATGAACTTTACATCTGACCTTCAATGGGATTGTCACTTTTCTCATGTATATATGAAGATGTGTCGTGGCATGTCGTTTGTAAAAAGACTTAAGACAAACTCTGACCACTCGGATATTATCTGGCAAGCTTATTTAGGTCTTGTGTTTTGCCATCTGTCATATTGTTGGTCAATCATGTGTGACATCAGTTGTAAATTTTTTAAGAAATTTGAACAGATTGACCGTTTAGCAATGAAATGGGCCAATGTTAAGAATATTCCCTGTTTGAGAAGCACATTGGATAAGTCATGCAAAAAAACTTATTTATAACATCTCAAAATCCAAATCTGCGCAAATCCAAATCCTATATTATGTCATGATGCGATCATCAGGCTCATTGATGACTGATATCTCATCCCTCTCAATTCACGCGTAATTAAAGATCAATCACCGGCTTCTAATCAAAATCGAAGAAAACATCACAATCATCGTCTAATTTTGTATGCATGCATCATGTCTCTACCTACGAACAAATGAACTCGACTATCATTTTCTGACAATTATTCCGTAATTCTAGATTTGAATAAAGGTTCGATAATTCAAAAGCAATTGAATATTACGCATTCTCTTGCCTCTGTTATCAAGAAGAACAAACATGCTATATTGAAGCAGTTCGAGGCTGGTGAAAACATACACAAAAGTCCAGAAAGAAGTGCAACTTTGAAGAACTCGATCCACTGCCTCATGAATGGTTCAAACAGGTGCGAATGCGGACTTATGTGGAAGGTGCTACCGAATAGAACACTGGCATTCAAGGAAGAAAAGTGCAGTGGAGGCAAGCATGCCAAGAACAGGATAACTGTTTTAGTCAGAGTCGCTGCCGTCAATGTGACATTATTTCATTAAAACATCATCAATTACATGGTTTTTTGAACATTTGGGTTTAGTAACAATTTGGATTTAGTAAAATATTTTACCAGCACGATGGCATGATACTAAATCCGAAGATTTGTGTGTCACATACCGCTCTCGTATTGACCTCAATAAAGTGATTATTATTATTATCATCTGATGCGATGATGTTGCTCCGGTTAAAAGGAAGGCGTCGACCATTAGATGACTAAAACTTCTCTCAATGTGCCCAATTAAATTCCAATTTAGAGACTGCATGATCAAAAATGTGATACTTGTAGGCAACAATAAATTCGTCTTCTTTAGAAGGGATTCGTCAGTGACATGTGTCCCAATGCACGCATTTATCTCTCACTAATTAAGTACTTCAAATTCCGAAAAAAAGGAAATTTAGGATAAATCCTGAAAATAAGAGATCTTAAACGAATAATAGGAAAAACATCTAAAATATAGGAATAATAGAGAAAATAGGAGGTTTATGAAGCTTGAATGCGTTTTCTTATCAAACAACTGAACAGATGAACTACAAAATATTACTGCCTAACAATGACGATGGATTTATTGCATCACGAACTTGTTCTAAAATATCTCAGCATCACGAACTTTTTTCAGCTCATGACACATCGTAATAAATTACAACTTCACTTGACTTAACTGCTTAAGCTACGATCGCCCTTTGCTCTCACCAGTCGGCTCCAACTTCCCCTATTCTGGGCTTCACGTTCTAAGGTGCTGATTGGCAGACCCGTGCCGTTCGTATTTGTTCTCTCCATCTTTTCATTGGTCTTACGCGCGGCCGTTTTGGGTTCGAGAAGTACGGCCTGAATGCCCTTGAGACATAGTGATTTCACGGTCTTCTCGCTACGTGGACAAACAAGCTTAGCACTCTCTTCAGAATTACATATACGATGGTGGTGTTCATGTGGAGATTCCGTCTCATGGTTTCGCACGGAATACGGTCTCGGATGGTGGTTCCATAGATGGCACGTAGACACCTCATTTCGAACACCTCCAGTTTTCTTTTCTCTTCCCCTTTCAGTGTCTATGTCTCGAATGCGTAGATGGCCAACGGTATTATGACGGCTTTGTACAGTTTTATCTTAAGAGTAAGGCTGATACAATTACAAAGAGTCATTTAATTTACCTCATAATCAACATTTCTATTATTTCTTAAGCGCATCACTTTCATGGGATGGATGCAGCAGGCATAATAGTCATGTTAGCTTAACTTGAACTGCCTCTCTTATCTTTCGATGAGGCAAATTCAATGTCAGTTATTGTTTAGTATTTAGCAAAGTAACACTATTTATTTAGGCTACTAACGCAGCAATGCTTGCAAACATAATTACAATTCTCAGATTTCATTGATAATTGAACAAAATTTGTTTCCAGAAAAACATTTCATCGAACTTTCATAAATATAAATAACTTTAAATCGAAAATGCTGAATCCATTCATTTATCGACATAATTGATAAGCCTACAATGTTTCAATCGAATGCAATGACGTAAAATCATTTGTATAAAAAACATGATAAAAACTTGTTTTTTGAAAAAAACGCTTTCAATACATTTTACAATTAGTCATGTTTTTTACGCCGCGCATCTTCATACGTTGCCTGACATACCTACTGCTCTAAAGCGGAAAACACCAGTATACAGATTCAATCAACTCTCATATAAGGCCTCTTTAAGACATTTTGATTTATACGGCACTTTGACGATCCAAATGTCAACTCACATACATGAAAATGAGAAAGATAAAATCATTCTATTCTAAGCAATTTGTATTTATCGATACATTTGGAGGTGATGATACAGTGTTGGCAAGTCACACTCAAGTGTAGACGCACATCATCATTGCCAAAGGGATCACAGCACGGTTTCTAAGAACAAATCCTCCACGTAAGTCAATTCTACAAGTACTCGTGCTTCATACAGCGAGCGACCATCCAAATGTAAATTACAATCCGGAAATCGTCAAATCTCAAGGACTTCAACTTAATCTTAAGGACTTCAACTCTACGAGTATAACACATCACAACAATGGTCACACAGAGAAGGAGTTTCATATCCATTCTTTATGAAAATTGGATGAGATCTATCTGTTAGGCGATTGTACATTTTCAAGCACAAACTGCAACGTCTCGACTTCACTTTCTTCTTCTCCACGATTTTCTTTATGTCGTTGTGTTCACATTGCTGATGTGTGTCAGGATCTGCTTTTTCACTATTGATCAGTTTAATGAGCTTACGAAGATCTTCGGTCTGTGGATTTCTGTCACGTTTCATTTCGGGAGCAGATGCAGAATTCTTGCCATTCGACGATTCTTCATCCGAATGACAAATTTTATGCTCCTGAAGGGTTTGACGTTTGCAGGTTCCTTCATGACGAACCTGAGATGCTCGATAGGAGAAAAATTTAGGACAATATTTACATTGAAAAGGCTTCTCTCCCAAATGAACATTTTTTTCGTGCCTGACTTTAAAATCATTTCGGAAGAAAGATTTAGGGCAATATTGACACTGATAAGACTTATCTCTTATATGAACACATTGTTCGTGTACGACTTTATGATCCTTCTTGACGAATGATTTAGAGCAATATTGACACTGATAAGACTTCTCTCTTTCATGAACACCTTTTTCGTGTAAGACTTTTCTACTCTTCGTGACGAATGATTTAGAGCAATATTGACACTGGTAGGACTTATCTCTTTCATGAACACTTTGTTCGTGTATGACTTTACTACACTTCCTGAAGAAAGATTTAGAGCAATATTGACACTGGTAGGACTTATCTCTGACATGAACACCTTTTTCGTGAAAGTTTTTATTAGACTTCGTGACGAATGATTTAGAGCAATATCGACACTGGTAGGACTTATCTCTTTCATGAACACCTCTTTCGTGCAAGACTTTTCCAACCTTCGTGACGAATGATTTAGAGCAATGTTGACACTGGTAGGACTTATCTCTGACATGAACTTGTTCGTGAGCGGTTTTATTACCCTTCGTGACGAATGATTTAGAGCAATATTGACACTGGTAGGACTTATCTCTGACATGAACACTTTGTTCGTGAAAGACTTTTCTACCCTTCGTGACGAATGATTTAGAGCAATATTGACACTGGTAGAACTTATCTCTTTCATGAACATTTTTTTCGTGACTGACTTTAACATCACTTCGGAAGAATGATTTAGAGCAATATTGGCACTGGTAGGACTTATCTCTGACATGAACACCTTGTTCGTGAACGGTTTTACTAGACTTCGTGACGAATGATTGAGAACAATATTGACACTGATAGTTTTTTTCTCTCAAATGTAGAGGAACAGATGCGGTATTCTCACGCTCTGATGGATCTTCATCGGGACTGACTTGATGTTTGAAGGTTCTTTCATGACGAACCTGAGAGCCTTTAGTAGAGAAAAGTTTATGACAAAATTTACATTCATAGGACTTGTCTTTGATGTGAACATATCCTTCGTGCAAAACTCTCTTTTTCTTCGTCGAGAAAGACTTCGAACAGTAACTACACAAGAGAGACATTTGCCGAATATGAAGACCTTATTCACGTGAATTTCACTTGCAGTCTTGCGTGTTGTTACTGAAAAATATTCATTTTGAACTGCTGAGAATCGGCCGATATCCAATCTGAAACGAAAAAATGGATATGCAATCGACACATGAAATTACAGAATGTGACTTAGTAAATTTCTAATTTTGTCTGCAGATCACAAGATTTCTACATCCATGGTTAGACTTCCGTAGTTAGTTTGGGAGTAGATGCAGATTGCTTCCCATTTGACTATTCTTCATCTGCATTACACATTTTGTACATTTCTAGGAGTAAGAAGCTCTGATTTCAAACCACAAAAGTACGCCACCGTATTACAAGGTAGCAGCCCCACCAAATGAATAGCTGCCGGAGAGCTGACAACCCGTGCGTTCTTAGCCTTTAAGTTCTTATAAGAGAAGCAAAAATTTCATTATATGTTAAGGTAATTGCTAATTGCCTACATTTCACTGTATTAAATATGATACAGACTTAAACCATAACGGTACAGCAAACGCGTGATATGCCTGAGTACAAATTTCTGTGTGAAAAAGTGACTTTACAGAATATTTGAATTAGAAATCACTGAATTAGCTGTGAGGTCCAGGGCTCCCACTCCATAATTTGCGCAGCTTTTGATTTCAGGGATAAAATTCGAAATTCTTGTGCCTAGACCCGTGTCGCCATCTTTGTGTTTGTGATATATTTAATTGCTTCAAGTTATTATCTTATTGCATTTCTAAAATATCAATGTAGACCAAAGTTTGAGCTAATGAACTGCTAAATGATTGTCAATCAATATTTTATTACATCATGTGATAGTTATCTAAGAGTTAAGTAGGACATATGTAATTTAGGCATGAGACCCTACCTGTAGTAATGTATGTAATTAATTGTAGTGCCTAGTCAAGCATGTAATTTATTGATACTTACTAGCTACAAGTGATGTATCCAGTAATAGTTTTTTAAAAACAAAGGAAAAGTCATGTTTATGGTATCTTTATATAATGGTATTCAAACAATTATTTTTTTGAAATCTCGATACAATATGGGCAGATCTAAACGTAAAAATCTTACGAAACAGCGAAATATATGAAACAGAATTTTTGGCATTGTAAACATAAAACAACAAAAAACAACTCTAAAATGAATGTGCATACACAATGAGTGACAGTATACTAAAAGAAGGTATACTAGTTGGAAGTGTAGTCGCAATTATGCAGTTTTTTAAAGGCGTTTAACGGGCCAAGTTTCCTATCGTGGAATTATATTTAGGTACCGTCTAACATAATAGATGTCGATATGTCACACAATTGATAAGTTTTTGTCGATAAAGACAGAAATGTTCTCTATTAATGATGATATCGAGGATGAAATTAAAATGAATTTGTTTTGGAAATAATATGACTCTGGAAATAAAAACGTTCGAGACAGCTGATGGTTAGAAGCTTATATTTCAACCTTAAGTAAACATAGCCCAATTATGACGTCTGTTTTGCATGATTACTAAAACTCAATAGGCATTTTGATTTACTCGGAATGATCAGTCGATATTATGTTTTGAACCGTGAAGAAATTCTTTAAAAACGAATATTATGTAATAATATAAGAAAAGAACCTGTAAAACACAACAAAATTGTCAAATTTGCGCAGAAAATTGGAATTTCCTAAAAATTTGCGCAGGAGTGGGAGCCCTGGTGAGGTCAGTTGGAATAATAACGAAGCATTTATATTTTCAAAATTACGATCCATACAAAAGTACGGAACAGAGGCAAGATGGCTTAATTGTTAAAAAAAGCTACGGATGTCAGATAGTAAGGTGAATTAAATCATAGATCATAAGCCAAATTACAAAAGAAAAAAGTATTACAACATCTGAGTGATCTACAAAGACTGATGCGATAACATGTCCGCATCCGAGGAGAAATACGATAGTTCACTGGATGATTAATATATTTTTTGACAATAGAGACTAGCTAACACATAGACGACGAATTTAAACCTCATTTTTCTGCAATCATTTTCGCTATAATTTCTTCTTGCACTAATGGAACACACGTTGAAGCTGAGGCCGAGACATCCCGACTTAATCATATGACCTGATTTACTTTGCAGCTTCATCCAAAATGATAACATTTCTGAGCCGCCGTAACTGATATACATTCGATAAATATCTGCTCAACCCGCTCCCGAAATAACTTAGTTCGAAAAAATGCGATTCATTTCTGTCTGCACCACTGTGTAAAGCAGAACATGAGCACTTGAAAAAATTAACACGCCAAATAATCCAACGAGATAATCAAAAGTTACTGATGCTTATTGATTTTTCATTGATTTTTGCGAAATAAAACTGGTCTGTTGCATTGTTGAAGAAAATGCAATCCAATTTCATTCATCCGGACACTGAAGAAAACACAAAAATCAAGTTTACTGAAAATCTATCGAGCTAATCAAAAGATAATTACGTTTATTGATATTTTTTAATAGAGTTTATAACATTTTTATAAAATTTTATATTTAAGTCATCGAAATCAAAGTTCAATCCAATCTCGTTCATACTAGCTTGTTAAGAACGCTGTGGAGAACAAATCAACCAAGTTTGATGAGAAATGTATCGCGCTAGTTGGGATTTATTGATATTTTGTAATGACTTTTTTAGCATTTGCATTAACATTGTTAGTCACTGAAATCAGCTGCAACTAAATTTTATTCCTGTAGCCATGAAAAGAGTCTAAAAAGGAAAAGTCAGTTCAGGAATATACTCAGCTAGCTATAATCTGATGATATTGACAATTATCAATACACAATTAATTTCTAAAAATATCAGCTAAAAATATTCTAGAAATATCAAAAAGTATCATTTTGATTTCATTTATGCAGCCAAATTTGGAGCATTAGTAAGAATAATGCAATGATAGCAAATACTATAGTAACGTTTCTAAAATGAGTTATTTTTCACATTGGTTTTACTTACAGAATAGTTCGATTTCTGATTTAATTCATTATTAATTGTGTTTCGCCTAAGGTTAGCCCTTGCTAATTTGATTGCATTTGGATGAAATATATTTTAATTATCAACCCTTTATTATGATGCATTCAATCAAAAATAGTTCCTTGAACAATATAATTATTTATCTCAAAAAATTGATGTCATAAACACAATTAAATTGGTCGTGACTGCACAGAAAAGACTGAATTGCTAAACAGAAACTATTAAGACAAACAAGCAGGATACTCATATGGCATCACTTAATATAGTATATCAAGGATGTATGAGATGATGTTTCAAAGATATTTCAGTTTTAAAAAAGAATTATAATATCTACACAATAATGGAAATATTCAAAAATGCTTGCTGTTAAACTCGACAACCGATTTCAACAATGCGCCAGAATACGTAGGATTAATTTTTCACAAGTCGCTTAGCCCAGAAATTCTGGAAAACTGCTTGAATACTTGGAAACTTGCTCTGTGCTCTGAATAAGGGCCCAAACCAGTGTTTACTTCATAAAAATCACCCACAAGCGATTATATATGTACCTACATGTATAAAGCAGATTATTATCAAGAGACTTCATTAGGTGACTGAACGGGAGGTTTTTTAAATTCACCATTGCTTGATCGAAATCAAACATAAGATCTCTCCCTTTTTATGTCACGAGGTTTTATTGTAAATAAAATACAGATAGGATCACTAACTATATTTTATTTACAATAGAACCTCGTGACACAAAAAGGGAGAGATCTTATTTTTGATTTCGATCAAGCAATGGTGAATTATCAAGAGAGTAAGTGCGGATCGTGCAGATACAGGGATCTGCTGCGAAGATATGCGACTTCGTGCCAACATACCAATAGGAGGGCATCTGGCGGGGTGATAAACAACCAAACTTAAAAACGAGGAACCTATTCTTTGAGAAGGACTTTATGCAAGAATTAGCTACAGGTTAACCTTATAACCCCGTCCTT
The DNA here is from genome assembly GCA_907163375.1 of Prostheceraeus crozeri. Classification (NCBI taxonomy): domain Eukaryota; kingdom Metazoa; phylum Platyhelminthes; order Polycladida; family Euryleptidae; genus Prostheceraeus; species Prostheceraeus crozeri. The sequence goes on along the minus strand of CAJQUW010015381.1, from coordinate 283,220 downwards.
TGAAGACATCGAAAATTCCCGCAGCTCTTGATATGAAGGTGGGAGAACCTGATGAGTTGGGCAGCAAAGATGTTTAAGCCAGTGTTCAAAGGCATATTACTCTCGGGGAAAGTAAACAGCACCACTTGGAAGCTGAACTCATCAACCTTATGGTACAGCCTTCGATAAAGTTAATGAGAACTAAGACATGAAAGGCGGATACATTCACCAACTCCACGAATGGCTCAAACAAGGTGAATTGCTTGTTTTTAAAACAACTTATTACATTTTGATTTCAGTGAATTACAAAAATGCTAATGAAGATGCTAGAAAATCAATAAAAATATCAATGCCAAAATCTTTTGATTTGCGCGATACATTTCTCATCAAACTTGGTTCATGTGTTCTTCGGAGCGTCCTTAACAAGCTAGTATGAATGAAACTGGATTACATATTTTCAACAATGCAACACATAGGTTTTATTTCGGAAAAATTTTAATAACTCAATGAAAAATTATGAAATATAAATAACTTTTGATCAGCTCGTTGGATTACTTGGTATGCTATATTTTTTAAGTCATGAACTGCTTTACACGATGGTGCCAACAGAAATGAATTGCATTTTTTCGAAATAACTTTTTTTCGGGAGCGGGGTGAACTTCATCGGACTATTAAGAGGTAGAACTCCCCAACGGAGGGCGTTCCACAAATATAAGTGGGACGAGGGTTAAATATTAAAGAGCAGACATCGAATTTGATTTCCCGATATTTCAACAAACGCATCTTAACCTCCTCGAACGGGTTGAGAAACATGTTAAGAATCTCATGGGTGAAAGACTTGCTAGCAAGTTGCAATTGCTCTCCGTCAGACAGGATGTTGCTTCACTCCGTCTCTTCTACAGATACTATTTCGGTAGAAGCAGCCCTGCAGTAAATGAGAGCGCACCCAAACCTAAGATCTTCTCCAGAAGCACACGCAGAGCTAATGCACTCACATGCTATCATGTGAGCTTAGACCGCGCACGTACTGTGAGTCGCTTTGTCACTGTTTGTTCGCACGGCACAGCTTTGGAATCAGCTTCCCCAGACCACTTTCCCTCACCAATACAATCTTGATTCTTTCAAGAGGCGTGCGAACAGGTTTCTGATGGGGACAACTTAATCAGATCAGAAGATCTGTTTTTTTTCATTTTATTCATTTAAAATAATACAATTTGTTACTTTTTCACTGAGTAACCCCTAGCTTCGTTTCTGGCTCATAGCTGTGCTACGGGTGAAAATTCAGTAAAAAAATTCAGTCTACAGCACTTGACCAAATTAACTTGATCTCAAGAAAACACAGAATAGGGAATTTTAACACAGCCTTACGCTTGACACCTTCCAGAAATATCTTGTCTGAAGATGATCTCCATGAGATCATTGACATATACATCGCGAAGTATAAAAAAGTATTAAATTTTGACTATCCAACAAAACTTGGTTCTTACCAACTCAATGCAGCCACTTTCTATGAAAATCAAACTTAATGCTATTATTAAACATTCTAATTAAAGACTTCCCAAAAACAAGATTTCTTTTTGGCTTATTAGAATTGTATGTTTTGGGCGTTTCCATTTTAAAGGTTACGATTTTGAACAAAATGTGTCTTCTAGCTGTAACATGGTAACTATCCAACCGATTTTATCACTTTTTTTAGAATGATCGTCGAAACATAGGCAATCATGCAATATTATCAGTTATCGCATATAACTGACATAAGTTACTTTTGTTGAGTGCTTTAAGCCTACAAATGTAAAAAATCAATGTCCAAATTCTGGGTAATTTGACTTCAAGGGACTTTTGGTAATATTATGATTTGAATTCACCGCAAACAATGATCCAGTTTGAGTGTAAAAATGTCTATTTCTCACTTTCCACTGAAAAGTCAATTATATATTTTTTAAAAAATTGACTCGAAGTACGTGCTTTAAAATATCATACCACAACGGTGTAATTCGATCGTCACCTAAAATGTGATTCGGTCGCCATAATAAAAATATGTATGTTACCTTAGTTTTTATGATTCCAATGATCAAATCGATTCACAGGAACTATATCTGCAATAATTGGTTGATATATACCCTTTGTTACATGATCATATGACATTTAGGAGGAATCTTCAGAAAGTGATAAATATTGCATACCACAAATGTAATTCGTTCGATCGATAATTAATCGATGATTGTATGAAATACGCATTATTTGTGGTTCTTATTATCATTTTCGTGATCAGCATCAAAAACTGACCTACAAAAGTGGCTTTGGAACTTAATATTGTTAAACTTTTTATTTTCCATCGAAATCGTAACCTTTAAAAAGGAAACGCCCTTTCAGTTGAATTCATTAGGTCTTTCGGGGAAGGTATTTATGTAATTCGCCTTAAGCACTAACGCAATTCTCATCAATTGTATAAAACATAAAAACATTTTCAAAAACATGGAAAACATATTTAAAATGTGATAGATAAACACTTAGATGAAGTTTTTTAGAGCAGCACATTCCAATGTGTAGACGGATGTTGCTGATGAATACTTCAGACGCGCATCTACATTAAATGCATGTTCCCAATATTATGCACATTCATCTCATAATTTCGCACATGACATTTTTCCAAAAAATACTTTTCAATGCTTCGACCAAAAATAATAACAGCAATGTTGAATATATATTTTTTTTATCCCCCACACACAGTCAAAACGAAGATGGGTAAAACGAGTATCGAATATAGGAATAGTATCCATTTTTAGAGGACATAAATGCATAGATTCCGAGGAATTTTACATTTACTGTCCGATAGAAGTGGATATTATGACTTCATTGCTTATCATATTGAATGAATGAAATATGACTTCAGAAACTGTCAGCGGAATTTGATGGCATTCCTCCCATTGTAAGGAGAACTTTGCTTAAAAAGGAATCTGCTGAATCTAGTTTTTGGTATTCCAACCCAATGAAGATGAAGTCTATGGCGATGTCTGCAAGCAGTGATTATTAAATGAAAATCTATGCTTTTAACATGGATATCTGAGAAGGATTACCCCCAAATGGAGATTTGACATTGAATGCTTCTTCCGGACAATAATACAGTGTTCAAGTCAATGCAATTTCAATGTAATTCAGCAGACAGTAATTCCAACTGCGGTATCAGTGTCCGCTGATTGATGTAGAAGTCGACGTGATTTTAATTGGGTTAGAATAATGAATGACAATGAATTGTTGGGAAAATGAGCTCTCATGATCTAATTTTGGCTAAGCAATTTTCAAAAGTGCGAGTTCGTCAACAGAAAATAATCAAAATTCATATGTGATTTTTAATTTCTAAACTTTAAAAGCACCTTCACAGACAGTTAATAATAATGCGGAAGTTTCTTTACATGCGTAACAGTGAAAACATTTCAGATACATGTAGAATAGAAGCAGTTTGTATTGTTCAAACAACATGTACATGTAGTTTCAAAAGTGGGCTCGGATTTTTTTTTTACCTCATTTGACATTTTTCGGAAATTTACATATTTTGCTGTTGAAACTGTTGCAAGTTACATAAAACAACCTACAGAAAATAATAGAAATAATTAAATAATAGAAAAAATTATCTGCAAAGGAAAGTGAGACTTAAGGAATTCATATTCATGTAATATTTGGAAGATTTTACTTCCAAATATACGTATGTATCTGAAGGAGGTACCAAAACTAGAAACCGTGGCCGCAACCGTGCCTCGCCAATATAGTAATAAATTCAACTTAGTTTTAGAAATCTCCTAAAGATAACTAGCACTTGGACCTGAACCGCTCAGGATCCTTGAGACACAATATAACCCGAAAAAATGTGAAGATTATCTTTAAAGCAAATTAGGAAAGATGGAATTCATTCAATAGCATTACAAGATTTTCTCATTTCCAAGAAAACGGACTTGACGACACTTTACTTTACTTTACCGGTATAGATTTCACTGTCCTTGTGAACCGGTTCATGCAAACTCCCAGAAAGAAAGACACTTACCAAGTTCACAACTTCAATCGAAATCAACAATGAGTTCTTCAAAAGCTCCGAGTGTGTCTTGTCCGGGTTAGAAATATTACAGTTTTTATATAGTGTGAGTTTCACTGCACGATTAATCCACAGGAATGTACAGTAGTGTTCGGATAACTCGTCACCCCTGGGGAGCGGCCAAACATGACGTACATACATGTACGTGTACATGCATGTATTTACAAAGCTTAACCTGTTAGATAGCACATGTGTATATGTACATGTAGGGCTCATTAAACTTGCCTGCTAGCCAGCTTCCTACTACGTGTATGTAGGTGAATATACAGTACTATTTGTAACAGTTTGCAGTACAGTACTATTTGTAAACAGTGTCAGCTGTACACAACGGTGACAGACTGTACAAATGGTGGTATTGTTCTATTTCCACCGAAATACATGTAGGCCTACCTTTGATCGTCTAGAGACTGTAATCTGATTGAATCATCATCTCAGCTAGCCTTTGAGATGCAAATGAGTCACATGATCTCGTGTGCAGACTTTTTCAATATGCAAAATTCCATATAAGGTATTTTTCAGCGTTTCACTTCCATATAAGGAAATCCATAGAGGGAATCTACCTGAATGTGTCATGTTATTCTGTATGTAGGCTGCTACTTAAAAATTCTAAGTTAATCAGTAATAATTTAATCTTTCTTATTGTCGGTAAGAAATGAAATTCATGTACACTATCAAATTACGGTACACGGCTCTCTGGTACACGGATATTGATAGCCCAAACCAGTGGCCTACTGTTAAGCTGAACAAGTACGGAAAAATATTGACGAATTATCCGAAGTAAAATATATGTGTTAGATAGCAGATTTTGAAGGGATTTTTTTCGATGACGAGTTAAGTGTGAATGACGAGTTATCCGGGTGACGAGTTATCCGAATACTACTGTATCTTCTTGTGAGTTCGCAACACCTCTCCGTTTCCTGACGTGGGATTGGCTGTGGGAGCAGGATTATCTCCTTGCCATTCTCCGTCGGACGATGTATTGATCTCATCAGGCAAACATTATTTTCATTAAACGATCTGGCAGACCCCGCTATTAATTTATTTCCATTTCCACGCAATCCATTGATTAAATATAAAGTGTTTCGCATACCATTCAAATTATCCAACAGTGTTTCCGCCCTGCCTGACTTTTTGAACCTGCAGTTTTTAATTATATGCTCAAATGATTCTCGCGCTCAACTTTTATTTATTTACAATCTGCTTTAATCATTTAATTTGTAATTTAACTTATAAGCGTTATTTAGTTTATAGAATTTATTTTGACTTATAATTCATCATATTATCTTTATGATTTAATTATTTTACATTCGGTTTGGCAGGGGAGTTTAAATATCATTATTAATTTCTTACAACATATTTTAAAACAAATTATCGTTTGATGATATTTTCACGAATAAAATATCTGTCCTAGGTTACATTCATATGACGCAAGCTGCACACTACATGAACTACGAGTATATACTTGCAAAACCGAAAAGTTTTTTATTGGCACCTAATAATTTTCGGGTACTCCTACCCCCTACCTGTATTTTCTTATTTCATATTTGCACGAAATACGAGAATGACCATTTCCCTCACCAAATCCGCGGAAATCCGCGGAACCGCTCTACTCTATGCGTGAGATAGTGGAGATTGTCGCCCTTTGTCGTCATCTTGGTGGAAAATTAAATACTCTGGTGTTGCCTTCGAATGCACAGTGAGGGTAAATTCTCCGCAACTGTAACCTTGTCCGTTGATGATCTGATGGGTGTAATTGGTATCTCTTTGGTGTATCTTCTCTAGCACAACTCTCTAGCTTCTCTCTCACATCTCTAGCTTCTCTTTGCGTCATTATTAGCGTCGATTCCTAAGAAGAGAAGTCAATTGTATTCGAGAATGCTTCTTGCAAACGAATTATAAATTGCAATGAGGTTTTCATCGTATTATCAATATGCGCATTCCATTTCAGATTTTGCTGAAAGATTGCACCAAGAATTATAAGGTTGTTGAGACAGTGGTTATTGGCGAAAGAACTTCCCTGCTTTTCCGTATATGCATTATACTTGTTTTCTTACATTCAAATATAAACCATGATTACTACACCAATTACTGGGTTTTGAATTTCACGATATACTTCATTTTATCTGAGGTTTTGATGCAAGATTGTACACAGACCAGATCTTACGACTTTGAGCGTGATATCCCAAGGCTAATTAGAAAATCGGTGAACTGCTGAGATGTGAGTTGTACGCCAATATCAGTCGCAACCCTGATGACGCATCCGAATTGAAAGAGAACTGATTTGAAATACCGAATCACATCTTTGATCCAACCATCGATAGATCATCGAGATCGATCGATTGAGACCAACTCATCGAGATTTCGACAAAGATTCTGTGGAGGAAATTGTAGTAGTGGAAATCAATCTCGAAAGTAGAGTATAGGAGATGTAGGAGATACAGATATAGGAGATGTTTAACTTCCAGTATCCATCAGCATCGATAGTTTAACAGCCTACCAAGTTGCAAAATGATATAGGTCTTTCAACACGGTTTGCTAATAAACCTAGGAACATCAAGCGACATCGCTGATATCGAAGCAGATCTCTTACATGTAAATTTTGTACATAACTTCAGACAAGCGATTGAGATCATGTTAAAAAAATAATTTGGAGGTGATAATCAGGTGATCGATTGAATCATGTGCATCAGTGCTGGTAGCAGCGTATCGATAATGCACTAAGTGTTAAATTAACGTAACAAGGAAAACCATCGGAGCCACATCCCATCCCGGTTTAGCAGATATTAAAAGAAGCCGAAGTGACTCAACCTGCGAATCCTTGATCGAATTCTGTTGAGGGGGTGGGGGAAAGTATTTGTGAATTACTTAGAGCACATTTTTGTTGCACAGCAAAGAAAAGTTCGTACAAAAACAAGCTTCATGTTTCCCAGGCCAAAATGCAAAGTTTTCTTCAGGTTGTTAACTTTTCCCCTCGATAAATTTTACAGATATTCAAGTGTTCGGAAATCTCTCGAAATCCGTGCGAGTTCGGCCAAACAAAATGGGAGGCCTTCGTTTCTGGTTAGGCGTCAGTAGATAAAGTTACAACAGAAGATGCAGGTTCAGTATCACGCATGAAGATGGAAAGCAAATGTTACACGATGAAAGGCAAGAAGTTTATCAACCATTCTATCAACTTAATACTACATGAATATTGTCTCACATCGAAGTACATGTAAAACTGCGAGATATACCACACCATCCCGACATAGAATGTACGGGCATACAAGTGTGAGTGCTATAGGTCACTGGAACAAATTTCTTAATTTCTGAGAGAGATGGCTTCCGGCCTCTGCCACACTGAAAGCTAAGCAAAGCAAACACAACCGTTCTAAGCAAACGGATGTCCAAAAGCTATTAATCGCCATGCCTTTCTTTGTTCGATTTGTGGCAGTCTACAACTGCTGCTGTAGTGATGACTTTGCATTTTCTGTAAAGCTCTTTGCTTGGAAACGCTGGGAAGAACATAAAGGTGGTTGAGACCTTATCTCTCATTCGCTTGCCCTCACTGATATCTATATCATCGACCACAACAAGCAATCAAAGCTTTCGAATTTGATTTCGAATGAGCTAATGAGCCTGTCACTGCAGTGTCTATCTCATCCCTCTATATTGATTGTTGTTCATAAAGCAACGGTAATTATCCTCCAGACCAATTAGGCAGTAACTCTTGTCATCACTAAATGGCAACAAGACACCAACAGGCCATTGTCACCACTCAAAAAATTCAAAGTATGCGCTATCACAACGATTCTGATTGTTGATTTGTTGATTCTCAAAGAATATTTCGTGCAATTCATATTCAAATAATTAAACACTAGAAGCTCACATTTTGTCCGAATTTCTCAGAATGATTAGATATTTGGATGATCTTACAAGCACTGAGCATGATTTTTTGAGTGATCTCACGCTTTAAAATTACGTAATTGAAAAGTAAATACATGATTATCACAAGTGAATTTCTTTTTAAGGAACGTCATAATTAACAGCTCAGCGAACGTCTTTTGTTCGGATGTGATTATCCAAAAATTGGATTTATTCTGAGAAGAAATTCCTCTAAAAACGTGAATTTCATGTAGTCACTTATGTATATGTAAAGAACGGATCATGCATTGAGAATCGACAGCTCAAGAATGCGAATCGTTAGGCTGTGGGAGTCTTACTGTTGCTACACAGTAGCAATAGCCACCACCAACAAATTCGGTACAAGTGGCAACTTTGTTTGTGCATTTGTCAAATAAAAGAAAGAGATAAAAAAAGAAATGGGCGGACGGTTGATACCGTGTTGCGTGAAAACGTATTTAGCTTCATTCAAACTGCAACCTATATCCATCATGAACCACATAATACAGATCATGGCTCAAAATGTTGTTTCTTTAATTGCACTGGCCATGCAATTGAGAGTCAATGACTAAAAGCTATGAAACCTGTCCATTACAATGGTAGAGGATGTAATTGACGTCAAATAAAGCATCAACTTAAATACAAAAAAACGTGCCAGATACGAAACACCATTTTGAAATATATCAGAAGTTCATGTATGTCTTGAGTTCAGTGTTGACTTTTCGATGACCGTATGTCACGACCTATTGCAGATGCGGACAACGCCAAGAAATACATGATCATCAAACATCCATAATAATTTGAATTTGGATTAAAATTTAATTTCCATTTAACGTGATGCCATCGCCATGAAAACTGAACATTTTTCGATGCATGTGATCATAGACAAAGACCATTAATCTATGCATGTCTATGCATGTGATCATCGATATCAGATTGTGTATGAAATCCAAATACGAATAGTTAGGTGATCGACTTCTCATGTCTGTGCTGATAATGTGTGAGGATGCTGGTGATAGGTATACCTGAATATTGTGCTATATCATCTTTATTTGATTTGAAACAAACATACAGTATGATTATGACTGGGAAGCATTTGGGAAACAACGAAACAACCATATGGAAACAACCTCTTCTCGACACATTTCCAAATGTGGTCCTTTATTCCTTTATACATTTCAGCCCATTAATCAAAAAATGTATTGTACTCCACACAAAAAAATTCCACCCTCATCTATCTTCTCTATGTCATGCATCAAATGTGAACCGCAAAGAAACTGCCCAAAGATGTTTGGTTGACTCCTACAGATCAATCAGAGACACTCATAGCCATATTGGAAGGTTCTGTGATTCTACATAAATCGCGACGTATCAGATTCTTTAGTACTTTTTCAGCATAATCTTCTTTGCTTTCCAGGAAAGGAGACTACACGGTAACAAGGCGACAATGTGCGTCAAAGGCAACTCATCCATTCAGAGAAACTATGACTTATTCGCAAATTTTTGATTAGCTGTTCAATACAGAGACCGAATAAATGAAGCAAACTGTCGCTCTGAAGTGACTTAATTGGGTTTCATTTCTACCAAATAAATCCTATGTCATGGTTAAAAGGATTAGTTTAAATAATGTCACTTTTAAATACTCTGAAATTTCCCTCGACGATCATATGGTCGTTGTTATGGACGCAGAAATGCATATGTTAATGTTAGATAGTCTAGTCTTTCCACCTATCAATCTGATTACCAATCTGATTTCACTTCTGTTAATATATTCTAAAATTCAACAAATTCCCGCTGACTTTCGCGAAAATAAGTTTATCTGCAAATCAACTTAATAATATGAAAATGCTGCAAAAATTCGCCAGAAATAAAGGCTTTCCAGAAAAATATCACTGCTTATGACACAATATAGTAATAATGTGGATATTTCACATTAATTGTTGACGAACAATACATTAAATCTTTGCTGTATGGCAACGGTAAAATACATAAGCTTAATAAAGTTGACAAATCTCAATAATGAGGCTAATTGAAGCACATTATTAGTTCACAATGATAATTTCAGAGATTGATGTATAAAAAATTTTACACCTCAAGGTACTGTGACCTAGTAATCTTGTTACCCTTGGGCACATCTTAATTTTGCCTGCCAGTGCTTTGTATATTTTCTGAATAAATACATGGTTGGCAGCCGTCTTTTTTTCTAAATTCATTGTTGCTGCGTTCTCATTCCTCATTTTTGCAGGCCTCCCAGCGCTCCTTTTTTTCCTCTATTTCCTATTTTTTCAAAAATCCTATTTTTACTATTTTTTGGCTGAGTGATGCGAAACTCATCGAATTTTTTTCCAAATCATCTTCCTATCTTTTGGCTGATTGATGGTAAATTCATTGAATCTCAATTTTTGCTTAATTCATGTTTGATTTGTGCCACTTTTAATGCCTTTCTTTAAAAAATTTGGCTCAAGCCAAACTTGAATAGTAAATCTACATTATAAGAAAATCCTAGTTACATGTCATACGACCTATAGAACGAAATCAAAGCAAGAAGCGAAAAGGAAGTTAAAGGACAACAGCCTAAGCCATTTATCTGGCTTAACTTTTCATGCGATTCAACATGCATTATAATCCGGTCATCTATTTCAGATATCGTATTATCACCGATTAAAGGTATGTTTTGAACCCATGTTTCGGGACACAAACCTCGAATGGAGGACATGTTAGGAGATTCACAGACTTCGCTGATATCGGAGAGCGTGCCCTCGACTTCGGCAAACCAACCAGCTAAGATGCTATCAATTTGCTTTGCAAACTGTAAAAGCCGAATTGCTGTGGGCAATGGAAGTCGTTCATCCCCATTATAGTTTTGCATCTTGTGATGGTGTGAAGTTCATTTTTCAAGCTATGCTTCCTGGAGAAGCAGAAAATTTTACTATGAATTCATCAAAAGTGTCATATCTGATCAGCGAGGCTACAGGGCCATATTTTCATAGCAAAATGGTCAATTAAATTCGTCAATCTGATGGATACTTCACTATTATGTATGATGAAACAGCTGATGAACAGAACAAGAAGCAGATGGAAATTTACGTGAGGTATTGCTCCGAAGAAAAGGAAGAGGTTGTGAGTCATCATTTAATAACTTTTCTGATGGGCTACGCTACCAGTTGTGATCTTGCAGAGAAATTTATTGGTTTAATCGAAGTTGAAGTTGTCTGGTCTTTTGATTCTGGGTAGTGACGGTCCAAACGTAAACAAAGCAGTATAGAAGAAGGTGGATAAGCGAATGACGGACGCATGCAACATGTCTCGTCGATAATGATGCATGTGTCTAACACAAATTTCACAATTCGTTCTCAAAGCGACTGCAAGAGTTCGGATCAAACGCTACCAATTTGAACAATGAAATCTTTTACTGGTTTCAAGGATCGGCTCCAAGGCGGGTGGACTTGCATGACTTGCAAGTGAAGCTTGAAAGTACAGAAAGAGAAGTCGCTGAGTGAAGGTGGCTGTCTCTAGGGCCTGCTGTGTCACGTCTCCTCGAAATCTGGGAGTTCGTTAGGTAGTGCATCATCGTCTATTCCCAAGAATCTGCCGGATGACATGAAGAAAACACGATATATCAAAATCAAAAAACATAATTGCAACAACCGACGATGGTGACATTATTGATTTTTCTTTCCTTTGCGGCGACCACATTTGATGACGTCGTGATACCACTTCAGTCATGGCAAACAATGATCCATGTTCTCCACGATCGAATGGTTGAATTTCTTCAGGTAGTGATAAATAGAATAATGAAAAGTCAAGCAACGAGTTCAAACCAAAGCGTGAAGGACATCAACGTCTGCCTGATTGAAAATCAACTTGAGTTGAAGGAAATGGGAATCAGCGACTGTACACGAGACTGTTTGATGAAATTGAACCAAGGTTTGTAGCACCAAATTCTCCCGGGGTTTCAGAAATTCTACATCACAATCATCGTCTATCTACAAAAGGTACTGCCCCTGACGAACCCAATCATACGCGATACATCAGTTTTCCAACCAGAAAAGAAATGTGTTCGGTGAGTCGACGCATTTCGCAGGCTGGCAAAATCGATTGGTAGAGATGTTGTTTGTGATCAACTCGTGGACGAATGGAGGCTCTACATGGTGGATGACATCACCAGTACCGAAGCTGTGACGAGTGTTGACTGGGCGGGGATTTTCAAAGCGAAGAACAGTCTAGGGAAGCCAAAGTAGAAGCAGTTGGGAAATCTCGGGAAAAAGGTGCTATCACTGTCTCTCGGAAACAGTGAGGTGGAGAGGACCTTCTCCATCTGTGGGAACGATGTGACCAGAGGTCTAACTCGGCAAAAAATCAAAAAATAGCAAAAAAATGTAAAGAATGGTAAAAAATGGCAAAAAATCTGGGATTTTTGCTAGTATCATCAGTAATTATTTTCTTATTGATATCTCTGTGGTCTAATTCTTAAATGGTGTAGTGGAAATTTCTAGCAATCTAAAATTCAGCACGTAATTTTGCTGCATGCTTTCATTTCAGTCACTGATTACTTCGATATTTTCGGATTCTGTCCTCATCAAATCTCGATAAGGCTTAAATCTCGAATGACTTAAATAGCATTTGTACTTAGGTTGAACAATTTAACTCGTCTTGCATTTGACTTCCGTAGCTAGGTCAATGCTAAAACGTTACTGGGAAAATAACTTGCAATTAAGGACTACTTAACCTAAGACGAATGTTTTCAGTGGACGATAGGTACTCGAAAAAATCGTATAAGTATCATATAAGGACTGCATCCTGAAAAGAAAAAGGTCGATTGTATCGTGGTGAATACTTCATGGTGCACTATTCACTCAAGTCATTTATTTTTCTCCATTTTAGAAGAAAAATAAGAGGCAAAAAATTTTTTGCCACCCAGCAAAAAAGTGGCAAAAAATCCAAAATTTTGGAGTGAGACCCCTGTGTGACGTCTCAGCGACCATGCTTGAGAGAATCGACCATCAACGGCATTTGGGCAACAACGTCAGGAATTCGCTCACATGTAGGCAAACCGGATGCGAATTCCAACTTTAATGAATTCATCCGTCTGGGTAGACAAGCTCATAGGAGCTATAGGATGCGCTTGGAAGACGAGCAATGGCGAAGGGAAGAGGAGAGAAAGAAGCGATAGTTGGTTGAAAAAGAAAGTGAAGAACAGCAGAAAAATGATTTCAGAGAATATGCGATCACAGAAAATCACAAAGAAAACCGAGAAGCTGAAAGAGAAGGAAGCCAGGCTGGAGAAGGAAGAAGCAAGCAGCACCTAACTGATGATGACTGGTAATGAATTACTGACAGAAGAGTGCGGTTAAAGCAAATGACACAACCCAAATAGCTGTGGCACAATCGATGATCAAGACCACGGAAAGTAAATTGATAGAAGCACAGAATGAGTTTGCGAAGACGAGGGCAACGCAGCGTAAAGTGGAAAAGAAGAAGCTGACAATGATCGAAGCGTTCGTTCTCAAAAGGAAGCGCACTTCGTGATACAGTATAACCAAGGTACCCTATATTTTCTTCCGTTGATTTTTTCTCAGATTGAGGCGTGATACTTTTTGTTTTCTTTTTCACCATTTAGTCAGATTTTTATATATCAGAGATTGTTAGTCTTAATCGAACAGAAATTCGTATCAAACAGATTCATGTTTTGCAAATTAATACAGTCAGATATTTGTTTCAGTTTTCGTTTTGATTTAACTCAAGCCCATGTACTGCATTTTTACTACATTCCATTAAATTACTTTTGGAAATATTTCATTAACTATACTTATCTAGATTATAAGTGACAATGAGCCTTGGAATTTCACCATACTTTCTCATCTAGACTTAAATAAATTTCCTATTTTTCTCCTACTTTTTCCGAAAACTTCCTATTTTTCTCCTATTTTTTTGATGAAAAATTCTGTTTTTCCTTTTTTTCATGAGCTAGGAGCGCTGGGAGGCCTGTTTTTGGGGGAAAACCGTGTATTTAAGAAGGACGCTTTTAAATTGCCTTTTGTATGTAAAATTTGATTGATACAATCATTGTCCTTCCCCGCGATTACCGGTATGCAGTACTTCTATAATAGGTCGATACTTGCGCAATTATTAAGCTGTAATTGCATCTTAACTTTATGAAAGCAACATGATTCTCTCTCGATCAAAATCAAGTATCAGGACCCCTTAATCATGCATTTGAATAACTGCTCCAAGTCTATATCCCTTCATTAAATAATTGACTTAATAAGAATGACTGAAAAATGCATTTCGAGGAGATATGTAGTATTTTCATGCGTTCACATACACAAATTTCATTTTTCGAATCCTCTTCACACCAGGGTTGTGTTTTGAAGTCGATTTGTTACTCATGTGGTGGTTCTCACATCCGTCACGTTGTTGCTGCTATACATTCGGTTCATAAAAAAATCATAATTGTGACAAACTGTAGCACCTTTTCTATCCGCACGATTTTCAAAATTTCGGGAATGTCGTTCAGTCACTTGCTGAGGAATTTCTGAATGGGATGCAGGGATCCTTTGCTATTATTGATTTTTTTCAATGAGGGTGCACGCCAAATTGAATTGACTCCTGAATTTCTATTCATTTGTGAAATACGAAATTTCTGTCATTTCGTGCCATGAGGCATTACTAATCAAAAAATGTTTCATTCTAAACTTTATTACCGCATTCACAGACAAAGAAACAATAAAACAACAAAATAATACAACAGAACATAAAAACAATAAAATAATACAATGAAGATAAAAAATTTTCGGCAAAATTCACGCCCTCTTCAGTGTCATTAGATGTTATAATGAATGATGAAGTTAAAATTACAAATTTGATGGTTCTCATAGAATTTCATGGAAATTAATAATGTATCAACAATGATTTCTACAAAAGCTCAATAAAATGCACTATGAACACAAACTATGATAACAAGTATTATCATAGATAGTAGGACTTCATTTGTCATCGCACGTGGCACTTCACTATAGATAGCATAGTGCCACCACAGTCCCCTACGTAATGATGTTATGTCGATATGCACTTCTTTTGCACACGATTTTGATCACCGAACTGAGAATTTCTGTTTAATTCTGTATTATCTATTGATATTAATGTCGCCTCCGTCATTTGGCTTGACGTTTCAACTGAAGGACACTGTGCATGGATTCAAATTCTCCATCGAATTTCGTTGGGTTCTGTAGAGTGTTTCTCAATCGAATGTTGGTAGAGTATTGACCTTTTGTTTTTGTTCTATCTATGATCGTACTTTTATAGCATATTTTCAGAGTGTTTTTTTAACTTTTGTAGAAATCATTTTTGAAGCATTATTACTTTCCATGAAGTTCTATGACTACCATTAAATTTTGTAATTTTATCTATCATTCATTCTAGTATCTAATGACATTGAAGAGGGCGTGAATTTTGCGAAAAATTTTTGTTTAGTTTTTATTGTTTCTTTGTCTGTAAATGAGGTAATAAGGTTTTTAATGAAAAATTCTGATTTGCTTGAACAACATTAATGATTTAAACAACAAGCCTGTTTTTATTTTTCTAATAATTGAACATGACATTGCTTCTTGGTTTAACGAGATAGCTTGAGACTCGGCAAGTAGAATTTACCTCATTTATGATCATAGTTAGATGGAGGAGCCGCAGGCTATGCATCAATGATTTCCCTTATTAAAACTTCAATGACAAATAATCAAAACTGCGAAGAAGGAAATAGGTCTATGAGGATGGTAAAGGGATTAGCTAAATTAGTATACAGCCATAATCTTACAGAAAAATAGACATCATATCTAATTTGACGAAAGATGTATGCACAATAAAAAGGAATTCCAAACTTTGCCGTATCTGATGTGTGTTATCAGAGCAACTCTCTGTCCCAGAAGGGTAGATTCTGACAGCCTTCCATAGTCACAGATCAACTTGAAAAAATATCCAGAGTGCTGCAATCCAATATCTTCAAGTTATTGGTTGGGAAGAGTCAAGATATATATTGATGTTAATTGTAATTTGATATTCTGCAATTAATTTCGATCTTCATTTGAAGATCATCGTCAAGCATAGAAGGAAAACACTTTTATGCACGAAATTCACATTATATTAAAAGTAATAAGATATCACGAGTAGGAAATATAGATGAGTAAGAGAAGAAGAATAGAAGTGTACATGAGACACTATTGGGCTACATTTTATCAATAGCAAAGACAAAAAGGAATTGACTGTGATCTGACTAAAAGGAAAGAGGATTAAAGGAAGAAGAGGAAATGAAATAATGTGAATAATGATAAAGTGATGCAGCATGATAGAAAATATTTTGTATCACTAGATGAAAAGAAAATCTCTGTAAAGTTCAAGTTCAGATTTACCATTGATCTCTGGGTCTAATTAGTTAATCAGTAAGGATTCTCGCAAACGCAAGTTAGCTTCATCTAAATCATGGGTTGGATTTGTTTTTTGAAAATTGTGCTGTAATAAATTCATTTGCAATTGGAAGATTTATTCGGTTGACGATTGACCTAATTCACATTGGCTTAAGTATGTTATACGTAGGCTATATGCAGTGGCATGTCGTCATCAGATCTCAATGAACAGAAAAATTTACATTATGAATGGAAATGGCAGAATGTTTACATGTAATTTATGAGTACTGTTGGATAACAGCTAGCGCATTATTCTGATGCGTACTTACTTGCTTTAGGCCTACTACTTTTCCCTTAGACTTAAATTTTATACTTTACTTTATTCCCTTTCGTTTCAGTGCCGTGTACAAGCGAGAATTCGGCGCAACAATTTTTATTTTCTTAAAAAATCTTCCCGTTCATTCCCTCCCCAGTTATCGATTTAAGGCATTTCTTGTCTCTTAAAAACAAATTCATCACCGGTGACAGAAACCGAAGACTACTTCATTCACGATATAGGCCTACATGTGCTATCGAAAAGTCACATAATTGATGAAATAAGACTATCATGTGCATGTACATAGTACGTACATTATTCTTGTTGCGTGCAATTAATGCATGCATGTTATAAACATGTTTTTAGGCTAATTTGTGTACAAGAGCAATGTAGTATCACGCGTAAAGCAAAATCTTTTCTCGAAGAAGAGAACATTAATTTTCTGTTCTGTTACACCATTTGTCTTCGTGTCCAGTGTAACCTGGAGTCGCTAGCTTTAAGAACTGCTGCATTCGAGGTTTCTTAAAGTTCATGAATGACCCTCCGTCAATAATGATGACATTAAATGCAGCTTCATCCAAATTATTTAATTGATTCATCCAAGCTAATTTTACTGACAACTGGACGACCTTCGACGTGTCGTGACAGACCGCTTGACGTTGAGAGTTAGGAGGTAATGATGTTCAGCTCATTTGCTTTGAATTTCTCGCTAGTTGAGAAGTGCGTGTGGACGTGGGTCTCTGATCATCTGGCTCTATGTCGTTGACAACGATTCAGATGACAATTTCTGATGCGTAATGCGGTTTGATAAGATGATTAGTTGTTTGACAAGATTTGAAGTGGAGCCATCTTTTGCTAATGTGAATTCCACATTGCAATGCTTGCAGTTTGCTCTTCCTAATTATTTGTCCTCGAGAAATTCATTATTCATTAGGCCTATATATGCCACAGGGCTGCCGCGCCTCCTGGATAATCCTTAAGACTCCTGAAATGGCCAAATAGTTTTTCTAGGGCCCTTAATACTCCTGGAATTTCTTTTTACCTCCAGGAAATCTCCTGGAGTTTTTTTTGATGGAAGCCGAGGGTCTATCAATTTGATTTTATGATTGATCGTAGGCGATCATTGATCGCCTCTTTTCAGGTCCACGTAATGACTTCATTCCTCCACATAATCGATGAAATGTGCCACGCGTCGGTCGATGGTCACCGACAGTTGCACCGATCCTGAAATTTTAAGGTTTATTTCAAGGCATCAGCATAACAAGATGCATGTACATTAAATGCGAAATTCAGCTTCAAAATTCATGAATTACGAACACTTCGTCTCTGAAAAAGAAGACTGTAGTTTATATATCCAATGGATATACATTATCCATGCAGCTGACTAAATGATTTTTCTGATACGTGAATTATTTACTGATCAGTTTTACTTAAGAAATACAAGCTTTGCATCTGCATCGACCTAGTCAAAGTTCGTGGGTTATGATATTTGTGAATGAAATCTTTGTATTAGTTTATGTTATTTCAAAAATTGTTGGGAAAAAGCGCGAACTTGTTATACTATGATAACAATGGTAATGCCTTCATGAAAATTTGAACAATATAACAGTATCGAAGGAATCATCGTGTCCTAATGATCCACAAATGTAATTTCTTACTTATAACTAAAATTGGATAGTCTGGATACATAGCTGGCTATATACATAATCTAGATCATAAATAAATGTGCCCAAGAGTTGAAGGAGATTGGATTGTTTTATTTTCTCATAGTTGTCTATATAGTTCGACGTATAACTCCATCTTTGATCGTGTCTGAGCTTGGTTCGCAGATTTCTCTTGAAAACGTATAGCTTTAAATGATTTTTTCTTGTTATTGTATCTTTATTTCTACAGTCATTAACGGATTCAGATCACCTACTTTAATAATTTGAGTTCAACAAATGACAAACATTGATTCGAAGTATGGTAAATAAGCAGACACAGGAGAAATGGTCTTATGGCAAATTTGTTTCCAGTGTACTTTTTTGGTCCTCTTCCAATGCAAGATTTGTACCTAGCTTCGAGTATTCTCTCTTTGTCCAGGCTATAACGGTTTGGCTGAAACGAAAGTTCGGTGCACCCTTAGTCACCGACCACCATGAATACCTAAGAAGACTTATTAAGCCTGCATCCAAGTAGACCTCGGGTCGAAATAAGTGTTGGGAGTCACTGCTCTCGACCGAGTGAAGTGGAAACGGGACATCGCAGACTCGTCCGCTCCGGGACCAGGATGCAGAGACGCAAAACGAGGAAGCAAGAGAAGAAGCATTGCTCCCGTCATATATGTTGACTTCTTTTCATTTAGCGGGATTCATCTTTTTTCAGTTAGGTAATTAAGATCTTCAATGTCATAATATCGCTACTTTTTCTTTGGTGTACGTGCCAGCCTTTGATTCACCACCTTCATCTCATCCACAGCCCTCAGAATACCTTTCTCTGAATACATTTTTCAGAATGCCTTCCACATATCTGTGACGTGGACCAATCATCCTACAATTCAAGTCAATCCGGTGGATGCAGTTCTACGGTCCTGCTGATTTTCCTTTCGATTATATTAGACAATCATCCGTTACTTTATATTTGAATACATACATTTTTGAAAGAAGCTATCGCATTATCAATCGTTCAATGCTCGCTCAACGACGGTGCAATAATTATGGCTGTTTCATAGCGACTTTTTTTGAAGTGTGGTGCATTTACTTGCGGTAATATGGTAATATTTCGCATTTGGTATATCCATGAGAAAATTTCGTGCCAATGTAGTACATAATAGGCATACCTGAAAGTAGTCAAACTCCGTCAGAGCTGTAGGAAACTTGGAAATTCCTGAAATTCGATTCTTCACATCCTATTTGCCAAATGACTTACGCTTTTGGCTCATTTTGACCAGCAGATTGTGCAACTGACTCGAATATTGTCTTATCTTACCGGTGTTCCGAATGAGGGGAATCAAGACACCGATCGCTGCTAATTGGCGATTTTTTTTTGGTTCTGTACATGAGATCACGCAATACCATATGAGATGAGAGGACAGATTGTTGTTGCAGTAGCCTTCGATCATTAACAACACTATTCAGTTATTACGTTATGAAGTCATACTACTGGGTTATTTTTTCAATGAGGTACAGTATAGGTCTAGTATACCTGCACTTACAGTGTAGGAAAAAAATAATTTTTGGCGCAGTAGACCGGGCAGTGATTGTCACTAACAACCTATCTTATCGCATTTTGTTTCTGAATCTAGTCTACTGTTTTTGCAGCACTGAAGCACTGAATTTGTCAGCTAGACATTATGCAATTTGTTAATTGTTTTTTAATCGTTTTAGTCAATATTTTATCGTTTTCACACGACATGATTGACTAACAGTAGAGAAACATCATTCACGATGAAGAACATAGGTGGATTTACTGACAAAGTGCAACTATTTATAGTTGCCGGGCACACATGGGTCTGCTTCTGTTTTGCAACTTGCGGGCTATTGGGTACGTCCTAGGGGCTGCATCGAAGAGTTGAAATCATACATTCAGGGAAAAATCCGGTTCTGGTTCCTGGTATTACCTCCGGTTCCGGCTTGGGTAGAGAAGTCCGGTTCCAGTTCTGTTCTGGAACCGGACATGAACATTCCTACTGCATAACTAGGAGAAATCTTCTTTTGCTTCTGTTATTATGACTGAGAAAAAGTCGTTCATAACAACATCGACGATTTTGGGTAAAATATTTCGCAAAAGAGAATAACTTAGTGAGTTCCGTTTAGGTTTGCTAGTAGATTGACCGAGTGGAGCCCT
This sequence comes from Prostheceraeus crozeri, assembly GCA_907163375.1. Classification (NCBI taxonomy): domain Eukaryota; kingdom Metazoa; phylum Platyhelminthes; order Polycladida; family Euryleptidae; genus Prostheceraeus; species Prostheceraeus crozeri. The sequence goes on along the minus strand of CAJQUW010015381.1, from coordinate 262,735 downwards.
CGAGGACAAAAACGTGATGTTGGATGCCCGAGAAAAAGATGGAGGCGCGACATGGACAACTTCTATGGCTGCGTCAAGTGGGATGCTGCTGCGCAGAATCGACGCCGGTGGAAGTCATGGGGCAAGGCCTTCTCCCGAACCGACGGGATAAACGCAGGCTGCCCTTAAGTAAGTAAGTAATCCTCCTCATCGACTTCTTCAGTGCTATTTTTTCGATGTCTTAAGGTGTCCTTCAACTCTCCGTCTTCGTCGCTCCTTGTCCTCTTTTTTCTTATTGCTTTTGATCTCTTCTTTCATGTCTTCTTTGCCTCGTCGCTCCAGGGCAATTCCATAAACAACGCACGGATGTTCTGACACATATTCGTCCTTTCTCGTCATGAAGCAATGCGACCTTGTGATTGTGCAAGGTGGTATGAATTTTACACAGCTGTAGAAGAGTTGAAGAGCTTATATATAACTTTCATTATGTCTCAGAAAGCATCTTGCATACACAGAGAAAAAGTTTGGAGGATAATTGGCTCTCCTTCGAACGATCGATACTTGCTCAGTGTAGCGGACATAAAAGATCCTATACTGATAATGGCCAACAATTTTTCGTATGTTTCCTTACTTTTTATCGTAATGTGCTCACGGATTTCAACTTGTGGGTTTGTAAAAAATAATATCTTGAAAAATGGATTTTAATTGGCAATGTGAGTTCAAATGCGACGTACTTAATACCCAAACATATATTTGAATGGTGCACAGTGGCAATCTTTGAAATTGGCCTAAATAGACTGTCCGATTTTTAATCAACTCCATGTCTGTTTGTGGGTTCATGAAGGTGATATAAGTTCGGCTATGATCACTCATTGTAATAGCCACCATTTCCAGAAAGCCGTTTTCTAATAATTCTCTGAATTCCACTGAATCATGTCAAAGTTCTGTACAAGATTCTCGTCGTTTTTCAGGAATGGACGAAGCGTTGCCACATCTTCAGCTAATGTTTCAAGATCGCAAGGATGCAATTGAGAGCAAACAGAAGCGACAGATACAATCCAAGTCGTTGACTCAAAGAATCCAAGAATTATTTCAAAATTCGCTTTTCACTGATATCACGTTCTTGGTTGGAGAAGATCGTGTGGCATTCTCGGCTCATAGAATCGTCCTCGCAACAATCAGTCCAGTATTCCGGTCCATGCTGTTTGGAGATTTACGCCACTCCAAGAACTTCGTTGATATTACAGATCTCACGGAGATAGGCTTCAGAAATATGTTGCGGTAAGTTAAGACAAACCATGTTCTTGGAATAGAAATATGATGGGTAGGGGTGGCGGACGATATCAGGAAATCCTGAAATATTCTTAAGACCAGGAATCATATAGGAATCTCTTCGAAATATGCAATTAACATTTAAACCTGGGATTGAGCATCTTGTGAAACTTTCACCTTGTTCTGACGTTCAATAGGTGGTGGGATAGCTTCGGTGGCTGAGCGCAGCTCATCGGTACGGGGATGCACACAGTCCATTGTTCGAGTCTTTTCGCCATGGGAAAGTCCCACTGCTTCGGTACGGAGGTGCTGAAATTCCAGGGTTCGAGTTGTTTCGCCTGGGGAGGTACCCAAGCTTCGATGCGAAGGTGTGGAAAGTGTAGGGTTCGAGTCGGTCCTCCTAGGGAGGTTCCACCGCTTTGTGCGGGAGAAGATCAGAAGATCCAGAGTTCGAGTCTGTCTACCTGGGGAGGTACCACCGCTTTGTGCGGGAGAAGATCAGAAGATCCAGAGTTCGAGTCTGTCTACCTGGGGAGGTCAAAGATCAGAAGATCCAGAGTTCGAGTCTACCTTGGGAGGTTCCACCGCTTTGTGCGGGAGAAGATCAGAAGATCCAGAGTTCGAGTCTGTCTACCTTGGGAGGTCAAAGATCAGAAGATCCAGAGTTCGAGTCTACCTTGGGAGGTACCACCGCTTTGTGCGGAAGAAGATCAGAAGATCCAGAGTTCGAGTCTGTCTACCTGGGGAGGTCAAAGATCAGAAGATCCAGAGTTCGAGTCTGTCTACCTGGGGAGGTCAAAGATCAGAAGATCCAGAGTTCGAGTCTACCTTGGGAGGTTCCACCGCTTTGTGCGGAAGAAGATCAGAAGATCAGGAGTTCGAGTCTCTACCTTGGGAGGTACCACCGCTTTGTGCGGGAGAAGATCAGAAGATCCAGAGTTCGAGTCTGTCTACCTGGGGAGGTCAAAGATCAGAAGATCCAGAGTTCGAGTCTACCTGGGGAGGTCAAAGATCAGAAGATCCAGAGTTCGAGTCTACCTGGGAGGTTCCACCGCTTTTTGAGGAAGAAGATCAGAAGATCCAGAGTTCGAGTCTGTCTACCTTGGGAGGTACCACCGCTTCGCTACGGAGGTGCAGAGGGTCCATGGTTGGAGTCTGTCATCCTCGGGAGGTATCGCCACTCTCACTAGACGTTAGTTATCCTATCAAGTGTGTGAAGGCTGGAGCACCCGTAGCTAACTAGTATTGCTTTCTGCCATGGGTAGTCTGAAATCAATGAAAGTATGAAGAAATTGAAGGGCCAGTATGCATGCGAGTCTCAGCAATGCACCCTGCAGAGGCAGTCAAGAAAGTAGCAGCCTTGACATTCTTTTCAAAAATTACTCATTAGCTTGGGATAATAGAAAATGTTTCTTGAATATCTTAACTAACTCGCATAATTTTTCTGTTTCCTCTCTCCTATATCGCAGTTTCTGTAACTACTGAAAATGCTGAATCTCATGAGTTGATCAATGATAAATTCTTGCATCTTGAAATTATCATTATGCAGTGGTAGAAAGCAACTGTTGACGATTTTCGATATATAGCATCGTAAGACCCTTCCCATACAACAAGAGGTTTTTATCAGTATCATATTTTTCAATATTAATGAAATATTTCTGATGAAAGTCTTAATAAGAAATGCTATTCATTGATTAGGGGACTGTTCAGCAGTTTGATGTGTTCACAAGGATCATCAATGCACTCAATGACTGACCAATTTTGTCGTCTCATTTATGAACATGAGAAATTTCCATATGACTATCAAACCCTAAGTGCGAGGAACCGATTGCAACGCATGATATGCGCATCATTTTTACACATGGGCCTATATATCACCCTACCGTGGTCATTCATAAACAGCATAAGGAAGGGACAACAGAGTCATCAAAGAATGCGATCTGTTAGAAGTTTCAGTTCATATCATCGGAATGCGCTCTCGTTTTCAATTATTTGATTTGTTGATGGAATTTCTGCAAAAGTTGTTGTTTCTAGAGAAAGGTTTCCGCTTGCATTTACAGAAGGGATACGTTGCTACTTTGCAGGCACGTGGGAATTGGCGTCTTTTTCTCCCTTACGGTAACTTTTTCCTTCATTGACTCATAATAATCTATTTTCCTATTGTCGAAGTATCTTGCAATAATGGAAGGAAATCTCTGCTACCGAGCTGCACGCAGTTGAAATTGCTCAATTACTTACTGTGATTCTGTAGTGTGAACCTTATGTTTACCAAGTAAGACGATGTTTATCATGTGAAGAACTTTGCTCTGTCATAGAGTAGAGAAATACACAAAAGGAATGAAAATACTGATCACCTTTCCACAAGAAGAATTCTAACAATACTGAAGCATCTACTGTTCTTCATTACCCTCGTGTATTCATAGTAAATTTTGTCGACGGTGTACCCGAACATGCTGATTACCATATCGAATGGCATTAAATCATTTTTCGACGGAAACTAATCATGACAAATCTGCAGGATGTATTGTTAGGTAACATACCTGTCATTGAATGGAGTATATTCCTGTTTCGAAGTCAGCATGATAGTTTTTGGCCAAAGTAGAGCATTTCAACGAGAATAAGTAGCAGATTCCGCACTAGCTTGCGATGTATTTTTGAAATGTGATTCTTGTTCAGTTAGCGTCGAAATTGTTCGCTTATTTATGTAGCTTAATTTCCCGTTAACATCAAAAGAAGAAATTTGGTTTCTATCAACTGAATTTATACATTAATGACCACTTGCTTACTCCGCGTTTAGTCTCTTCTTTCCCAGGTTTGAGGACTGGATCATATAGAAAGCAGTTTACAAATAACTTATTGAACTCACTTTACGTAAATAGACAAGTGTGAACCTGTAATAAAATAATTCAATTATCAATGGCTCTTTATAACCGCGTGCCTGAAATGACGATGTTGATGAGCTGATGAATGTGCAGCACTCTCACATCTGTGGACACCTGACTAATGGCGCTACTGACGTGAAAACCTTTTCAATGTTAATAGTTGCATTCGTGTAACTGACGAAGAAAGAGCACATTGATTGGCATTCATAAAATTCACTTAATATCCTATGCTAGAATGCCTAGCTCAAATTTACCTGGGCATGCTTGCAGCTTTAAATAAGGAGTCTATATTTAGAGATGTGAACTAGGCCTGCTGATGATTCCTGATATTGGATGAAATGGCAGCTATTCAGGTCTGTTCCCATTTTTCAACTGAGAATGCAACTGTTAAGAGCAAACTGATTGTGGAAGCTTTATAGGATTGATGAATTCGATTCCTTGTGTTGAATATGTTTGGCTTGATCATCAAATACCTATCCTGATCACAGTGATGCGGTTGTTATGATATGGCGGCTGCCGGAAATGATTGTTGGACTGGGACGCACAACCATAAAATGAAAATTTTGCATCAGCAATCAACTCGGGAAGGGAACTGGAATCATGTTCGGTAAATCGGAATAATCACTTGTGTGGTAAAGATATTTTTGAGAAAAGTTATTCGGTACACACTTTCAAAGAAGCCTAATAAAGAGTATTTGTAAGTATCTTCGCAGTTCCCGTTTGCAGAGGAGTTTGAAGATCAGTGTTGTGTCCGGGGTAGCCAAATGGTCCCTATGGTTCCTTATTTCGGATCCAGGTCCTCAAAATATGGACCTGTTATAAAATGTTCATAAAACTCCATAAAATTTGTAGAAATAGCTACTCTTGTTGTAATACGAATGATTTTTCATGAATTTCTTGATGGAAAAGGGATTTTGCGGTTAAAAGATACACCTGGGTCTGGCCAGACCCATGCTTCACAAATATTGAGATTTCTTCAAACTACAAATCAGAAGGTGTTGAAATTGCATGACTATTTTCTTCTTACCTCCCATATTGCACATGTAAAGTTGTGTTATATTTCGATCAAAGCGTATAAAGATATCAGCTTTCAAATCTTGATATTGCATGTACTTTAATGACAAGTCGGATCTGGCCATACCCAGGTTCACAGCTTTCATTCTGACCTCTTTTGAGTGAATGATACGTGATGTTGGTTGCTTCAAGAATTGATGTGATGTCAGCAGAACTATTTGTAATGCAAAAGGTGCGAGAATTGTGGCGGTGATGTCTCGTGAGTGTGATTTTCTATAACATCAGAATGTGGGAATTCAGAGGGATTAACCCAGTCAAAAAACTGTGGGCCATACAATCTATTTATTTCCAACGCAATAGTATTACCAACGCTATTGTAAGATCGACCAACGAAGAGCTGTTATTTTACGATTTTCACTTAATTACATCAACGACTTTAAATTAGTTACTTGAAGAGTTTCGCTAGGTTCTCTTTGCTAAAAACTGTTGAAATCAAGTGATAATATGTTGACTGTGTTCTGAGCATGACGTCGTGTGATCTCGGCTATCGTTTGCATTTCAGATTCGCATACGACGAAACTCTTCACTTCGATTCTGTCTCAGAATGTATGGAGACGTTGGTGGCGGCGGACAAGTACTTGATTGAGACTCTGACAGATGTCTGTATCACATTCTTGCGGCAAAGAATCGGGCGTGACAATGTGCTGTCCATTCTCGACTGTGCTACATCCCTAGATCTCTCCGCGCTCATTCAACCTTGCCATGCGGTGTTGGATCTTCATATCGACTATCTTCTCTCCTCTACAGAACTGAGGTACGTCTCCCATCAGTTGTGGTCGACGATTCTCTCCCGAGAGAAGCTGCCCTGTCGTGAGATTGATTTGTTCAAGGAACTGCGTCAGTGGGCCATCTATTGCTGTGCGGATGAAGTTGGCTACCTGTCAGCGAGTGCGGACATTCCTGCTCAGAAGGAGGTTATCGGCGACCTCATCCACCACTTCCGCTTGGAGAACATGTCCGTGGCACATTTGGTGGAGGAAGTTCGACCTTCGGGCCTTGTCCCCATCGATGACCTGCTCGTCGCGATCCTTAAAAGTTCACGCCATGAGCATGAGAAACGTCGGCGTGGACTCGATCACATCCCAAATCATTTACTAGAGGAGCAACAGACTGACCTGGTGCTCTTCTATCATACCTCCCACGTGAACCGACAGTGTCCCATTGGGCCTCTCTACGGCTGTCTGGACTTCAGAGTGAACGCCAAGCTTCTGCTCCGGGGATTTCAATTATTTGGGCCGAAGAAGATCATTCCTCTCAACACCATCGGGGATTTACAGGCGAAGTTGGCGTGCACGATCTTGTGTTCAACCTCGCAGGAATGGCCACTGAAACTGTTGGATAATGAAGCGTTGCTGAAGCCGTGCAGCCCTCTGATGAACACATACAACTACATCTTTCCGGACCAGCAGGCCGCCTTGATCTATCCCAATGAATGGTATCGCATCAGCCTCAGTTTGGAATCTCAGGAATACTGTTCTCCTATCTCCATGTGCTCAGAGCCGGTGACTCGCTGTCCTGATCTCAATCTCACCTTCATCTTCAGAAAACCTGGGGCATGGAAGAAGGCGTGCGCGGTAGATAAAGTGCCCTACTGCAGATTCCTGGCTGGTCTTCATTATCAGATTCTCTCTCAAACTTGAGACGTTCACTTCAATTTTCATATCTCATTTTCTATATCTTCTATAACTTGTGTTCCATGGTTGAATGCTTTGTTTGTTTTTATGTTGGCTTGTCATATCGAATCGTATGAATCATTTTTACCTTGATTTCATTTTTAAATTGTTATAAAGTTTGAACCGTTCTCTTGCATGATAAGGTATTGGCGTAAAAGTATCATTGATTTTCTACCTATCTTAAATATATATCATTTGTTTTTTACAGAACCTGTTGTCTTCTTCATTCTTCCATGTACAGATGACTTTCCTGTCCTCCCACTTCTGTCTCTTGCTCCAGTGTGTGCTGTTATTGCTGTTTTTTAACAACTTTTTATTGATGTAGAATCATTTACACGGAAGTGCAGCATTTAAAGGATTCCAATTAGTCAATGAAAATTACATCTAAATCATAAAAATGTTACATATTTGAATTGGTGGATAATGTACATCTGGGATCGCAATTTTCCGTTTTCTCCGGTTTTTTACGAAATTAATCTGATGTAAATATTTTAAATCTATGCATTCAAACCCCAGTTTTTCCCTATTTTCCTGGTTTTTTTCTTGGTTGAATTGCGATCCCTGATGTACGAAGATTAAGTTGGTTGGCATGATGAAATATCGACGATTCCAAATATAATGAAATATGCGTAATTTTCATTCAACATTTCGTTGTTGGTACCACAGTATCACGAATATGAAATGATATATCAGATAGCGGTAGTCATTCCATTCATCTTTGTTTTTGATTAATGGTTGCAAGATATCAACTGTTTGTCGTAAAGAACTTGTAAGCTACAAAACAACATGCAGCTATACAACAGGTGTCAACAATACGACATCGGTAGCAGTGCACGAATAACAGAACATATGAACTGCTCTGATTCATCGATCTACAAGTATATGCATTTAGAGCAGTGTGGTAGTAATGAAATATGTGTGGACATCTTAGACAAGGACCACGATGATGATAATCTAAGATTCCGTCAGGCAATTGTCACCTATCAATCAACAACAAATATGAATGCAATCATTACCGCCATCTGATTTTCTCTAGGAACATTTAATTGTTATGTCCTCTGCGTACTAGCCTTGTACATGGTCCCAAAAGTTCGTTCGTGATGCTATATATCTGTGTCTCCCTCATACTCCCTCCAGCCGTGATCTCAGTCCTCCTGACATAAATCTGACCATTGGAAACTGAAAGATTCATTGCGAAGAAAGCATTTCAGCTATTTGAATGAGTTCAAGAATACTGCAAACAAAGTACTTCGTTCATTGAAATTCACTAGCCTTAGTTACCAAGTTGCTACACCGTTAAGAGGTCATCTTATTCAGAGATGTGCTTATTGATGGTTGACATTGTTTTATTGATCTTTTGTTACATTATACCGGTATGTAATATAGATATTACACACGCGCACGAAGTCTTGGGATGATCCACGTACGTATGATTTTGTATTCCTGATGATGTAGTGCTCCCCACGAAATACTGAATAAAATTACTAATCAAATAGCAAGAAGGGTTATCTAATGAACATCAAAAAATGCTGCTTGAAGGTGTAGTTTGGTATAATTAACAAAATTAAAAATATTTCTCTGAAAGTCCATTTTTCAGCCTCGTTCCCTGCAGAAACAGGTGAAGATGAGACGGTGGTGGCGAGATGATTCAACCACCTTGCTGTCAGGGCTCTAGTATTCATTTGAATGTGGTTAATACCAATCAAGTGCAATATATTTCCACATTGAACTAAAATTCTTTTTGTATCAGAAGTACTTCATCTAGGTATCTTATTGAGAATGAGACACCTATAAAATAACCACACATATTTAATGGAATAATGATTAAGAATCAATAATATTCTTTCATAAAATTACAATAAACCTGAGGCGAGAATGCATGTGCTGATTTTTCGACAAGAGGCTATTGCCCGACAGCTGCGTTTTCGGCTGGAACACAATCTTAAGCAAGTCCACGATCTCCTTTGAAATCTAGATAAATTATTCGCAGTAGGCTGTGTATTGAGAGGAGATGAAAGTCAGCAGGTATTCGGAGGTCTACAACGACAACCTACAATGATGCCAGACTTGTGTTCGTTTCAGTTACACTGTCAAATATCACTTTGTCTCGCAAAGTGACTGAATTCCTAATGCATGATAAAACTTCAATCCGGAGCCTTGGTATTTCCTGTCGGCTCCGGCTGCGACTCCGAACCCCTGATTATGCTACACGGTTCCTAACCAAGCGAATCTTCTGTCTCGTGAGCGGCATTCTGTTTCTCAGTCAGCGTGAATCGACAGCTGTGACGTCATTATGAACCTTTGACAGGGATTTACAAACTAACGAGCCGATAGGTGGGAAAGTGATGGGAAATCGTCATAGCGACTGAATACATTATAGAGAGATTATTCAGAGATTAAATTATTTTCTGTAGTTGACCGAACTTCATATATACTACCTTAAAGGAAAACTAGAATTTATGATAACGAAGTTCTGAAAATGTGTTCTGGAATGAAATAGCAGTTTTTACTCACTACTTATCAAAATCAACAGTAGAATTCTGAAATGAAGTGTGTTTCAGGTTCACTCAAAGAGGCCAAGCTAGATACGATGATAAGTGGACAAGAGGTACAAATACCCATTGTAATTAGTTATTGTAGGTCAGTGATTAGCAGTCGGAGTGCCGATGTCCACGTGGTTGCCTCTTCGATGTATTCTCGCACTTCAATATTCAAATTGGTATGATTCCTTGAGAAATCTATGAATGATCACTTCCAAAAGCAAGTCTTTTTTAAAGCCAGCTTTGTAAAATTCAAGCCTGTAACAGGACTTTGTAAAACCTGTCAAACTGGAAATAGTGTTCATTCATTTTTTGCGATTTGATTGCGCTGATTGAGACGTCTTAATGAAATGATCGCACTTTCGTTACTTTCTTTTCGCTTATGTTCATTTTTGCTGATTCTGCTTTTTTGAATTTTCGCGGATGGCCTACTACAGTTGCCCACTTATATTTCCTTCACACAATTCTTCCATCTCACATCTCTTTACTATTTATCTGAAGTCGATACTTGAACACTTTACTAGTTGCCAGTTGGTAATTATCATGTACGTTTCGAGAAGATTGATGACATAATTCTATGCCAAATCAGCATTTCATTTTGCAACTTCTTCAAAAGACTTGTATATAACTGTATCATTGATGTCGCGGCAATACCTGCTTTATGAGATATTGGTGAGAATGCAAGACGGATCTGTGTCATTTCGTCGAAATCTAATTCATTCAATAGCTGGTTTGTAGGTTGATCCTTTGCTTGACAAGGCGAAATTATCATGGCATGAATATTGACGTAATTGACGTAGTCATTGCTACAATCGTCATCTATTATAAGTGGAAACAATATATCTCTTGAGAAAAGATAATCACAACGCACATAGTAGGTATTTCATTATCGCCTAGAATTGACATGGCAGTAATAACATTTTCACCAGCTATTCACTTAGATGCCCCTGTCAACGTCTGCATCATTGGGCTAGAATCAGTCGCATGTGTAAATCTAGGTTCTTCATTGGTCATTTATGCCCCAACTTAACTCCCCCGGATGTGCGGCGACCTTGAGTCAATTTCCATTCGAGTCAACTTCACATATTTCTATGGTACCTATTGACAATTTGAATGTAGGTTCTGTTAAGCAGTTTATTTATGTAATAGCAACTGTGACTGGAACGAACAGAAAGATTGAAAACAACGCTACTCTGGAGGCTAAAAGTTTCGATGTTACAAAGCAATCGTATGCTGGTATTGGAGGGATCTTCATATTACTCATAATGGAAGCTATATTCGATGTATTCGTCTTGAATGGAACGATATTTGTTTCAATAATGAAAGTACACTAGATCGCAATTAACGGTAGAAACATAATATAATTTGCATAACTGACTTGATTCATTAAACTCAAGTATGATGGAATACTGAATATTAATATAGTACAGGTAATACAAAATGGTTAGAGTTAGATAAATATAATTATCGACTCTTCACGAATCAATACGTACACTTAGTAGCCGTTTGTTGGCGGTCCCTCAGTGATCTCAAGATGCTGCTTTCTGTAATATACTTTTCTGGTGGCACAAATGTCATTGAACCTATCATACTTCAAAATTGAAAATATTCGATAATCTGTTCCCAATTACTCTTCAGAATATAGCACACGTGGTCGGGGACATCTGAGTCTACATCTAATGTCAGATTGCTTCAAAGCTTCTTCCTTCACCGCACGTGGCACTCGATTCTATTCCGATGAGGATCAACTCTAGCCTTGATATGTATGAAAAAAGATTAAGGTATAGGCAACTGCTTTGTAGATTCTGGCACAGGCGAAGATAGAATAGTTATTAAGAATTGCAGTTTGATTCTACAGTACGTTCAAGTGAGAAAAGCTTACATACCGGTGTGAAGGACATGATGCATCCAACAGTAAATTAATACACTGGCAGACCATAACTTATGTGCTTTGTGCAGGCCTACAACCGAATTTGGAACTTGACTTTAAGGATACTGTTTTGTTTTACTTATATTATAGTGCTGTCACGTCGCAGGTCTTTCTTTCTGCTAACCAGTTAAACTTTGCATGTAATACACAAAAGGCTAAACCTTCCGAGCATTTGCCAGTTTTTTAAAGATCCTAAGTCATTGTGGAATGCATGTTCTTGAGGATGTTGATGGCCTAGAAGGAATAATAAAATGGTTAGGGGATTGGAGATAGTGTTCTTTGGAAAGGACATACTAAATAGGATGCTGTCCGTGACATAGTGATGGAAATAACTTCGAAAATTTTGGGGGAATGTACGGAAGTTGATTGTATGTCCATGAGTTGCACAATTATTTAGCCTCATGTTTCCAATTACCAGTTTCTTGCGCTTTATATCATGAAATGCTGGAGATTTTGGTGCATAGTATGAAGGGAATCTCTTCTTTGCAGATTTGATGTCGTGCTACAACTTTTCTTTGGATGAGATCAGAGAGCAGCTAGCCGTTCTCGGCTACCACGATGTACCCCGGACAAAATTGGTCGAATTTAAACGTGATCTCGACGAAATGACATCATTGGCTGACGAAGAATTGGATCGTGCTGAACGTCTTGAAATTGGAGGTGGTGATCAATATCCCGAACCAATCAGAGAACGTCTTACTGATCACAGGTGCGTTTCCACAGTGAAGGGCTTTGGCGAAGAAGGGGATAAGCCACACTTTCGTAATTTTACAGGAGAGCAATTTAAAGGTTTTGAAATATCATCGTACAAAAGCTATTCACGTTAGTCCGCTGAACATCAGAGGTTACGAACTTATGCGTATGAATTATCAGCTGATCGAGTAGCGAAGTTAAAGACTCATGAGATTAACTCATACAGGCGGCCAAATGAAAACATGTAAGCCAATTTATGTGGCATGTCCCCTTTTGCGTGCTCATACTTGAAACTGCCGTATATTGAATTATCTTCACCAAAGCCCTCCCATTTCAGTATGCGTCCATTATCTTTCAAAGAATGTTAATTGAAGCGGTATTTACTTTGATCCCTTCGTTTAACCAAATTTATTTGACTCAAAAATCGTAATTCACACTGTCTACTTTTGTCAGAACTTTTTAGCATACGATAACTATCAGAAAAGTAACGGCATTCAGCTTTTAAAATTAAAGATCAAGATTAGAAATGAAAATCAGCCTTGAAGTTTAGGTTAGATTGATTTAAATTTGTTCTATCTTTGTAAAAACTGTTCTAATATAGTTCACATCACGTATTTTGAAGCAACATCTTTGGAGACCTTGTCAGCATCTTTTCCCAGATTTTCATCACCAAATCGGAAAAGTTGTGCGTTGAGTACCCCATGTTTTCGCTGCTCACTTCATTGGAAGGTCAGAAATCTTAATGAAATCTTGTGTCATCAGCTGTTCTTGAAACCCATTGACGGAAGTGATCCTTGCATTCCAGAGCGCGTGTTCTCTTCTTCGACTTGATTCTTACAAATGACAATTCTTACAACCGCATAAGAAAACCTCCATTCATTGTCTTAGTCAGTCAAAAGAAGCATCCAGATCCATTATAACATGGGTGGAACATCTTTGTTTTGGAAAAAATGTGGCTTGTCCCCTTAAACGTCCGACCCTTTCATTTCCTCATCTTTGAAGATGAAATTATTAGAAATGTTGGGTGATATATGAACTAAAGAGCACGAGAATTCCAAATTCTATCGAATGAAATTCTTCTGCACGAAGATGTTCGGTATCCTGAATGCGGATTTATTTGGTAGTCTTGAAGCTCAAGTGATGCAATTAATGAGAGAATTTACAAAAATATCAACTGCTTAAGCTCCCTGAAGATAGCTTCGCGAAGAAGGCAGAAATTAATTGGAATTAATTTGTTGTAAAACTAGAAAAATTCAACTTAGCATTCCTTTCTTTTGAATTATTAAATACCGGTATATTAGCCAATAAGGATCGACAACTTCCCACAGCGGAATTTGCAGTTTCTTACAGAATTCACTTTTTTATCGGCACTTAAAAATGACAGGGAAATGCCGACATATGCGAACTCGCTTTAGTTTGGTTAAAGTTTGCATGTTCCTGTTCAGCATCTGCTATAAGCTCTTAGGGTATCCATCGTCCAATGGTCTTCGTCTCTGGCAAATTCACTTATTATTGAGATGTTGACAGGGTGTCCGCGCCCCCTGGAAAACACCTGGAAAATGAATTTTATCCTGGAAAACCTTGAAATCCTGGAAAATTCCTGGAAATTTTGAGACTAACTGCAAGTTGTTGAAGTCATACTTACTCTTGAAGTGTTTTCTATTTTTCCTGATTTTACTGTTCATATCTCTACTTATTTGTTACAATTATAGCCTTCATTCTCATACAATTTTTTTGTTTTTAAAATATTTCAGTGACTGGAATCTCCTATCATAACGTATACAACATGAATGAGACTGAACTGCGTGGTATGGTTAACTATGAACTGTTCTCGAACTTGTAATCGTTGTAAAGTATGGTGAATTAGTAGCTGTGAATTCCCTCATTAACGTCGTGTGGTATGGGGAACTGGGAGCCGTAATCTAGGATTAATACTATCACACACTTGATTGCCATGTGGCAGAATCTACTGACGCAAATGGTGCTCAACATATAAACTTTATTTAGGCATCAGACTTGTTCCGATTGATCCGAGGCTAATATCGAATATTTTCAAACACATTTCAAGTAGGTTTTCAATATGTAGATATATTATTCCCGACACGTCATGTGCCAATGAGCTTTCCTCGGTCAATTCTTCTCAGTGTCATTCTCTCAAGCTGATTGTAATTACTCTCATGCATATGCAGCACATCAACCATTCTGTTCCTCTTTCTGGCTCTTGTTCTTCCACCTTCCACGGATTCACGCTGCAATGCTTCAGTTCAAATGACCTTATCTGAATGACAACGTTCTGACGTTCACCTTGTTGTATTTTATTATAGAGTGGACTTCACAGATATTCCGTTAATTGCTACATTTCATTGTTAAGTCTTATATTTTTCGTTATTTATTGTTATGCTCCTTAATTGATTTTGTTCTCCTCAATCCACAAGCTTTGAATTTGTTGCGATCGATTGTATTTTCGTTTTCTTCTAGAAATACAATGTGGCCGTTTGATGCATCCATTGGTATTTTTTCTTTGGAATCACCTGCGCCTTAAAAATTCAACCAATTTCACGCCACTTTCTAAATTTCTTTCGTCAATAATATTAATTTTATGGTGTGTAAGCGCCTTAGCTACAGAACTGTGGGTAGATTTTTCCCGGAATTTTTCTTTTAAATTTGACGCGTGCATTTGAGTAAAATTTCCTTGCAGAAAGTCTGGAAATTTTCATTCAAATTTGAACCCCTTCTCCGTTTTTTTGTTAAATTTCCCTGGAAAACCTGGAAAATGAATTTTACCCTGGAAATCCTGGAAAACACCTGGAAATTTTCATTCAAATTTGCGCGGACACCCTGTGTTGACAAAAAAGTTTTCTCTCATTCAATATGTTATTGCTCGCAAGCTGGGCGGCTCTCATCTGTGTGGCTGAACACATACATTGACGTAGAGAAGTAGGTGGTTTCCGGTCAGAAATATTGGCCTCAACTGGCCAAATCTGCCTGTTAAATATTGATCAGATGTATCCTCCTACATTTTTTGTCCAACTTAGAGAGAGGAGCATAGGCTTGTGAAAATTGTCAATTTGTAACTTAAGATGCTATTCTTCAACCACCTCTAATCCCTGTCTTCCTCATTTTCAGGCCTGCTGTCTACGATGACGTGACAGAAGATGAGGAGGAAGAGACGTTTGTCAGCTCGATTACTCCTTCACAACCGTCTGGTCGACGCTCCGTCCGTGGGAACCTCCCTGGAGACGTGGACAGTCCTCGCCGACGGATCTTCCACCCCAGAGACAGCGAAGTGGTGAATGAGTCCCCCTGGGAGGGCCACTACCTTCCCCGTGAGTCGGAAGCTTCTCGTCAGCGTCAGATCCGGCGCAAAGTGGTGCGGAAGGACGATACCGGCAGCCGTGTGGATGAAGTGTCGTACACTGAGGACGTCACAGATGACTGCTCAGTCACATCCGATTCGTGGTCCATACCTCAGACTGCGCGCAGTGTCGGACTGATTCAATCCACTGGAGGCCATCCCCACACGAGGAACCTCCGCAGGACGGATCCCGTCTCCCGATATCATTCCTACCGGGCGCAGTGGGAGAATCAGCGAGCTCCCGGCGAGAGGAACCATCGTCAGCTGAGATGGGCGGTGAAAGAGGCCATGATGATACACGAGGTACCTGTCCGCCGTCCCGCCAAACCACAACAAGTCAATTCCTACGTGCCGCCGACCGACAAGAAACGAAAGAATCTGCGATGGCAAATCCGACAAGACATGGCACATTATCAAGTGCCCGTGAAATCCAATCTGCCCCGATTCTAACACTGACTGGCGGGCCCAGAAGTATTCTCATCTTAGTTCCACGAACTGCTCATGCTGTTGGAATGAATCCGAATTCTGTTTTTTACGTTTTATTTCCTCAATAATAACTTTGTGCTGTAGATTCACGTGTCACTGTTTTTATTGGAGCTAAGACACAGGGAGATAGGTCAAACTGTACAAGAGCTGGAGTTCGGCTGCTTTGCTGACCACTGTTTGGAAATACAGCTCGGGATTGTGCTATGGCACAATAGTTAACAATGTAGCTTGTGTCTTTCCGTTGTGGACAGCCGAGATTCGAATCTTTGCGCAGTCAACCAACTTTCTGAACCCACTAGACAAAATAGACGTATTTATAGCTTCTACTAACAAACTGTGGGCTTTGTCCCATCATTTTTCATTGCAGTCACATAATGTCACCTTATGTAGGCGTGAAATTTGCCTTGAAATATACTTTAATTGCATCCGAAAACTAATGATCTTAGAAGATAAAACCTCTAATCTTCATCAAGGTAGCAACTTAACGCTCCACATCTTTGTGGTCAAAGAAACTCTAGTTTCTCTCAACTTATTATGATATATAGGCCTATTGAGTGACCCACCGATCACATAAGTTAAATTCAGGAGAGAAGGGAGGCTGTGGTAGTAATTCAATTCCTCCTCGGGGGAAATGTTACAATAGGAATGGAAGTTTTTACCTGTATAGACTAATATGTTAGCGGCCTAATCGCTATTTATCTGGTAAAATGTAGCAATAAATTATAAAAAAATTAATTTCCTTGTATAAATTGCTTTGCAATTTGCATGAAACATGCTACTTTGCTAATGTAGAAAAGGTCTCCACTTCTTTCAATTAAATGAAGTTTCTTGATGCAAAGACTTGTTTTCACGAATCTTCTTTAAAGTCAGTATTTTTCTCAATTTCAAAATCGCTCATCAAGCATTGATATGTATTTGATATTCGTAGAGCGTGAATATCGATTTGAGAGTATCAGACCATAATATAACATGATGAACTTACTGTACAAAAGTAGATTGACGAAATCATGAATCTCCGCATTTGCGGAGAGATTATTTCAAGATCTGAGGCTATTCGTATCCATGAACTCGCGATGAATCGACAAACACAGGAACAAAATCTAAATTCACAGGTTATGCATAGTACTATATTATAATAATGCAGTAGTATGCACAATCGACGCCTTTTATATCGCTTTTTGCAAGGGAGGACAAAAAATCAGATAAGTGATTTGGTGAGTAAGACCCATCATTTACAGATAGAAAGACGTAGGTGCTTTATGTTCCTATTAGGGAAATCTTAACCTTTGATTAGGATAAAATGAGAGTTAAATCCTTGAAGATGTTGAGGTTGAGTCGAGGAAATGTGCTTCCGTTGATGGATCAACGGAAAAAAGGCCACAATCAGTTACGATTTTTTTAAATGATGATGATGATGAATCTCTTTATTGTTGCCTCACAATTATACAATCTGGTGAGCACATTACACAGTCACGATGACGATATATAGAAGATCAGAAGAAAATACAATACAATGCCATCGGATCGACGGGAAATAACAGCGATACAGTAAAAGCAGATTATTTACAAAATTTTATAAACGATGTGCTAAAACGTTCATAACTTACGTTTCGGAAGAGACTGCTTCCCTTGTCAAGTGAAATAAAATGGAAAGAAGAAATCTGCGACGAACACTATTTACAACACACTTAGCTGCACAGACCTAGCTCTGATATGTGTCACAGCGAGAAACACAACAGAACACATCTGAATAATTTCAGTCAAGAATAAAATTATCAGTTATATTATTTACTTCAATGATAAAAGTAAGATGTGGGCGTGAAATTTTGATTTTATCAGCATCCTCTCAACTTGCTACATGCCTGAGCTGTAACACAATTTAACAAGATATTGCATGATGTAATTCAAATAAAACATTGTCATTTACCGATCTTTCATGTTTTGCCGCTGGCTAACTGCAACTTCTTGCCCAAGTATTTTCAGCGGCCGTTGATGTAAACAAAAAATTGCGGCTTCAGCGCAAGTAACGGTGAATGAATGAAAGCCAGCAGTCTTCCCTAATCCTAGGTCTGTGCTTAGCTGTCAACAAATCCGGCCGGTGGAAACCCATATTTAGATTCATGACATCAGAGTGATAAAAGAATATGAATTCACTGATGCGTCTAACTCGAAAATCATTGCACCGTGACAGGATATCTTGGTTATCAAAATCAATAGCGTGATCAGAAACTATACAATGTTGAGCTATGGCATTATTTAGATCAAAAGTTTGAACAGCTGTTTTATGTTCTTTATACCGAACATTGAACGTGCGACCTGTCTCACCTATATAAAATGTAGGACAACTTTTGAAATTAATACGGTAAACACAGTCTGTGGGCTTCATACAATTATTGTGGACAAGTTGAGACTTAACATTGTTAGGAAATCGGAACGCAACTTTGCAATCGTAGTGTCTAGCCAGATGGCGATTACTATAGGACGATCCAGACAAGATACATAGGGTGAGCCTACAGACAAAATTTCACGCTTTCTGAATCACCGGAGCGAACCACAGACTTGAAATAGGAAGACTAAGCCTTAGACAAGGCCGTCTTTAAAACATGGTGACGATAAGCAAGCTTCATAAGCGATTTAAACACAAAATTAATTTCACCTTCAAGATATTCGGGACTGCTCATGCGAAGCGTACGAAGGGGCAACATTAGCTTTAGTAAGCGTAGGATGAAATGAGAAAAAGTGGAGATAAGCGTTAGAGTGAGTGCTTTTCCTAAAAACGGAAAAACGCAAATATTGACCGACTTTCCAAATAAGAACATCTAAGAACGCGATAGAGTGAGAATATTCCAACTGATATGAAAAACTGAGTGAAGGATAAAATGAATTAATGAAAGACAAAAAAGATCTGATGTCAAAGTTACAGGAAACTGAGGCCAACAATTCATCAACACAACGAAGCCACAATACAGGAAGAACAACAGAATAAGAAGGATCAATGCAGACTCAACATGTTCAAGAAATAGTTTTGCTAACAACTGAATAAGAGGGTTTCCCATGGCTAAGCCAAATATTTGCTCATGAAAAAAATTTCAAAAACAAAATAATTATAGCGATGACATAGATCAATTAACTCCACAAGCAGCCAATGCTCACAGGAAAATCACGAATAGTGGACGAAAGACGGCGAGATAAGAAATCAATCGCAGGCCGCTGGGAAACATTTGTGAATAAAGAAATAGTATCAAAAAGAAACGAAAGTATCCCCAGGATTCAAAGAAACTCCAGAAATTCTTCTTGGCAGATCAGAAGAATTTCTCAAATGACTAGGAGAGAAAGACCCCAGTAAAGGAGATAGCAAGTGGGCTAAAGCCTTGGAAAGTTTGTATGAAGGCGAATTGCTACTAGCAACAATGGGACTTAAAGGACACTCGTCCTTGTGGATCCTGGGCAACCCCTAAACGTAAGGTAAAGATGGAAGATAAGATTTGAATGATATAATATAGCTACGATCATCAGGATGCCTATCTCCAATACATCTGAGATCATTATTAAAATCTCTTTGCATCAGAGGTAAGGGATTAGAGTCAACTTTACGATAGGTATCTTGATCGGAAAGAATTTCAAGGCCATAGGTCGGTTAGAGTACATCAAAAAAGCAAGCAAAAAAACGTTCGAATAAGGCTAAGATAAAATAAGATAAATGAACAAAATTGTCAACGTTTCGGCGGTCGTCTTTATCGAGACAGACTTCATATTATTCTCTGTCTATGAACCAGTCTCGATAAAGGCGACCGCCGAAACAGTGACGCAACAATCATGTTTTACAATTGTGTATATTTTACAGTAGCATGAAGTGAAATGTTCGTGTTAACATCTTTTGTTTCAGTGGATCGCTAATTTGCCATGGACGGATGATTCCTTTTGCTACCATCTTTCTTTTTAGAGAAAAAATGAGAACACTTCCTTATTGCAGCGACGTTTTTGATTTATATATCACAAGTAAAATAAAAATGTGAAAAGCGCCTGACGTTCGTCCGCCGCGGACTTATTCATGGATAAACAGACATTGGCAAGTGATGGTTTAAATATCAAAAATGACTTCTCATCAATTCGTGCTTCCTGTTCATGGATGGACACTGGATCCAGATGTATTTCGCTTCAGCTACCCTATAGTATGAATAGGATAAAACGTTTTAAAACAAAGACGACAACTGTTGGTCAATCGATTTCATGTCATTATTGGACATATCATCAGAACAAAGCTACAATAAAGATAAAACCATTAAATACATCAATTGAGAATTTGTCAAGCTAAAAGAATTACATGTATTGGCAATTGCGTCTAAAACCACAGAAATTGAACACATGCTAAAAACCATTCAATAGGAACTGATTTGCATTTACAATTACGTCTAAAACTGCGGAATTCAATGTAAACCATCGCTTGCCAATGTCAGTTTGTCCGCGGCGGACGAAACGTCGGGCGGTTTCACATTTTTGTTTTACTTGTGATATATAAATCAAAATCGTCGCTGCAATAAGGGAGTGTCCTCATTTTTTCTCTAAAAAGAAAAATGGTAGAAAAAAGTCTTGTGTATGAAGATCACTTTGAGAAGTTTGGGTGTGACAATTAAAATTCAAGAAGAGTGTTAAGTGGTCCAAGATTGTCAACGACACAGGAAACCACAACCGTAGACCAAACATGCAGGCAACGACGGGAACAACGCGACCAACACGTATGTAATGTCCATGATCACCTCATTATGCTCACCTTGTTATGAGGGCATTGGTCCACACTTCGGGCCACGTGAAAGCAACATGCATGGAGCCCATTCTTATTTAAGTTGTTTGAAACACGTTAGGGCATCGGGTAGTGCATCTACCAAATGTCTTAAAGATATGAGCGACCAAGGGGATTCAAATCCTCGCAGGGACAGTCTCCCACCCCAACTTGTGCTTCCTGGGTAGGACAACGTTCAAATACGGCTTAATCTCTCTCAAATATTATGGCACATATTTAATGAATGTGAATATGAGTATAAGGTATAAGGTGGCCCCTTTCATTTATCATTTTAGATTTGTGCAATTTTTCAGGTCGCATTTATACTTTACATATCAGATATAGTTACAAGTGTAAAAGTACTTAAAAGTGTATGTACATTCAATGAAAAGCACGACCGGTTGATGAAGTACTGTATCGCATGTACGGTATGTATATCGAGATTACAACTATGAGTCAACGTGAAACTGCGGCCAGTGATTGATATACGAGGTGCTCAGCGCTTTTCGATCGAATAGTAAGCAAAGACTAGCACTAATGTGTTTAATTAATGCATAATTCGACAGGCTTCTGGTTGTCAATATTTCCAAGTAAAAGTGCTTGTGTGTGTTCTCTTATGTGTAGTAGACAAAAGACAACGCACACAGAGACATAAATGTAGGCGATCATGACTACGTAGAGTAGTAGTTTGAGTCTTCAACAGCCATGGTTACAGCCCTCTGATAAAGTTTGGGAACTTCAATGTGACATGCCACTCTCAATTACGCGTAATTCATGCACAAAGTACGCCTAATTACACATGACCCTAGACATCCGTGGCTATGCGTGACATTGCTGCAACATCTGTCGGCAGTCCTGTTATATAGACTTTGCGTCTCATGTGTCTGCATGTATCAGAGGCTAAACAATGTGATAGGACCTCAATTTCATGCTCAGGGAAGACAGAACATGCTTAGTGGCTCATCCGTGGTTCAAGCGGCAGCGCAGACAACCGTGGACGACGCGCAAACTGTAAACGCTCGCCCGCGCGTATTCACAAACATTCCCCATTTTTTGACAGCATCAGATCACGTGATTAGTGACTCTTAGTGCAGCGCGTTGTACGTGCGTAGTAGTCTTTAACCACGGATGTTTGGGCTGCTCCGTAATTACGCGTGGCAATGTCACCTAGTGTTGGACTTTGGATTTTACATTTCCTGAACTGTAGGCCTACTTAATTGCTTTATTTACAAATATTCTGGAAGCGTTTCTAGAAAAAAATCCTCACGGGCCGTATGTTGTGAACCCCCGGTCTAGAATGTCCGGATATTGTGTTTGAACCTCTTTTTAAGAAACTTATCCATGCCAACCGCTGACAGCGTATGTTCACGGTGATATTGCTTCCAATGTGCGTGCCCATACTAATCCTTTGACAGTGTTGAGGGTCTGATTTCTGTGGTCAGAATGGCAGAACACCGAAGCAGGAGTGCTTTAAGTGACGTGTTGTCGAGCCAGAAGATTCCATCCTTTCAGGAATATATCATTTTCTGAAAACAGACCACAAATGCAATCAAAGTGCATTGAAATTGCGTGAATACTTTGCACGTGTTGTATAAATAGTTGTAAATTCTTTAATAAAAGTTTAAAAATGAATGGCTGCATGAATGAGTGAGCAGCTTTATAACATATTGCTGTCTTACCAGGAAGCCCTTCCATGCTGGGCTCTGCCTCCCCTTCTTCTCAGCCTCAAATTAAATGCATGCATTTCTTATATTCCAAATTGCTCATTTTCGCAAATATCAATTCAAAATTTAAAATCACAAATTTTAACAGACGAGTGAAACTTCAAATGTGATTATATAAAAGATGGACGACTTGTGTCCTAAGAATTCAAATGATCACGAAAATACACAAAAATGATTACTTGAAAGTAACATTACTGCTTTACTTTTTGATAAGTAGTATTTGCATAACATTTGAATTTCCAATTTTCTATTCGATTTCTACAGCAAGATGGACGGTCATGACATGACTCACCGGTTCACACCTATAAGATATTGCACTCACATTGAATTTCGAGACACCTCGCTGAATTCTTCTGTCATACTTCTGTTAATTTCATCGGACCTTAAGTTTAGTTCTCATGACAGAATTGCCTTCTGTTCTCGTGCCTGCGGCCTTCTGTAAGGTTTTACGTCACCTAATGTTGATTTGTTGATCCGCGGCTGCAAATCCTTTGTCCTATTCTTGAGACAAATTCTCAAATATTTAGTCCATAGTTAAAACGTGACATCGATCGACTTGAACGTGTGCAGAGATATTTTACTCGACAAGTTTGTAAAAAATGTGACATTTCGTACACCGATCACGATCACCAGCTAAAACTGTTGTCTATTGCTCCCCTTTGGAAGAGAAGAACTATGTCGGACCTTTGCTTCCTTTACAAAACTTTCCACGATCTCATAGACTTCGACTTTGATAAATTCTTTATTTCCGTCCCCTTTTCTCACTGTACACGTAGTTTTACCAATAATCCGCTTCAACCAGTTCCGCTTATCTTCCCAAAACGTAATTATTTGAGCAGTTACTTCTTTCTTCGTGTTTGCAAGGTTTGGAACAAATTACCTTTGTCATGTGTTTTGGCTCCGTCAATTTTTGCCTTCAAAAAATATTTAAGGAATGAGCTTTAATTGTGTTATTGTGACGATAGAAATTAATTTGACGATCGTCTGTAGGAGCTGTCGCCGATGGCCATGACTTGCTTTTCAGTAAATTACTTTGCGGAATTAATGTATCTGATCTTATACAAAAGTGTCTTCAAAATGGGTCATAATTATTACACTTCTTAGGAACTAAGCGCGACGACTTTTGGTGAAAAGTTTGAAAATGCGGAAAATCTAAAATTCCACAAAAATGCGACACGGAGCGAGTCACTGTGTTGATTCGACGATGGCATCCTTTCATTCAAAAAGTTTCTTTCAGTCTTAGATTTGCTAGATGGTCTGCTGTTGCTGAAATGCTGTAATCAAATATAGAATTTTCGCAGTTACTTTGATGCTCAAAGATGGAAGACAAAATGTTTAAGTATTAATCTTTTCTTTGACTTTTATTCTTTGATGTAATGCTTGTATTTTGTTGCCTACAGCGCATTCTTTCTTCGTGAGTCGTTGACTTTTACATTTTGTAATTTTTGAATTTCAATTGTTAGCATTAAATGATTCAAAACGTTGACACGTAAATGATGACATTTTCATATGTAAAAGCATTCTTTCTGCGATGATCGACTGCAAGCGTCATCAGAAATATCATTCATCAAAAAATCGAGTGACCCATTATGTTAGAGAAAAATGGATATCTGCATCAAAAGATAGTCATTCTGGCCTGAATTATTTAGAATTATGTGGTTTTGAGAATACTATAAAATCATATCTGAATTTTGATATTGAATACAATGACATCAATATATTATTAAAATTTCGAACAAAAAATCACAAATTAGATTTTGTAACTGGAAGTTATGGAAATCGATTGCGCTACCAAGAGCGTTTATGTGAGCTATGTGATAATTCGAAAGTGGAGACTACTCTGTATCATTTCATGATAGAATGCTCACTACATCAAAATTTACGACAAGAAACAGCGCCTTTGTTATGCAACTGTAGCAATACAACAGAATTCAATAAATTGATGAATATTTTAACTCCGAAACTGATAAAATCCATCGCGAGGTTCCTCAAAAATGCAAAAGACTTGCGAACGATAACTTAGAAATCACTAATCAATAAATATGAAATCTGGAAATTTATTTTCGTCAATTCTCCTCTCCTTCCTGTTCAGAATATGTTTCAACAACACCGACCGCACGCTGTTTTCTGCCATCAAGCTATGTTTTTTGTGGATATTATGTGAGCACACATGCTCCTATTTTCCGATGTTCTTGGAAATAAACATTTTTCACTTTTGACTCATCTTCTAACATTGCGAGAAGGCTGCTACTTCTTGATATTTTGACCTGAATGATTCGAAGTTCTACTCCTTGCATATGCGGTCATTTTCATTCAACATTGTCTTAATTAAGCAAGCGTGGTATTCCAAAGCCGTGTAGGCCTCTTTAGCACGTCCGCTTTTCGATCGGCATCTCTACATAACCTCAAAATTTTAATGATGTTCTAGTGCGAGTAATCAATGTTGGGGACATGTGAATCTACTATCTATCCATAGATTTCAAAAGGGGTGCTCCCGAAGGCTTACTCGTAGAATAATAAGTGGAAATTCAGTTGATATAGACAAATTTGAGTTGCATAAAACATACATTCAATCTAATGAACGAATGACAGCTTGGATGACAGCTTGGAAAGCAGCTTTTAGTTAAGTTTTTTGCAGTTCACCTGAACAATCGATAGAAACATGTCATCAGACTTGAATTATTCAAACACCAAATTCCTTGGCCGCCGTAGACAGTGCGTTTCCCCCTAAAAGGTCAATTACACGATAAGCCAGGATGAATTAAACCTGAGAAGAATGTTGTAGTCTGCCAGCTTGTTCATTAATTCCACATGTCTCAAGGTAACTGAGGCTATTCCGAGCCGATGACTCTTTGTAGGGCGAAACACTGGGATTTGACGGAAGGAAAGTGAGGAACTTCCCCTGTACTGCCTCACCTCATCCCCGACACTCAAGATGTGCTTTCCTTCCCTGAGGGGGAAGAATAATTTCCGGTAGATCTGCCTTACAATGCCTCCGCCAGACTGACTGAATAGCAATTTATTACTTTTGAATATGAGCTACATTATAGCAATATTAATACGATGTCTACGACATTTAAAATGTAGAACGAGCGAAGCGAGTTCCCCACCTTTCAATGAGTATAGACAAGTTTTAACATCGCTATCGTTGAATATAGACATCGGGATCAACCATACAAATTAAATCAAAGATTATATCAGTGAATCAGGCTATAGATTTCAGAGATATGTAACGAAGATATCCATGAAATGAATATCTTTGGCATAGAAGTGTAACTCTTCAACGACATTTAGCTGAAAGTGATGGCAAAAAAGTAAAGTAATATTAAATATCTAATGTTAAACGTTTTCAATTCATTCACTGCTAAAATCTATGTCAATGAATTAACATAGTAAATGTTGAATTTTTCATTGTATTTCACTCTCGATGGCTTTGGAAGTCATAGAAATGATTGAAATGAGTTTGAAATGCATTATTGCCCGGCATTGGAGGGTACATAATGCACCATTATATGCCCGCCAATTTCACATAGAATTCTCACCGTACCAGATAGCCATGAACCGTCGTCCGTCACTCCAGCTTGAGAATCCATTAATGAATGAATTGGTGAATGGATATTTCAAATCTCACATTTGCAAACATTCACAGACTTTCAAACTTTTCATGAATCAAAATCTATTGAGAGAGCAAACTTTCATAGATTTCAATAAAAGTCAATCAAAGATTTCTTCATCCTCCCATTATCTGTGACTTACAGTGATCAAGAATTGTAATATTCATAGACTTCTCAAGACTTACATACAATATCATTGTATACCATGTATATAAGACTGATATCTTTGATAATGCCCAGAAATTCATTAACGGCCCGGAAAATTCATGGCCTGGAAATGAAACCATAGAAATATTTCGCAACATGGCATACAATGATTATGACATCTACATTTTTCGGGCTGTCAATGGCAAATTGTCGGGCCGCTAACGCGGCCCTCTAATTTGCCATTGACGCCCTCAAAACATACCTGTCATCATATCATTATACGCTCGCCAATTTCACATAGAATTCTCACCGCACCAGATAGCCATGAAGCGGCGTCCGTCACTCCAGCTTGAGAATTCATTAATGAATGAATTGGAGAATGGATACTTCAAATCATTTTTACATAGAAATCTGAATTTCAAATCTATTCACATTTGCAAACATTCATAGACTTTCAAACTTTTCATGAATTAAAATCTATTGAGAGAGCAAACTTACATAGATTTCAATAAAAGTCAATCAAAGATTTCTTCATCCTCCCATTATCTGTGACTAACAACGATCAAGAATTCCAATATTCATAGACTTCTCAAGAGTTACATACAATAGCAATAGGATTTTGCGGACAGAAATATCAGACAGTCTAACGCAGCCTCGCCTATGTCTGATATTACTGCCCAAAAAACTCATGATATAATGCTAGATTGCAGTGACTAGATACAGACATATTCAACAATAACAGATGCAAATTCCTTGACCATCTTCATAAACGTAATTATTAGTAATGAAGTTTATTTGTTAAGAAAGATGACGAATTCGAGAAGCAGAAAATTCTACATAGAATTTAGGCAGCAAAGCCATCTGTAAAACAATGAATCCAGACAACGGAGGCCTACTCATGATATATGTTTGTTAAATCAAAATTCTTCTAATCAATTCACAAAATAAGGTTTTTAGAACATGATTTGCTTTTCACTCTTTGAATATTGATACAAGTCCGCTTTTTCTGAATTCATTATAGGTCCAATTACAATAAATTATTTGAGTTATCTCCTAGGAGTATTTATTTGTATTTTCATGCCCTAGGATATTGGAGAGTCCCTGACAAGCATCAAATATTGTCTTCCTTATCCCATCTATGGCTCAGCTATTTTCTAAAATCGTTCTCGGTCGTTCTAGGTACGAGGATGAGGGTGGTACTATAAGAATTGAGTTGGTCTCCTCTTTTCTAGATTCACAACTTTTCGAGCTTTGGTTACGACGTCGACCCAAAATCTTCCGGTCGAAATTTGCGTTTAGACGAACATTTGGAACAAATGGTTTTATTGCCATCTGATTCCCCCTACTGCCAATGTTGGATTTGAGCTTGATAGCAGTAAGGGGGAAGCTTTCGACCGGAAGTTTTTGGGTCAACGTTGCAACCAAAGTCAGAAAAAGTGGTGATCAAAAGAAATAGGGCATCAATTCTTATAGCACGACTCTCATCCTCGCACCCAGATCGCCCGCGAATAATTTTGAAAATAGCTGAAACATAAATGGAATAAGGAGATGAACCTATTTGATGCTTGAGAGGGACTCCCCAATGCATGCATTTGGTGCTACCCGTATTTAGTTTAATAATGCTTCAAATAAGATGCGTAGATGCCCTTTTAGATCAGAAATTTATAGTAGGTCTCGCATGTGAAGATCCACATAAATATTCCTCAGATGATCATTCTGTAAGTTATTGCAATTAGACCTATAATGAATTCACAAAGATCGGACTCTACCAATATTCACAGAGTGAAATGTAAACAATGTTCCCAAACCTGATTTTCTGGATTGTGAAGAGTTTTGTTACATTAATATGAATAAAATACTATGTGTGCGTTGTCATCAAGACCCTGAAAGAAACAGGATAACACTCTTTTTGTGATGGTTTCGTTACATTTAATTATTTCATTAAGCATTGTCGGCTTCTCGAATTCATTTGTCATTTTTATGAACAAAGAAAGTTATTTATTGATGATTGGACAATTAAGTTAATGAAGAACTGTGTGCAAATTAGGCCTACGCCTGTCAATGCTGCTTTTATTCAGAAAAAAATAAATTGACGCTCAATCAATTTAGTTGAGGCAATAACCGGAAATATTCTTCCCTCTCAAGGAAGGAAGGTGCATCTTCACTGCCGGGGATGAGACTAGGCAGTGCAGGGGAACTTCCCCACTTTCCCTCCCCTCAAATCCAACACTGTAGTATAGTGCTTATGCTCATGTCTGAGTACATCTTTTTACAATATGATGACTCTGACGAGTATCTAATTGAAGGAAACTGTGCAAAATAATGGGAAATGCTTTAAGATCCTTGTCAGTTCACTGAGCAAAGATTCACGACTATTCTCTCATAAAATAGCTTTCAATACATGGCCTTACGATTATCGCTTGTTTCTCTCGTTTGATTATTGTAAAGATCTAGCAACATTGACGACCAGCTGAAATGACCTTCAACAAGCCTCCATTCCTAAAAATTTCAGCTGAAATGACTTCAATCTTCCAAATTGCTCAACTGACCGACAGGCCATTAGATGACACCGTGGGTGTACCCGGCATAGACAGTGATCACTGCCGACTCTCACGCCATTTCGCTGACACCGGGGCCAGCCTTGAGGTCCCCGGGGATCAGATGATGCAACTCTTCCCAGAGAGGCAGCCAAAAGTGGCGACGATCGTTTCGCACCCTGTCTGTGTCATGATCTGCCGCTTTACAAGAGCGCCGTGATAGAGCGTGTGCATGCAAGCGCAGGGAGATGGGTGGAAGGCTACGGAAGGCCCCCTATTCGCCAATCGTGCGCGGGTACATTAAATGCAATGAAATTCGACGACGACGGTCGGCAGCATCCAACTTGACTGAATAGACAAAGCTATAAATTATGTCCCTCTACAGGCAATAATGCCTGCAACTTTTATGACTTGGCTTTAAGTTAAAGAGTAAGATGACAGTACGGTACAGTGTGTGCGAACATCGGTGCAACTTGACGCCATGAATGTGCGAACAGCTTGGATCTGTTGTCTTCTTGCTGGTATTGTGATATTTCACTGTGAAGGGATCCAATGGCTGTAAGTGTTGAGCACTGAGTAGGATATCTTATTCAAGGTGACTTCTAGACAAGAGGTTAACAAGGCTATTGTCGTAGGTGGGATATCCAAGCGTGAGATATCTGTGGAGATACGTGTGAATACACAAGTCATTGAAGACAAAATTCATAGAGATACAAAATTCTTCTTCACTCTTTCCTTCTCTTTTACATTTAAATAATTCAGTGATATTGCAATTATAGACATGAAGCAGACGTCTCTGTATCTCTTAATATTCAATCTGATTCAGTATTGATGAGGATTGTCATTAGAATATTGTTCATATTGAGACATGATATTGAAGTAACAAAGAATAAGTAGGTCGTGATATTTGAATAAAGTATTTTGGTTTTAAATGACAGTATATTGACAGTCACATGCTTAGTCTGCACAGAGCATTTAGATGAGATCTTTACAAATAACAAGGAAGCAATAGAACATATATTATCAAGATAGATGAGTTTTCAAAATCATTTGAACAATTTCCGATCAATGTGAGAAAATACAAGAATTATTCAGTCGCAAGATTCTGCCTAGTTTAGCAAATGAGTATCGGGGTATAGAAGTATTAAAGAATAGAAATATAGAAGAAATTATTTTTCTATTATATTCGATCAATGAAATGACTTATTGATTAAATAATTACTGTATTCTAAACTTGATGTTAAAATAAAATTGCTAATTAATTTAAATTGTTTTTTCGACAATATCCACTATAAAACTGTATTACACCGCAAACAATGCGAGGAAGCTGTTACACAATGAGAGAGTATGACATCTGTTTTCAGAGAGCACACGGCAGTCACCAAAAAACAATAAGATTGAAAGCAGCTTCATCAGTAATCGACATTCTAGAAAATTGTGACTTATTCGCATCAAAATTTTGTAGCTCTTGACATGTTTTCATTAATTTTTACATTTATGGCTGTGAAGTTATACATGTTGCTCATTCGTTTGAGGTCAATTAAATTAATATTTTTTTTGCTAAATTAAATGCGCAGAATTATTCAAAATTGAGTTAATTATTTGACATAAAAAAATACTCATAGTCATAAATTCTGATCGAGTATCAGATATTGCCAAGAAAGATCAATAAAAACAATTTTGGAAGAAGAACTAAGGCTGAAGGCGGAAACCTCATGATATAAACTGCTCTACAAAGAATACAATATTATTGTAAGTGCGAAATAATTCTTTTTTAAAGTTTGTTTGAGGATCCATTTTTAAGGAAATGTAAATATTGTAACTTTTGCTCGAAATAATTCTTCGGCTTTTGAATTAAGAAAGTCAGTGTTTCATAAATCACTATATAGGGTCTGCAGATTTCTTTGATAAAGTCATAATATATTGCATATGCAGAAAATTGTCGCATTATCATGAGTAACAATCATTTATATCAAAGATTTGATGCAATTGATTAACGATATTTGCTCCAAAATCTGAATGACAATCATTCATTTAAGAAAGAAACCTCCATAGAAAGAATTTAAGTGGAAAACTTGAATCTAAAGAATGGAAAATTCATTATTTATCCAAAAGTTGGGGCTATTGAAGCGTTTTTTACATAGAATAGCCTACAGGGTAACATATATAATGCACAAGGAAAAGCAGTGAAAAGGAATATTGCTCTGTCGACTTCTAAAATAAGGTGCGTTGATAAAATGGGGTTTTCAGTCAATTTATGGGTTTTCTGCTAAAGCAATAGTCGATAATTGCAAGATATGGTAAAAAGCCATTTCTTTCATACAGTTGGCCATGGCGAAGCTGCTCTACAGAATAAAACAGAATTCGCTGATTATCAAACAATTGAAAATCAAAAATTTACGGTTTTCAGGAAATTAAAAACAGGAAAAATTCATAGTGTTTAATTTATCACTTTTAAATTTTTTTTGACAATTTTGCAATTTTCTGTCTCAAAAAGAAACCATTTCTACTGACAATAGATTAAGCTGATTAATCCCCGCCTTGGCTAGAATTTGAAGAGTGACTTATAAACAGGATTTTGGCAAAGAAAGACTTTCTTCGATTATTTTAGCCTTTTACTTTTATTATTTTAGCATTTGTCTTATTTCTTTCAGATTTTTAAAATTGATGACCAACACTGCAAGATTTATTAATCTAAACTAGGAAATATTGGAATTTAGCATTATGCTAAGCATCATTCGCCAATTTTTTATAAATTCAAATTTAAAATCCAATAATTGATAAATGCATTTTTGATCATGTGGATCATTTGCCGAACTTTGAAAAGAAAGAGGTGTTCATACAAGTTCTTTGATAAATAAAGATCTGAATAGAACTTCCCCTTAAGACACGCCATTTGTCGACCTTGGTATCTTATTGTACCTTTTTCCCTTCATTATCTGTATCGATTACTCCTTCTTTTCCTTGTACGAGCAATTGAAAACTAACTGTCTTATATTAATTACCATTTGATGAAAAACAGATAAATTCAAATAATAATAAAAAGCGTCTGAATGCCATATTCAGAGGCAGGGCAGACGAGTAAGCCATCAATCCTACAATTTGTCCATGGCTAGCTGCTGAGGCGAATAAGATAGTGTAGAGCATAGTACCAAGAAATCGATTTGTTGGCAGCAAACATAATATGTGCATGCAACATAGTAGAATAATACAATACTTAACAGTTGCTCTAATTCACATCTGCCAACGATGGTTGAGGTTGCTGGTTCTTTAAATAGGTTGCTCAATTGGTCAATAGGAAAGGAACTATAGGAATTTCTGGTGGACTAAAATTCGATCTAAATGTACCATAAAAGTAGCAACAATAGCAACTTTATTTGTTTTAACATGATTTTCGTGGCGAAGGCTTTCGGCAAGGAGATCTCTCGAATTTTTTGATGTTTCCGTGAAAAACTGAAAAATCATCCGAATCCATGTCGAGGTCGTTAGGAATCCATACAATGCTCGCTGAAGCCCGCAGAAACTCAGAGGAATTTTCAGACAAAATTCGAGACATCTCATTCATCAGATTCTTCCAAAAAATTGCAGAAATTGAACAATGCTTTCGGCAGTTTGTCTAAATTAATGTCAGTTCCTGAAAACTGAAGAAAACAATAGTTTCATTAGTGAGCTGTGTAGCAAGGTGCTGGCAGGTGTCCAAATTATGGCCCACTACTTTGAAAATCGCCTCTAATTTCTTACATTGCCTCCAGAAGTTTAAGAAGAATAAAATACTATTGTGTCATCAAATATATGAAATCGAACCTGTCATTGTCTTTGATTTAAAGTTCCGCATTTAATTGAGATCTGAGTACCTAATAATGCCAACATTCAGCAAGCTTCAGTCTCCATGTCCGTTCCTGTCCTTTATTATCATGTGGTTTAATACATGTGTGTGATCCCCTGTCATGTCGATCATGTCATTCGTCAGGTTTCCATTCGATTATTTACATCACACCACTCATATTTGCTGACAACTGCTCAATTTCTTGAAAATACACTAAACCCTCGGATTCGTTTCTTTAGAAAGCCAAGGATATCTAGTAGGATTACTAATTCACTTGAATTAATCTCCTCTAGTTTTGAACAAAACATCATCAAGTCTAATGCTCATCAATTACTGGGCATGCAGACATGCATAAATCACGATTTGACAGAATAAGAAGATAATGGGATCTCCCTGCCTTTTTGGACACTTAAATCAGTTGAAGTTCGAATAATAAAAATGAAATCGCAGCGCTTCTTCCACAACGGACTTATTCATGGACATTTATTTGCATTATTCGAATTTTAACTGAATAAAGTGTCCAACAGAGCAGGGAGAGCTCATTATCTTTTTTGATCTGTCAGATCATGAAAAATCACCTCACGCACGACGATGTCAAACATGCATATAGATGTACTGCTTGAAAATCATGCTGAAAAACCTGTCATGAAACTATGTTTGAAGCATGTTTAAACACAGCGTCTTGCGAACATGCACATTATAGCAGAGAAGTTTGGTTTCAAATCCATCAATGAAAACAATGTCTTGAATGCGGTTTTAAAATCAGTTTTAGAATGTTGTTTTGAATGAGAACTTGCGTTAAAGCTACTGCTTGTATTCCTTTGGAAATACAGCTATTCAATTGCTACTAGAAACTTGATTTTAGTAAAATGCAGTGGAACCTGAGAATTGAGGCCACTCAAGGATTTTCTAAAAGTGGCCGCATTTCGGAGATGTCCGCATTTGTTAGAACAATCTCAAATCATCAAAAAGGTGAAAACTAAGCAGGCCTATAAAACATGTAGATATTTATTATTTTTATTATATTCTTTTATTTTTTATTACATGTAGGTAACCTACTCGTAAATAAACATCAGATTAATTATAATTATTTTCACGAAGATCAAAAAGTCATTTTTTTCATTGCGAAGAGCGATATCGTTGTCGAGAGAGCGCAGCGATCAGGACATCATTTTTATCGATCAAAGTGCCGGTACTGAAAAGGACCATTTAATCGAGTGAAGGCAATTTATTTCTATGCATGCATCTTCATCTGGGAACATGTTAGATATCTTAGCGTCATATTTGTCGGCCATACATCAAGAAGTCTATGGACATACTTGGAAATGCATAATATTTCTACCCATGGACTAGGAATAGACATAGGCTACTAGACATCGCAAAATAAGAATTTTTGAATTTACTTTTGATCAGAATTACGCCTTAGTGTTCAGTATTTGTTGAATTCTATTAATTAACCAAACAGCGACTGAAAAATGAAAAGAGCCGCAGAAATGATAATAAAGAAAATAACAGTAGTAAAAAATACGAATGTCGATGGAGTCAGTTTTATCGAATATTGTTCAATATGTCTCTATCTAGTTAATGTAATTGACAATTTAACATTTTCTATGTTAATTTGTTGACATAGATTTTAGCAGTGAATGAATTGAAATCGTTTAACATTAGATATTTAACACTACCTTTTTGACATCACTTTCAAATAAATATCGTCGATAAGCAATACTTCCATGCCAAAAATATTCATTTCATGGATATCTTATTTACATATCTGTGTAAATCTATGACTGGATTCAAAAAATCATGGTTTTAAAAATGGTTTTGAAAATCATTTCTATAGCTAATCGCGATGTCTATATTCAACAATAGCAATGTTATATTTATATGCGACCTCCAGTTGGATCATTGCTGACCTCTAAATAGGCATATATAATTACATTGTTCAGGTTATCTATGGTACTATACAGAACTATGCCCAGTGTGATGTATCATGGACCCCTAGATATAAGAAGCACCATATTTCATTCCATTTCATTTTATTCTGCGTCAATTAAAACAACATATCTAGCTTATGTGTGCTTCAAATATCAAGGCGTCCATGGATGTATCAGAGTTATCGGTAAAATTTTATAGAGGTTCAATTGATAAATCTATGATATTATTATAATTTCCTTAGTCATTTCATGACCGCTTTTTTCATCATTGTTGACCGCTTATTAGCAAATAGTACCATAGATAGTCTGAACAATGCTATATTGTAAGGTATTTGACAGAAAACCAAAATATTAAAAGAAAACCAAAATTGTGTTAATAAGAAATTGTTTGCCAATTTTTATATTTTTGATTTTGCATTAGATCGATGTGATTCAATTGAGCATACTGTTTGAAAAAGGTCCTGATTGGTCATTTTTAGATCTATAGTCGGAAAGAGTCAGGAGTATTTTATGATGCTGTTATTATCGAAGAATCTATAGATTCTTTTGTACCTGAAGATGATTGTCGGATAGCAATCGAAAAAAATTGTGCACATTTGCAATAGTAAGAATAATAGGAACATCATAAAATACTTCTGACTCTCTCCAACTATAAATCTGAGCACATTGTAATGTTCCTATGCTTCAATGCCAGATTTAGGTACTTGTTAAGGATATTCAACGTATTACAATCAAAATATGACATAGAGAAAATAAAACCATGACGTAAATATACTTTGCAGCATAAAAGTTCTTCATGAACTGTAAAGTGTTGACCACGGACTGTTAAGTTGACCAGGGACAGTAAAGTAATGATCATACGCTCTGAGGGCTATGGTAATATCAACTTTTCAACACATGCACAGAAGTAAAAATAGAAAATTTCAACATGTAAATGAAGGCTTTATTCAGAGACATGGTATTGTGCAATAGAAATCGCAAGGTGCTAGCATTTAAGTTAGAAACTGTTTTGAAAAAATTGTGATTTTAGCTTGCTTGAGTTTTACAGAGGCCATTTTCGTTTCCTAGGTTTCTTGCCCTGACCAGGAACTTCTATGCCCTGACCCACACAGATACACAAAGGATCCTAGGTCTCTCTAAAAAGTCATTTCCTTTTTCCTGGAGCCAATTAAGAGACATCTTCACATCAGGAGTATCTTCGACGCTTTCATCGATGGCAGTATCCACTGGCACTAAAATTCCACATCACTGGTCACGGAAAAGTGGCCACAATTCTCAGGTGGCCACCTCAGAAAAACGGCCATTCCCCTGTTTATTATACGTAATTTTTCAAGGGACTGTCTCGTACAAAACAAAGACCAAACAATGACACTTCTCGAACATCGTGACATCAAAAATGACAGCATAAAATACGAAATAGAATTTCCAAATGGTGATGACAATCGTTTGAGTGTTCTTGACTTCTGCGCTGTATGCCTCAGATGAACCCATTTCGGAATTTGATCTTAAACCAGCAAAGGAAGTCCCTTTTTGTACATTATCGTTCCCACATACCTAAAGCTGCAAAATTGAATTATATGGGAAACGAGATACAAAGAATAACAGAACGAGGCTCAAACACTTTAGTATAGAAAACATGAGAAAAATTTCAATAAAACTCTTCAACCCAGTGGTTTTTCTGATTCAATAATCAGAAAAGCAAACAACAAACATATGAAAAGAAAACGAAATGAACTGAATGTTGGTCACATGTGTTTCCCATTTCCATTCATCTCCGAAAAAGTGGATCAGCTAATCAAAAACGTGTTAGAAAATATGCTAGAATAACAAGGAGGAAAATAATTGCCTTGAAACAAAAGCGACCAAACCAAGAATACACCCTCCAACATTTTCCCATCCAAAATCAAATTACGTGACAAATGGAAGCAGTTTCATATTGGCAGCACCGTCAGACATTTGCACGCTGTCGTGAACACACCACCAACATCAGCTCACCCGTCGTCAAACACATGCAAAGGTATACATCTCAAAGACAGCAACAGTTTTATCATTTGACAAAGATTTCACTAACCTTCGTTTAAGAGAAGCGCATTTGATCAACAAACTACAGCTGAAAATTCAACACAAGACACGAAGTAGACAGTTACAGAGATATCTTCTTTCCTTAACGTCATTGCTTCACAACAATCTGATTTTTAATTTAGGATCTGGGTAAATCCATTATTCCAGAAAATAGTGGGCCAGAGTGAATAATATCCAATAATAACCGGCTGGGCCGGTTGAAAGGCCTTGCCTAATAAAAATTTCGATTTTAGCCAATACCTGGTTTTGTGGCCTCTCTCAATGGATATGGGTAAATCCATTATATAACAACATTTTGGGCAATTTTTGTCTTTTCAGCTTTGTGACTTCGTTTTCTTTGAAAATTTGCATATATGGTCAATTTTTCATGCTGAATCCGAAAATCATAGTGGCGACGAGCACAACAAATGAGTATTTGTACAAGTTTTGTAGTTGGACGATATATTACCAGATGTCTTCTGACCGATAATTTTGTGGTCTCGGTCAGATGGACATTTTTTGCGAGATTTTGAAAATGATGATTTTTGTCTTGTCAAATAAAATTCCGCATCCATAATTCCATTATGGTTCTTGATAATTCCGTGAGTTTTCATGAAATACGGATAAAAAAATGTGGTTTCAGCAACAAATTGAAATTTTGCGAAAAATCAAAACCGTCTGGTAGAAAGAACGATGGTTGGTCATTTTCTTAAATTCACAATTGGTCTGTTGCGATGATCCATAGTTAATTTTTTTCCTTTTGGTACAACAGATGGACACACACAAATGATGTATTTCGTCGGAAAAGACAATGAAGACATCATTTCTAAGTGGAGAAATGTTCATCGATCAGAAGACAATTTTTGTTGGACAAAGGCTATTTGAAGAAAACTCCCAAACTTTGTTGGATTGATCTGAATTTATTCGAGTTTATCATGACCAAAAAGAGGAAATCCTAAGGATCAAGATGAAAAACATCATGAAAATCGGTGCAGAACAAGGGATTTTACAGACGGAAGACACGTTTCGACAAATGTTGCTATAAAATGGATTTACCCATCTATTGACTCACTTCTTTTCAGTCAGGTCATTTATCGCAAATGCTGGTACTACGTAGTCCTGTACAGCAGCAGCTCCTTCCTAACTCTTGTCCTCTTCACATGTATCAATAGCATAGCTTTGTATATCTTCTTTACATTTCTCTTGATGTGAATTTTGAATTTCCATGCTGTAAATCATTCACTTACTGATGATAGCGGCGGAAAGTAACAGAAATACATTACATTGGTTGACAATTACAAATTTTATCAATTTACTTGGCTCCTTCCAAATCCTAGAAATATGTCTACTAGCCAAGGATTATTCCAACTAGAACTGCTCGCAATCCGCATGTGGTGACATCTGTCAAGTTCCCGCGAGGACAAACTTTACTGTACCGTATGGTGCAATCGTGCCCAATTTTTAATGAATATCATTGCAGTCTGAATTGAATGATTTCAACCAGTCATGACACCAAGAAAAGTATAAATTAAGGTAATACTTGTCTTTTGCATTTGTTGCATTTCTGAAAAAATCTTTGCCAGCAAGATCAAGTAATTATAACAATCATTTTATTCAACATCAAAGTTCAAATATAAATTCATAGTTGTCTCCATGTCACATAATTTTAAATAATTCAGGTCAGAGTGACTCTCTTTTTCTGTAGATGTCCATTTTCCATGATGTAATGATCGATTTTCTATAATTCTGTATACGTCTCATATCAGTCACTAACTGTTAGTCCCATAGATTTGGTGGACTGAGTTTCATAAGAAATTGCTTTTCATAAATCAAATAAAGGCAAAAGTCCCAAAAGTTTGGTCGAAATTTATAATTTCAAAGTTAGAAGTAAAATAAGAAAAAGATTCGACCGAAAATTCTCTCTATTTGTAAATGTAAGTCACAATAAAATAAATTAAAAAAGTCACAAAACGTTTCGCCGTCGTTTTGCTTGATTTCTGTAAGCCTGAAATGATCTCTCGTCGAGTGCTCAATTATCAATAATTGCTTTATTCTACAGTACCATGTGAATCTGCACTATCACGGCCATTTGAAATCATAGTGCAACAAATTGCATTACTTAGTCTCCCTGTTTCATAAAACTTTCATTACTCGTAATTATATTTGATCTTAACACTTTAGACTGTTTGAGATGCAGAATTCGACTCAGCATTTCCTTTTTCATAACGTAGGCATCTCAAATTTATTTGGCCAAATTTCTCCAGTAACTTGCCAAAATCATTTTACATATTCTGCATTTTTGAAAATTTTTTCGCAACAAAATCAGTTAATTATTAGTTTGTGGGTGAATGAGTGAGTGTGTGGGTTTGAGTGGTTGTTCAGTAAACAGCGATTGGAAATTTTGGGAAAATGATTTATTATTTTAATTATCTTTGTTATAATGATACGGGCGTTTGGTACACACGATAATTGAAAAGTCGGGTTTTTGGTACAAAATAGCAGTAACTCGGCGTTTTTGACACCTAGGGCGCTCTGTGCAAAATTTGAGAAAATAGGGCGATCTGTACAATAGTTTTCAAATTTATTTTCTTGACTTTGACAAATTTTTACCCCTTATCATGAACCTCATGAAAAGTGCATTGTGACCCATATCAAAGAGATCAATGATATTCAAATTTTAAAAATTGAATAAGGCCCTCTGTACATTTTGTACCAATATCCCGCATTATGGAAATCCATAGAAATCGTTAAATCGCGAGGTTAATAGACCGCGCCCAGCGCTCGGCGTTGACATGACATTCGCGTCGGTGAACAATCAGATGCCAGGGGGTGCCTGATGGGATCGACAAGGTGGTCCAGAATTCCAATCCTTTTCATCGGAGGCACTCTGTGCAAAATTTGAGAAAATAGGGCGATGTGTACACTATTTTTCAAATTTATTTTCTTGACTTAGACAAGTTTTGTCCATTATCCTTGAATGGTTCCGCGATATTGCAAGCGCAAAGGGACGAAAAATGCGCAAGAGCAATGCAAGAACGTACGAACAATTCGCAAGAGCAATGCAAGAACGCAAGAACAATTGCTATCAGAGCAAATTACTTTGTGACAATTCTCTCAGATGTTCTCAATCATCACTGTCTGTCCTTGAAATATATTTACAAAAATTGTCGAGCAATATTCTAGTACTGAACGTATGCAGGAAAAATAGACTTGATATAGTTGGAATTTGCTCAAAAATGGTTTCAGTTGACGCAACATTGCAATCTTAGATGATGCCTTTTTGCATACATCATCTTGCATCAGTGGGTTACAAAACTGGGAAAACTCTAGAATTTAGGCAAATTGAATTGAAATGTTTTGATTGATATTTAGGTAGAGGAATATCACCAGTTATGTTAATCGTAAGTTGCTGGCTTTTTGCATTAGGGCTATCAAAATTAGTTAATAAAAAATTCCATCCACTTATTCTTTAGATATAGGCTTCATTATGTTTGGGAAATATACCTTGGTCTTAGCTATAGCCTATTTTACACTACATAATTGGCAGCAAAAGGTGACAAAGATGTAGGCTACATGTAATGATTAGTAAACATTATGATAAATGAAGCTAATTCATTACAAGTGTATGCATACAACTCACGGTGTGTAAC
Organism: Prostheceraeus crozeri; assembly: GCA_907163375.1. NCBI lineage: Eukaryota > Metazoa > Platyhelminthes > Polycladida > Euryleptidae > Prostheceraeus > Prostheceraeus crozeri. The sequence goes on along the minus strand of CAJQUW010015381.1, from coordinate 222,578 downwards.
CGCACCCCGGCATATTCTCAGTCCTCAAATTGAACACGCTTAAGTTAGACAAAATTCAATTTTTAGGTCAAAATCATTTTATAGGTATAAACTGAGGTCTAGTGATAGACTATGGGATTACTTCAACCTCCAGACTACGAAAACAAATCTTTCCTTCAAATTTAGCGAACATTGATAACAGAACGGTACTGAATATTACTGTTATAGGCTATAATAAATTGATAAAAACGTTTATAGACGAAGACTTAGCCAACCAAAGAGCAATTTTCTCTATAACTGCATAAACAAGTAATAGAATGAGACGAGTTTCCATTTCTTGAATCTCTTAGTAACAACGATATGTGAATCCGTTGGCCTACATAGAGGAGTCAGCTAACCAAGAACCTCGCAAATAGCGGTTGCATGCTACAATTTTAGAAGTATTTTCAACATTCATTCTACTCCTCTTTACACCAACCCCAATCCAGAGAACTACAAATCAGGGATGCGGGGTCCTATCATTTAGAGAGGACTCCGCCTCCGACTCCGGGGGTTGATAGGACTCCGACTCAGGGGGTTGAAAGGACTCCGACTCCGACTCCGGGGGTTGATAGGACTCCGACTCCGGGGTTTGATAGGACTCCGACTCAGGGGGTTGATAGGACTCCGACTCCGCCTCCGGGTGTTGATAGGACTCCGACTCCGGGGGTTGATAGGACTCCGACTCCGGGGTTTGATAGGACTCCGACTCCGGGGTTTGATAGGACTCCGACTCCGGGGATTGATAGGACTCCGCCTCCGACTCCGGGGATTGATAGGACTCCGACTCCGCCTCCGGGGGTTGATAGGACTCCGACTTCGGGGTTTGATAGGACTCCGACTCCGGGGTTTGATAGGACTCCGACTCCGCCTCCGGGGGTTGATAGGACTCCGACTCCGGGGGTTGATAGGACTCCGACTCCGGGGTTTGATAGGACTCCGACTCCGGGGTTTGATAGGACTCCGACTCCGGGGGTTGATAGGACTCCGACTCCGGGGGTTGATAGGACTGCGACTCCGGGGGTTGATAGGACTCCGACTCCGGGGGTTGATAGGACTTCGACTCCGGGGATTGATAGGACTCCGACTCCGGGGGTTGATAGGACTCCGCCTCCGGGGGTTGATAGGACTCCGACTCCGGGGATTGATAGGACTCCAACTCCGACGGTTGATAGGACTCCGACTCCGGGGGATGATAGGACTCCGACTACGGGGGTTGATAGGAATCCGCCTCCGGGGGTTGATAGGACTCCGACTCCGGGGGTTGATAGGACTTCGACTCCGGGGATTGATAGGACTCCGACTCCGGGGGTTGATAGGACTCCGCCTCCGACTCCGGGGTTTGATAGGACTCCGACTCCGGGGGTTGATAGGACTCCGACTCCGGGGGTTGATAGGACTCCGACTCCGGGGGTTGATAGGACTCCGACTCCGGGGTTTGATAGGACTCCGACTCCGGGGGTTGATAGGATTCCTACTCCGACTCCGGGGGTTGATAGGACTCCGACTCCGGGGGATGATATGACTCCGACTCCGGGGGTTGATAGGACTCCGACTCCGGGGGTTGATAGGACTCCGACTCCGGGGGATGATATGACTCCGACTCCGGGGGTTGATAGGACTCCGACTCCGGGGGATGATATGACTCCGACTCCGGGGGTTGATAGGACTCCGACTCCGGGGGATGATATGACTCCGACTCCGGGGGTTGATAGGACTCCGACTCCGGGGGTTGATAGGACTCCGACTCCGGGGGATGATATGACTCCGACTCAGGGGGTTGAAAGGACTCCGACTTCGACTCCGGGGGTTGATAGGACTCCGACTCCGGGGTTTGATAGGACTCCGACTCAGGGGGTTGATAGGACTCCGACTCCGCCTCCGGGTGTTGATAGGACTCCGACTCCGGGGGTTGATAGGACTCCGACTCCGGGGTTTGATAGGACTCCGAGTCCGGGGTTTGATAGGACTCCGACTCCGGGGATTGATAGGACTCCGCCTCCGACTCCGGGGATTGATAGGACTCCGACTCCGCCTCCGGGGGTTGATAGGACTCCGACTTCGGGGTTTGATAGGACTCCGACTCCGGGGTTTGATAGGACTCCGACTCCGCCTCCGGGGGTTGATAGGACTCCGACTCCGGGGGTTGATAGGACTCCGACTCCGGGGTTTGATAGGACTCCGACTCCGGGGGTTCATAGGACTCCGACTCCGGGGGTTGATAGGACTCCGACTCCGGGGGTTGATAGGACTCCGACTCCGGGGGTTGATAGGACTTCGACTCCGGGGATTGATAGGACTCCGACTCCGGGGGTTGATAGGACTCCGACTCCGGGGGTTGATAGGACTCCGACTCCGGGGATTGATAGGACTCCAACTCCGACGGTTGATAGGACTCCGACTCCGGGGGTTGATAGGACTCCGACTACGGGGTTGAAAGGAATCCGCCTCCGGGGGTTGATAGGACTCCGACTCCGGGGGTTGATAGGACTTCGACTCCGGGGATTGATAGGACTCCGACTCCGGGGGTTGATAGGACTCCGCCTCCGACTCCGGGGTTTGATAGGACTCCGACTCCGGGGGTTGATAGGACTCCGCCTCCGACTCCGGGGGTTGATAGGACTCCGACTCAGGGGGTTGAAAGGACTCCGACTCCGACTCCGGGGGTTGATAGGACTCCGACTCCGGGGGTTGATAGGACTCCGACTCCGGGGGTTTGATAGGACTCCGACTCCGGGGGTTGATGGGACTCCGACTCCGGGGATTGATAGGACTCCAACTCCGGGGGTTGATAGGACTCCGACTCCGGGGGATTTGATAGGACTCCGACTCCGGGGTTTGATAGGACTCCGCCTCCGACTCCGGGGGTTGATAGGATTCCGACTCAGGGGGTTGAAAGGACTCCGACTCCGACTCCCGGGGTTGATAGGACTCCGACTCCGACTCCGGGGGTTGATAGGACTCCGACTCCGGGGGTTTGATAGGACTCCGACTCCGGGGGTTATTAGGACTCCGACTCCGGGGGTTGATAGGACTGCGACTCCGGGGGTTGATAGGACTCCGACTCCGGGGTTTGATAGGACTCCGACTCCGGGGGTTGATAGGACTCCGACTCCGGGGGTTGATAGGACTCCGACTCCGGGGGATGATAGGACTCCGCCTCCGACTCCGGGGGTTGATAGGACTCCGACTCCGACTCCGGGGGTTGATAGGACTACGACTCCGACTCCGGGATTTGATAGGACTCCGCCTCCGACTCCGGGGGTTGATAGGACTCCGCCTCCGACTTCGGGGTTTGATAGGACTCCGACTACGAGGGTTGATAGGACTCCGACTCCGGGGGTTGATAGGACTCCGACTCCGGGGTTGATAGGACCCCGACTCCGGGGGTTGGTAGGACTCTGACTCCGGGGGTTGATAGGACTCCGACTACGAGGGTTGATAGGATTCCGAATCCGGGATTTGATAGGACTCCGACTCCGGGGGTTGATAGGACTCCGACTCCGGGGGTTGAAAGGACTCCGACTCCGACTCCGGGGGTTGATAGGACTCCGACTTCGGGGTTTGATAGGACTCCGACTCCGGGGGTTGATAGGACTCCGACTCCGGGGGTTGATAGGATTCCGACTCCGACTCCGGGGGTTGATAGGACACCGACTCCGGGGGATGATATGACTCCGACTCCGGGGGTTGATAGGACTCCGACTCCGGGGGTTCATAGGACTCCGACTCCGGGGATGATATGACTCCGACTCCGGGGGTTGATAGGACTCCGACTCCGGGGGATGATATGACTCCGACTCCGGGGGTTGATAGGACTCCGACTCCGGGGGATGACATGACTCCGACTCCGGGGGTTGATAGGACTCCGACTCCGACTCCGGGGGTTGATAGGACTCCGACTCCGGGGTTTGATAGGACTCCGACTCCGGGGGTTGATAGGATTCCGACTCCGACTCCGGGGGTTGATAGGACTCCGACTCCGGGGGATGATATGACTCCGACTCCGGGGGTTGATAGTACTCCGACTCCGGGGGTTGATAGGACTCCGACTCCGGGGGTTGATAGGACTCCGACTCCGGGGGTTGATAGGACTCCGACTCTGGGGGTTGATAGGACTGCGACTCCGGGGGTTGATAGGACTCCGACTCCGGGGTTTGATAGGACTCCGACTCGGGGGGTTGATAGGACTCCGACTCCGACTCCGGGGGCTGATAGGACTCCGACTCCGACTCCGGGGGTTGATAGGACTCCGACTCCGGGGGTTGATAGGACTCCGACTCCGGAGGTTGATAGGACTCTGACTCCGGGGGTTGATAGGACTCCGACTCCGGGGGTTGATAGGACTCCGACTCCGGGGGTTGATAGGACTCCGACTCCGGGGGTTTATAGGACTCCGACTCCGACTCCGGGGTTTGATAGGACTCCGACTCCGGGTGTTGATAGGACTCCGACTCCGGGGGTTGATAGGACTCCGACTCCGGGATTTGATAGGACTCCGACTCCGGAGGTTGATAGGACTCCGACTCCGGGGGTTGATAGGACTCCGACTCCGGGATTTGATAGGACTCCGACTCCGGAGGTTGATAGGACTCCGACTCCGGGGGTTGATAGGACTCCGACTCCGGGGGTTGATAGGACTCCGACTCCGGGGGTTGATAGGACTCCGACTCCGACGGTTGATAGGACTCCGACTCCGGGGGTTGATAGGACTCCGACTCCGGGATTTGATAGGACTCCGGGACTGCGTCTCCTACTCCGCATCCCTGCTATAAACAGATTTTTCTTCACTTTCTCATATTACTTGCTATTCGCTCATGTGATCCCATTGTGAAAAGCACGCTAACATCCAATAGTTGTTCTTGGGGATTTACGGAAGCAAACACGATGATGAGGTCACTGAAACTGAATACATTAGAAATGTAATTTGCTTTTAGTTTATAGTTAAGAAACCCAGCAGGATATACATGTAGTTAGCAGTAGCCTACCATGAACGTTGCAATGAACAATGAACCTGTCGCTTGAAAGAATCGTGTAAGAAGCAGAGATATTTTCTTACTTATATCGTTAATTTCCTCCGGCATTAAGTACTTTACTTAAAATTTTCCAGCATCCCAGCTTTTCACGGTATTTGCCACTTTTTCCCACTAAATTGCCAAGCATTCATCCACTTACTCATTCATCCACTCACTCATTCATCCATGCACTCAATCATTCACTCACTCACTCATTCATCCATGCACTCACTCACTCACTCACCCACTCTCAATCATTCACTCACTCACTCATTCATCCATGCACTCACTCACTCACTCACTCACCCACTCTCAATCATTCATCCACTCACTCACACAACTCACTAACTCAATCACTCATTCATCCACTCACTCATTCATCCATGCACTCAATCATTCACTCACTCACTCATTCATCCATGCACTCACTCACTCACCCACTCTCAATCATTCACTCACTCACTCATTCATCCATGCACTCAATCATTCACTCACTCACTCATTCATCCATGCACTCACTCACTCACTCACCCACTCTCAATCATTCACTCACTCACTCATTCATCCATGCACTCACTCACTCACCCACTCTCACTCATTCATCCACTCTCACTCACTCACCCACTCTCAATCATTCACTCGCTCATTCATCCATGCACTCACTCACTCACTCATTCATCCATGCACTCACTCACTCACCCACTCTCAATCATTCACTCACTCTCAATCATTCATCCATGCACTCACTCACTCACCCACTCTCAATCATTCACTCACTCTCAATCATTCATCCATGCACTCACTCACTCACCCACTCTCACTCATTCATCCACTCTCAATCATTCATCCACTCACTCATTCATCCACTCACTTACTCACTCGCTCACTCACCCACTCTCACTCATTCATCCACTCTCAATCATTCATCCACTCACTCACTCACCCACTCTCACTCATTCATCCACTCTCAATCATTCATCCACTCACTCATTCATCCATGCACTTACTCAAACAACTCACTCACCCACTCTCACTCACTCACCCACTCTCACTCATTCATCCACTCTCAATCATTCATCCACTCACTCATTCATCCATGCACTTACTCAAACAACTCACTCACCCACTCTCACTCACTCACCCACTCTCACTCATTCATCCACTCTCACTCATTCATCCACTCACTCGTTCATCCACTCACTCGTTCATCCACTCACTTACTCACTCGCTCACTCACTCATTCATCCACTCTCACTCATTCATCCACTCTCAATCATTCATCCACTCTCAATCATTCATCCACTCTCAATCATTCATCCATGCACTCATTCATCCATGCACTTACTCACTCACTCACTCTCACTCATTCATCCATGCACTTACTCTCACTCACCCACTCTCACTCATTCACTCACTCTCAATCATTCATCCATGCACTCACTCACTCACTCACCCACTCTCACTCATTCATCCATGCACTCACTCACTCACTCATTCATCCATGCACTCACTCATTCATCCATGCACTCACTCACTCACTCATTCATCCATGCACTCACTCACTCACTCATTCATCCATGCACTCACTCACTCACTCACCCACTCTCAATCATTCACTCACTCTCAATCATTCATCCATGCACTTACTCACTCGCTCACTCACCCACTCTCACTCATTCATCCACTCACTTACTCACTCGCTCACTCACCCACTCTCACTCATTCATCCACTCTCAATCATTCATCCACTCACTCATTCATCCACTCACTTACTCACTCGCTCACTTACCCACTCTCACTCATTCATCCACTTGCTCATTCATCCATGCACTCATTCATCCATGCACTTACTCACTCACTCACTCTCACTCATTCATCCAATCTCTCATTCATCCATGCACTTACTCACTCACCCACTCTCACTCATTCATCCACTCACTCATTCATCCATGCACTTACTCACTCACCCACTCTCACTCATTCATCCACTTGCTCATTCATCCATGCACTCATTCATCCATGCACTTACTCACTCACTCACTCTCACTCATTCATCCATGCACTTACTCACTCATTCATCCACTCTCAATCATTCATCCACTCACTCATTCATCCACGCACTTACTCACTCACCCACTCTCACTCATTCATCCACTCACTTACTCACTCGCTCACTCACCCACTCTCACTCATTCATCCACTCTCAATCATTCATCCACTCACTCATTCATCCATGCACTTACTCACTCACTCACTCACCCACTCTCACTCATTCATCCACTCTCAATCATTCATCCATGCACTTACTCATCCATGCACTTACTCACTCACTCACTCACCCACTCTCACTCATTCATCCACTCACTCATTCATCCATGCACTTACTCACTCACTCACTCACCCACTCTCACTCATTCATCCACTCACTCATTCATCCATGCACTTACTCACTCACTCACTCACCCACTCTCAATCATTCACTCACTCATTCATTCATCCACTTACTCACTCATTCATCCACTTGCTCATTCATCCATGCACTCATTCATCCATGCACTTACTCACTCACCCACTCTCACTCATTCATCCACTCACTCATTCATCCATGCACTTACTCACTCACTCACTCTCACTCATTCATCCATGCACTTACTCACTCACCCACTCTCACTCATTCATCCACTCACTCATTCATCCACGCACTTACTCACTCACTCACTCTCACTCATTCATCCATGCACTTACTCACTCACCCACTCTCACTCATTCATCCACTCACTCATTCATCCACGCACTTACTCACTCACCCACTCTCACTCATTCATCCACTCACTCATTCATCCTTGCACTTACTCACTCACTCATCCACTCACTCATTCATCCACTTACTCACTCACTCACCCACTTGCTCATTCATCCATGCACTCATTCATCCATGCACTTACTCACTCACCCACTCTCACTCATTCATCCACTCACTCATTCATCCACTTGATCACTCATTCATCCACTCACTTACTCACCCACTCTCACTCATTCATCCACTCACTTACTCACCCACTCTCACTCATTCATCCACTCATTCATCCACTCACTCATCCAATCACTCATTCATCCACTCTCAATCATTCATCCATGCACTTACTCACTCACTCACCCACTCTCACTCATTCATTCACTCTCAATCATTCATCCATGCACTTACTCACTCGGTCACCCACTCTCAATCATTCATCCATGCACTTACTCACTCACTCACTCACCCACTCTCACTCATTCACTCACTCTCAATCATTCATCCATGCACTCACTCACTCACTCACCCACTCTCACTCATTCATCCATGCACTCACTCACTCACTCATTCATCCATGCACTCACTCACTCACTCATTCATCCATGCACTCACTCACTCACTCATTCATCCATGCACTCACTCACTCACTCATTCATCCATGCACTCACTCACTCACTCACCCACTCTCAATCATTCACTCACTCTCAATCATTCATCCATGCACTTACTCACTCGCTCACTCACCTACTCTCACTCATTCATCCACTCACTTACTCACTCGCTCACTCACCCACTCTCACTTATTCATCCACTCTCAATCATTCATCCACTCACTCATTCATTCACTCACTTACTCACTCGCTCACTTACCCACTCTCACTCATTCATCAACTCACTCATTCATCCATGCACTCATTCATCCATGCACTTACTCACTCACTCACTCTCACTCATTCATCCACTCACTCATTCATCCATGCACTTACTCACTCACCCACTCTCACTCATTCATCCACTCACTCATTCATCCATGCACTTACTCACTCACCCACTCTCACTCATTCATCCACTTGCTCATTCATCCATGCACTCATTCATCCATGCACTTACTCACTCACTCACTCTCACTCATTCATCCATGCACTTACTCACTCACCCACTCTCACTCATTCATCCACTCACTCATTCATCCACGCACTTACTCACTCACCCACTCTCACTCATTCATCCACTCACTTACTCACTCGCTCACTCACCCACTCTCACTCATTCATCCACTCTCAATCATTCATCCACTCACTCATTCATCCATGCACTTACTCACTCACTCACTCACCCACTCTCACTCATTCATCCACTCTCAATCATTCATCCATGCACTTACTCATCCATGCACTTACTCACTCACTCACTCACCCACTCTCACTCATTCATCCACTCACTCATTCATCCATGCACTTACTCACTCACTCACCCACCCACTCTCACTCATTCATCAACTCACTCATTCATCCATGCACTTACTCACTCACTCACTCACCCACTCTCAATCATTCACTCACTCACTCATTCATCCACTTACTCACTCATTCATCCACTTGCTCATTCATCCATGCACTCATTCATCCATGCACTTACTCACTCACCCACTCTCACTCATTCATCCACTCACTCATTCATCCATGCACTTACTCACTCACTCACTCTCACTCATTCATCCATGCACTTACTCACTCACCCACTCTCACTCATTCATCCACGCACTTACTCACTCACTCACTCTCACTCATTCATCCATGCACTTACTCACTCACCCACTCTCACTCATTCATCCACTCACTCATTCATCCACGCACTTACTCATTCACCCACTCTCACTCATTCATCCACTCACTCATTCATCCATGCACCTACTCACTCACTCATCCACTCACTCATTCATCCACTTACTCACTCATTCATCCACTTGCTCATTCATCCATGCACTCATTCATCCATGCACTTACTCACTCACCCACTCTCACTCATTCATCCACTCACTCATTCATCCACTTGATCACTCATTCATCCACTCACTTACTCACCCACTCTCACTCATTCATCCACTCACTTACTGACCCACTCTCACTCATTCATCCACTCATTCATCCACTCACTCATCCAATCACTCATTCATCCACTCTCAATCATTCATCCATGCACTTACTCACTCACTCACCCACTCTCACTCATTCATCCACTCTCAATCATTCATCCATGCACTTACTCACTCGCTCACCCACTCTCAATCATTCATCCATGCACTTACTCACTCACTCACTCACCCACTCTCACTCATTCATCCACTCTCAATCATTCATCCACTCACTCATTCATCCATGCACTCACTCACTCACTCACTTACCCACTCTCACTCATTCATCCTCTCACTCATTCATCCATGCAGTCACTCACTCACTCACCCACTCTCACTCATTCATCCATGCACTCACTCACTCACTCACCCACTCTCACTCATTCATCCACTCTCACTCATTCATCCACTCACTTACTCACTCGCTCACTCACCCACTCTCACTCATTCATCAACTCTCAATCATTCATCCACTCATCATTCATCCATGCACTCACTCACTCACTCACTCACCCACTCTCACTCATTCATCCACTCTCACTCATTCATCCACTCTCACTCATTCATCCACTCACTTACTCACTCGCTCACTCACCCACTCTCACTCATTCATCCATGCAGTCACTCACTCACTCGCCCACTCTCACTCATTCATCCATGCACTCACTCACTCACTCACCACTCTCACTCATTCATCCACGCACTTACTCACTCACCCACTCTCACTCATTCATCCACTCACTTACTCACTCGCTCACTCACCCACTCTCACTCATTCATCCACTCACTTACTCACTCGCTCACTCACCCACTCTCACTCATTCATCCACTCACTTACTCACTCGCTCACTCACCCACTCTCACTCATTTCATCCATGCAGTCACTCACTCACTCACCCACTCTCACTCATTCATCCATGCACTCACTCACTCACTCACCCACACTCACTCATTCATCCAAGCAGTCACTCACTCACTCACCCACTCTCACTCATTCATCCACTCACTTACTCACACTCTCACACACACTCATTCATCCATGCACTCACTCACTCCACTCACCACTCTCACTCATTCATCCATGCACTCACTCACTCACTCACCCACTCTCACTCATTCATCCACTCACTTACTCACTCGCTCACTCACCCACTCTCACTCATTTATCCACTCTCAATCATTCATCCACTCACTCATTCATCCATGCACTTACTCACTCACTCACTCACCCACTCTCACTCATTCATCCACTCTCAATCATTCATCCATGCACTTACTCACTCGCTCACCCACTCTCAATCATTCATCCATGCACTTACTCACTCACTCACTCACCCACTCTCACTCATTCATCCACTCTCAATCATTCATCCACTCACTCATTCATCCATGCACTCACTCACTCACTCACTTACCCACTCTCACTCATTCATCCTCTCACTCATTCATCCATGCAGTCACTCACTCACTCACCCACTCTCACTCATTCATCCATGCACTCACTCACTCACTCACCCACTCTCACTCATTCATCCACTCTCACTCATTCATCCACTCACTTACTCACTCGCTCACTCACCCACTCTCACTCATTCATCAACTCTCAATCATTCATCCACTCACTCATTCATCCATGCACTTACTCACTCACTCACTCACCCACTCTCACTCATTCATCCACTCTCACTCATTCATCCACTCTCACTCATTCATCCACTCACTTACTCACTCGCTCACTCACCCACTCTCACTCATTCATCCATGCAGTCACTCACTCACTCGCCCACTCTCACTCATTCATCCATGCACTCACTCACTCACTCACCCACTCTCACTCATTCATCCATGCAGTCACTCACTCACTCACCCACTCTCACTCATTCATCCACTCACTTACTCACTCGCTCACTCACCCACTCTCACTCATTCATCCACTCACTTACTCACTCACTCACTCACCCACTCTCACTCATTCATCCACTCTCACTCATTCATCCACTCACTTACTCACTCGCTCACTCACCCACTCTCACTCATTCATCCATGCAGTCACTCACTCACTCACCCACTCTCACTCATTCATCCATGCACTCACTCACTCACTCACCCACCCTCACTCATTCATCCATGCAGTCACTCACTCACTCACCCACTCTCACTCATTCATCCACTCACTTACTCACTCGCTCACTCTCACTCATTCATCCATGCACTCACTCACTCACTCACCCACTCTCACTCATTCATCCATGCACTCACTCACTCACTCACCCACTCTCACTCATTCATCCACTCACTTACTCACTCGCTCACTCACCCACTCTCACTCATTTATCCACTCTCAATCATTCATCCACTCACTCATTCATCCATGCACTTACTCACTCACTCACTCACCCACTCTCACTCATTCATCCACTCTCACTCATTCATCCACTCACTCACTCACCCACTCTCACTCATTCATCCACTCATTCATCCACTCATTCATCCACTCATTCATCCACTCTCAATCATTCATCCACTCACTCATTCATCCATGCACTCACTCACCCACTCTCACTCATTCATCCACTCACTCACTCACCTACTCTCACTCATTCATCCATGCACTCACTCACCCACTCTCACTCATTCATCCATGCACTCACTCACTCACTCACCCACTCTCACTCATTCATCCACTCATTCATCCACTCACTCATCCAATCACTCATTCATCCACTTGCTCACTCAATCATCCATGCACTCACTCACTCACTCATTCATCCACTTACTCACTCATTCATCCACTTGCTCACTCAATCATCCATGCACTCACTCACTCACCCACTCTCACTCATTTATCCATGCACTCACTCACTCACTCATTCATCCACTTACTCACTCATTCATCCACTCACTCACTCATTCATCCACTTACTCACTCATTCATCCACTCACTCACTCATTCATCCACTTGCTCACTCAATCATCCATGCACTCACTCACTCACCCACTCTCACTCATTCATCCACTCACTCATTCATCCATGCACTTACTCACTCACCCACTCTCACTCATTCATCCACTTGCTCATTCATCCATGCACTCATTCATCCATGCACTTACTCACTCACTCACTCTCACTCATTCATCCATGCACTTACTCACTCACCCACTCTCACTCATTCATCCACTCACTCATTCATCCACGCACTTACTCACTCACCCACTCTCACTCATTCATCCACTCACTTACTCACTCGCTCACTCACCCACTCTCACTCATTCATCCACTCTCAATCATTCATCCACTCACTCATTCATCCATGCACTTACTCACTCACTCACTCACCCACTCTCACTCATTCATCCACTCTCAATCATTCATCCATGCACTTACTCATCCATGCACTTACTCACTCACTCACTCACCCACTCTCACTCATTCATCCACTCACTCATTCATCCATGCACTTACTCACTCACTCACTCACCCACTCTCACTCATTCATCCACTCACTCATTCATCCATGCACTTACTCACTCACTCACTCACCCACTCTCAATCATTCACTCACTCACTCATTCATCCACTTACTCACTCATTCATCCACTTGCTCATTCATCCATGCACTCATTCATCCATGCACTTACTCACTCACCCACTCTCACTCATTCATCCACTCACTCATTCATCCATGCACTTACTCACTCACTCACTCTCACTCATTCATCCATGCACTTACTCACTCACCCACTCTCACTCATTCATCCACGCACTTACTCACTCACTCACTCTCACTCATTCATCCATGCACTTACTCACTCACCCACTCTCACTCATTCATCCACTCACTCATTCATCCACGCACTTACTCATTCACCCACTCTCACTCATTCATCCACTCACTCATTCATCCATGCACCTACTCACTCACTCATCCACTCACTCATTCATCCACTTACTCACTCATTCATCCACTTGCTCATTCATCCATGCACTCATTCATCCATGCACTTACTCACTCACCCACTCTCACTCATTCATCCACTCACTCATTCATCCACTTGATCACTCATTCATCCACTCACTTACTCACCCACTCTCACTCATTCATCCACTCACTTACTCACCCACTCTCACTCATTCATCCACTCATTCATCCACTCACTCATCCAATCACTCATTCATCCACTCTCAATCATTCATCCATGCACTTACTCACTCACTCACCCACTCTCACTCATTCATCCACTCTCAATCATTCATCCATGCACTTACTCACTCGCTCACCCACTCTCAATCATTCATCCATGCACTTACTCACTCACTCACTCACCCACTCTCACTCATTCATCCACTCTCAATCATTCATCCACTCACTCATTCATCCATGCACTCACTCACTCACTCACTTACCCACTCTCACTCATTCATCCTCTCACTCATTCATCCATGCAGTCACTCACTCACTCACCCACTCTCACTCATTCATCCATGCACTCACTCACTCACTCACAACCTCTCTCAATCAGTCATACTCTCTCACTCATTCATCCACTCACTTACTCACTCGCTCACTCACCCACTCTCACTCATTCATCAACTCTCAATCATTCATCCACTCACTCATTCATCCATGCACTTACTCACTCACTCACTCACCCACTCTCACTCATTCATCCACTCTCACTCATTCATCCACTCTCACTGATTCATCCACTCACTTACTCACTCGCTCACTCACCCACTCTCACTCATTCATCCATGCAGTCACTCACTCACTCGCCCACTCTCACTCATTCATCCATGCACTCACTCACTCACTCACCCACTCTCACTCATTCATCCATGCAGTCACTCACTCACTCACCCACTCTCACTCATTCATCCACTCACTTACTCACTCGCTCACTCACCCACTCTCACTCATTCATCCACTCACTTACTCACTCACTCACTCACCCACTCTCACTCATTCATCCACTCTCACTCATTCATCCACTCACTTACTCACTCGCTCACTCACCCACTCTCACTCATTCATCCATGCAGTCACTCACTCACTCACCCACTCTCACTCATTCATCCATGCACTCACTCACTCACTCACCCACCCTCACTCATTCATCCATGCAGTCACTCACTCACTCACCCACTCTCACTCATTCATCCACTCACTTACTCACTCGCTCACTCTCACTCATTCATCCATGCACTCACTCACTCACTCACCCACTCTCACTCATTCATCCATGCACTCACTCACTCACTCACCCACTCTCACTCATTCATCCACTCACTTACTCACTCGCTCACTCACCCACTCTCACTCATTTATCCACTCTCAATCATTCATCCACTCACTCATTCATCCATGCACTTACTCACTCACTCACTCACCCACTCTCACTCATTCATCCACTCTCACTCATTCATCCACTCACTCACTCACCCACTCTCACTCATTCATCCACTCATTCATCCACTCATTCATCCACTCATTCATCCACTCTCAATCATTCATCCACTCACTCATTCATCCATGCACTCACTCACCCACTCTCACTCATTCATCCACTCACTCACTCACCTACTCTCACTCATTCATCCATGCACTCACTCACCCACTCTCACTCATTCATCCATGCACTCACTCACTCACTCACCCACTCTCACTCATTCATCCACTCATTCATCCACTCACTCATCCAATCACTCATTCATCCACTTGCTCACTCAATCATCCATGCACTCACTCACTCACTCATTCATCCACTTACTCACTCATTCATCCACTTGCTCACTCAATCATCCATGCACTCACTCACTCACCCACTCTCACTCATTTATCCATGCACTCACTCACTCACTCATTCATCCACTTACTCACTCATTCATCCACTCACTCACTCATTCATCCACTTACTCACTCATTCATCCACTCACTCACTCATTCATCCACTTGCTCACTCAATCATCCATGCACTCACTCACTCACCCACTCTCACTCATTCATCCACTCACTCATTCATCCATGCAACCATTCATCCATGCACTTACTCACTCACTCACTCACCCACTCTCAATCATTCATCCACTCACTCATTCATCCACTTGCTCACTCATTCATCCACTTACTCACTCATTCATCCACTTGCTCACTCAATCATCCATGCACTCACTCATTCATCCAATCACTCATTCATCCATGGACTCACTCACTCATTCATCCACTCACTCAATCATCCATGCACTCACTCATTCATCCAATCACTCATTCATCCATGCACTCACTCACTCATTCATCCACTCACTCATTCATCCACTTGCTCACTCACTCACTCATCCACTTACTCACTCGCTCACAAAGTGACGACCGAAGAAACGACATCAACTATAGACATTAATTATTGCTCAAGATTGATGTTAGACAAAAATGATATTCAAACCTCACAATTTGTCACATCAATACCAAGAGTCTCACCCGCACTCGCAGTCACAGTCATCTTGGAAGTTTTGAACTACAGAATTTTGGTGGCTATTACACCGAGTTTCGAAACGCGAGTCGCAGTTTTCTTCATTAAATTTGCGGTTTTCGATCTTTACACCTGCATCTTTGCAAGTGCATAAATATCGTTCATCGAAACTTGATATCAACATGTAGAAATGAAAAAGAATTTTGATTGAACCGAATTTGTTTAATTTTGTTAACTGGACATCAATTTGCATACCTCCTCGTCTTTTTGCCGTTTTTCTTAACGAATTTACCTCAGGAGAGTTGATATATTTGGCTGAGATGATTTATTACCGGTTTCAATTTAGATAACCGTATGGATCCACGCGCGATAAAAGGTTTTGTTGATGCGTCACGCACTGATAGCAGATTTGAACATGTAAATTAGATTTCCAAACGGCATTCGGTAAACATCTTTTGACGGAAAATTGGAATATCTTTAAATATCTGCTGTTGCAAATTATCTAACGTTCACATGCCGGTTTGTAGGAATATTTCTCTGTCGATTCTATTCATTCCAAATTACAACTGCTGATGGTGCACACTCTGAACAGGATTTTGAGGATCTCAAAACTATACATTAAGGACCCGCGAATCGGCAAATTTTTAGTCGAAATACAGAAAACGTAAGTAGGCCTACTTAAGCTTACATTTATGTGTGATTGACAGCTTTGCCGCTAGTCATTAAGAAAATGGGCCTACCAAATAGGGCCTGATAATGATATAGTTTACATGGCTTTTGAAAGATGCAGTGATATATTGGTAGTAGCGGTCAAATTGAAATGTCTTTATGTTTCTGAGATAATTGAATCTACTGCGTTATGTAGCTATATACAGTGTATTTCAAATGAGTATTGACAGTTGAAACGTCTGCGTGTATGAGCTAGAGCAGTGGTCGTCACACTTTCTGATTGGCGTACAACTTTCAAGTATAAGCATCCCACAGCGTACCATCAGTTTTATTCGGAAGAACAATGGGTATGCTGTAGATGACTAAAAAAGCAAATGTTAACAGCAAATGCTATATTTAAGCAATTTCTTGTTTTCTCACGTCACATGAAATTGCAAATTACATGATTTTCAGGATTTTAGTATACTACTAATCAGAGTTCGAAGTGGGTCAACGAAACTTGACCCACGACCCACCTGACTAACTGACTTTGCACGAAAACATGACCCACCTGACCCACCACATCTTTGACCCACTTGACGCATCTGACCTACCACATCTTTGACCCACCTGACCTACATGCTGCAAGGGTGAATGATGTGAGTGCAGTGTCCTCTTCTGGCATCATCTTTAGTTTCATTTTCATTAAAGATTCTAGGTCAATCTAGGTAGAGGCCTCGTAGCATCAAAATTGTTGTTATGAAGATTCAAGTGTATCAGATCACTTGTCACATGATAAATAGACATGTAGCCTCATTAAAATCATCTTATAATCAAAGTTCATGCACCACAAATGCCGAAGGTTCTAAAAAAATTTAAACGATTCTGCTTCTCGTTATAATTCTTGACTATCCTTTTTAGTGCTACCTATTTAACTCGTAGAGAGATGATTAGTTAAGTTGAGGCCCCAGCATGAATTAGCGTATTTCAGATTATCATGCATCGAATGAGCAATGAGATGCATGGAACATGTATGATGCGAAAGTAGACTGAACGGCTAAATACTTAAGATATGAAGCATGTATATTATCAAGATATTTTGATCAATTACATATTCGAAAATATTTAGGCTGTGATCAATCTTTACCAGAGATCTACCATTCTAACCAGAGGATATTTTCTACGAAAGACCAACAAAACAAACGAAACAAACAGAACGAAGGTCAGCTGGCATTGCAAGAAAATTTTCAAGATGAGTGAAACCTCCGAATACCTGACTTCTTCAGTAGCTGTATCTTTGAAATCAAGGTCACACATTATTGGGCATCGTCAGACATAGCGACACAGAATTGAGCAGACACAATTGTACTCAAACAACTTCTCTCCACCAAACAACATCTCTCAGTAGACAGCAGCAATTGTTTTCGAGCCTTTCATTTGTGTGAATTCCGCCCCCTTTCGAAACTGTATGAGGCGTATGAAAGTCAATAGTGTTGTATATTTCGACTGTGTGCAGATGCCTCGTTTTTTTAAATGGTACGCGTACCATCTTGAAATGCTCGGCGTACCACAAAATGGTGCGCGCACCACACTTTGAAGACAACTGAGTTAGACGGATCTCACGGATTTGACAACATGCCTTGAACTGCCCATTAGCCCTGTTTTGTCAAATTACCCGTTGATGACATGATCCATGTATATGTTCTAGGAAAAAGTCCCTTAAATCTTACCCAGGACTGGAAATGCAACCTTCATCAATCGCTCTTATACTTAAATCCTGAACTCGAGAAATTGTCAATTTTCATGAATTAGCAATAGATTCTAACATTTCTATCTTCAGAAAAAAATAATAGACTTTTTGCAGGAAACTATTGATGCCAACAACTTTCCATGTTATCGGTGTCCGAAAGGAATATGTAAATTATTTCAGGACGAATTCAAAGTAGATTGTTAAACAACCGATCTAGACTTCTACGTAAAGTTGTCACTCAAGTTCATGCAAGTAGAGGATTACAGCGAGTACTAGAATGCCTAGCTGATTATTGTAGTCTCGGACTTGACAGCTTGGAAATGGAAAATCAGTAATGTACAGCTGTGGCCTGTAGGAAAATCTAACAAAGATTAGCCATGTTTTGTACATAAACTCATGTAACTTTTGTAACCGGTTAACCTTATCTCAGAGGTGCAGATGCTTCACGATAAGAGGAGCATTTCGTCTCTATCAGCCATACGGCCTCTTAGCTGAGTCGCAGGCCTGAGATTCCTGACGAAAGACAGTCTGATAAGCATGTCTTATAAGATGCAAGCTTGCGAGCCTACTAATGGGCCATTTGTAATTCTACTTTAAATCAGCTATTGTGAAGCATATCAGACTTCGTCAGAAAGATCGACCGTCTCCGAAGCCCGTCTCCTGTTAACCACTCTCAGTGCGAATCCAATCATCTCAAATACATTACAATGTCACTTTCAAATATCAACGACCTCGAAGAGGCTACAAATCGAAAGAAAGCAGTTGAAATAGTTCTTGGTCAGCCGTCGCGGACCGATTCGAATTTTTCTAGAATCTCCAAGCTTCGCACGTCCTTAATATACATGTAGATGGGCCCGGCTTAGGGGGATTGCGTATACAGATTGAATGAAGACATTTCTATAGAGATGAAAGGATTGGAGGGATTGGCATGTCGTGGCAATATGCTACTATCACCTTCCTTAGTAATGCCAACTGTGAGCATGATTGGCATCTATCACCTTCCTTAGTAATGCCAACTGTGAGCATGATTGGCATCTATCACCTTCCTTAGCAATGCCAACTGTGAGCATGATTGGCATCTATCACCTTCCTTAGTAATGCCAACTGTGAGCATGATTGGCATCTATCACCTTCCTTAGCAATGCCAACTGTGAGCATGATTGGCATCTATCACCTTCCTTAGTAATGCCAACTGTGAGCATGATTCGCATCTATTACCTTCCTTAGCAATGCCAACTGTGAGCATGATTTGCATTGAGCCCGTGGCATTATGAGTACGCATCATGGTCATGTTTATGGTAATGTGCTCGTAACATGATGAGAGATAGGCAACATCAGAGAAATCCGACTCTCTGTGATAATAAATCGTCGGTAATTCTACAAAGTGACGCAAGTCAATTTTCAGGAAAAATATGAATTGTTTTGATGAGATATCTTGCAGTGCATCACCTGAGGGCAAGAATGTGCAACGAACCTCGTGGGATCCGTGTAAAGGGATCCTTATGACGAGGGGTTCGTTATAGCGAGGAAGAGAGTACAAAACATGTTTTTGAGCTCAAATATCCTGCTGATTTTTAATAGCATCGTCTAAAGTACAACGGTGATAATCTTTTTGACCTTTTGTTTTGTAGACTTTAGAAATTGATAACTTTTACGCTTTCGGCATTTTAAATACACTACTAAGAATACATAAATCCCCTTCAAACATCAAATGATCGAATAATAGTGTCATAGGCGCCATACATGCACATAGGGGCCTAGGCAGATTTTCAACTGCACATTTCTGCTCATGACCTCCCGTTGCATTCGTGCAGACGTCTCTCCATCCGTTGATAATTTAAATCCAGTAAATTCAGAATCTCTACATGTCTGCGAGTGTTCGATCTGACTTCCAGCACAATCTTGCTGTATCGGCTGTATAGATTTGATCACGATGAGACAAGTCAGTTCCGGAAGATAAAATCCAAGCGTTTCATTTCCACATGATCTGGATTCAACAAAATTGTTTCTTTAGTTGATTCCTATTGAAGATAATAAAAAATTTGTGGTCCAAAGATTAGGCTCATTATAGAAGGTTTCGTTATAGCGAATCTCGACTGTATATCAGGAATTTGATTCTCCTTGAAATGCAGAAACCTTCATTGCCAGATCGAGCAGGTGAATTATCAACATAAAAACAGCTGTAGTCCATTCTAACATCACTAGGTTTAACAAAACGAAACCCTGACTTCTATGGACAAGGTTGTATTAAATCAACAACATTACAAGCCGACAGTATTAATTGAATTATTCAAGAAGAAATAGTTGAGCTATTTTTAGTGAACGAATCCTATATGCATACCATTACCATCGCGGAGGCTAATTTTGATCAAATTAGAAGAGAAAGTTCTTTTAAGCTTCGTCCTTTTTCTCAATGAGCGTGAAATGTCGCAAATTTTCATGAATTTCAACAACTTCACATAATTGGAGTTTCAAACATTATATTTCAATGTGGATCAGTAAACTATTGAAGAACGCGTACTTTATAGATATATCACATGCAAACATGATATGAAATTGCCTCTTTTCCTTCAATTTGCATGACGTCATTTACTTTTCTACTCAGTTTTGGTAACCACTTACATGACCTATCTCATGATATGATATATGATTATATGATATCTACATGACCTAAACTCTCATACATTGAGGATATTGCGGCGACTCAGCGCGCAGCGCCAGACGATTTAGGCTGATCATTTGAATGGTTATTTACACAACAAGTGCAAAGTATCCAGCTTTATTGCATTTTTTGAGATCAACATGTCTATGCACGAGCCCGAAGCGTAAAGACATAGTTTGTTGATGGAGAAAAATGCAATTAAGCTGGATATCTTTGCACGAGTTCTGTAAGTAACTTTATATTTCACAGAACTACCAGAATCTATGATCATGATCCTTAACATGATTTGAAAATCAAACCAAAGCAATTTTGAAATCAGATAGCCTGCTTCTCTGTCCATTGTACATGCATTTCTATGCAAATTCTATGCATGATTTTCGTTGTAGAGGATGAAAAACTTTCTATGTGCCAATGTATTTCAATGAAGGAGTGCAATAAAGACTGTTTATTGCACACTTTGGAATTTATGCACACTTTGGAAAGCATAAACTATATTATGGAAGCAATAATCATAGAGATTATAGCACTGAGAAATATAAAGGTAATATATGCATTGTTACTGAACCTAAAATCTATGACATTAAAAATCTAAGATTTTGATCTGTAAAAGACTGAAATCTATGATCATTTTCTACATAGTCTATGCAGCTCAGGACACTAAGCTATGTCAAGCATGAGATATCTACGATTCCAAATTGTGAACCATAGGAATCATCTCAAGGTCATTTTCACTGGGAATGAGAAGATGGATGGTGAAATGCTCCTACCTCAATGGTATTACATAGCAAATTAGACGGCTTTAATCATGCAATTAAGGCTGTCTAATTTGGAATTGAAGATATATAAACGACTTTCATAGAAAAATGACATGTGAAATACCGGCTGACAACCCTGCTTACTCAGTAACAATGTATAACATCATTCACTGTTTTCTACATTTCTCTATAGGGCTGTGCAGACTGTTACTTTGATCATCATCATCAATCTTGTTCATGTAAATCATCGACAATGTAAATATGTAATTATGCTTCATATCTGTATTTCTCCCATCACTGTAATCATTATTTGTAGTTCTGGGTATTTTCTCCT
>CAJQUW010015381.1:0-197500 GCA_907163375.1 Prostheceraeus crozeri | reverse complement strand
AACAGCCACAAAGGCATAAGATATCTGGAATTATGCAGGTTTGACAACGATTTAAAATCATATCTATGTACTGCATCTGAGATGAGCGAAGACATGTTGATTATGCTAAAGTTCAGAACAGGAAATCACAAATTGACGGCTGAAATAGGACGATATGGTAATAGACGAAATTATGAAGAATGCTTTTGTCCTCATTGCCCTGACGAAATAGAAGACACTTATCATTTCCTGGTTCAGTGCTCACATCTTAACAAATTACGTCAAAGATATCTAACCGAATTCATAAACACCACCAGGACAGAATTTAATCTCATGTTGGACAACAGTAGCGGCGTCATAATGAAGTCAATATCTATGTTCATTAAAGAAGTCAACAAGGAGAGAGCTATCTTGCAATGTTAAATGATGATCGACTTAAAGAATCGATGAAGCATGAATGACTGCAATGATAATACAAAATGGAATCGATAGCTATGCCGCATAGATAGTGGTTCCCGTGAAACAATACATTCTCGGTACATTTTGAAATTGATAACTAAAAGGAGATGCGTAAGTTAGAATCGACGTGAGTCGGAAAAGTTATCAGCAGTTCTTATAAAACAATAGATTGAATTGATATCAACTATCAGATAGACATGTGCGTCACAAGCGATAGCTATGTCGTGCAAAATAAAACACGACTTGATTATCCACAACACAACAATAGTATCTTTTCAATTTCCTATGTTTGTGTAATACGTAGACGTTACAAAATGAGACGCTATTGTTAGCTTCATAAAGAACGCGTCCAATGAAATTATGAATATCGATCAGCCGATAGTATCAATGTGAAATGATTAGAAAATTCAGACTGTTTCGTAAATCAACTGAATAATTACCTAATCAAGTCGCAAGCAAGGGCCGGATCAGCTTCATACATATACATTTTACCAAACCCTCAAATCCTTTGTCATTACAGGTGAGTTGAATCATTGATTCAAATTAAAGTAGCATATTCTTAACTACATTAATTAACATTTCGTGACTTTTTTGCTGACCTATATTCGAAAATCATTTTCTGCCGGCCCTTGCAAGACGACTCTTAATAATAATAAATAAAGAATGATTGTGGACGTGACTGACCAGATTGAATTAATATTAAAATAACAATCGAACAACATAACTTTTTGAAAGTATGGTTTGAATGATTCCTCCTCTCCTTTTTAAATATTTCAAATCCTGGTATACATTGTCAAAAAAAGTCATGCATTCCGTCATCCTTGCTAACAATATTTGTATCTTCATTTCACTCATCATGGTATTTTCATAAACTTTGAACTCATTTCATTGAACACTGTAAATTCACCTGTACATGATTCCATTCAAGTTACGTATTGACTTTCACAAATAGGCTTTTCATTGAATTTTTACCATCTCATTGTCATCTCAAACATGTCATTGGTGCTGAACTGCATACATCGTAATTGTACATTTACTTGGGTATTTTCACATGAAAATAAAACCCCTTGAATTTTGAATTTTGAATTTTGAGAGAGAGAGAGAGAGGGAGAGGGAGAGAGAGAGAGAGAGAGAGAGAGGGAGAGGGAGAGAGAGAGAGAGAGAAATGAATGAGTGAGAGAGAGAGAGAGAAATGAATGAGTGAGTGAGTGAGGGAGAGAGAGAAAAGACAGAGAAGAGAGGATAACACATGTAGCGGTCAGCTGACAATCATATGACGCAGCATGACGTTACTGATGCGTAATGAGAAGAAACAATAAAGCATGAAAAACAATAAAACATGAAAGTCAAGACTAATAATAAAGTTACCAAGGTAAGGAAAGGGTAAAAGCTGTCTGCTTCTAGACGCAAATGTCTGGCTTCAATCTATAAATGTGCAGAGCCTCTAGTACACCAAGATGAAGCTTACACCTTCCTCTCTTCAGCAAAGAGAATCCAGGGGAGGGAGCACAGCCACATCGAAGAAGATGCTTGGCGATGCTGCTTGATGGCTTCCTGCCATTGGTGTCACCCTTCTTAAGCCATGCTGGGA
Organism: Prostheceraeus crozeri; assembly: GCA_907163375.1. Lineage (NCBI taxonomy): Eukaryota > Metazoa > Platyhelminthes > Polycladida > Euryleptidae > Prostheceraeus > Prostheceraeus crozeri. Next base: position 195,471 of record CAJQUW010015381.1, on the reverse strand, counting down.
TATGCTCCTTCATTCCATGTCCGATGTCTGTGCTCCTTCATCCCATGTCCGATGTCTGTGCTCCTTCATTCCATGTCCGATGTCTGTGCTCCTTCATCCCATGTCCGATGTCTGTGCTCCTTCAGTCCATGTGCGATGTCTGTGCTCCTTCATTCCATGTCCGATGTCTGTGCTCCTTCATTCCATGTCCGATGTCTGTGATCCTTCATTCCATGTCCGATGTCTGTGCTCCTTCATTCCATGTCCGATGTCTGTGCTCCTTCATTCCATGTCCGATGTCTGTGCTCCTTCATCCCATGTCCGATGTCTGTGCTCCTTTAGTCCATGTGCGATGTCTGTGCTCCTTCAGTCCATGTCCGATGTCTGTGCTCCTTCATTCCATGTCCGATGTCTGTGCTCCATCATTCCATGTCCGATGTCTGTGCTCCTTCATTCCATGTCCGATGTCTCTGCTCCTTCATCCCATGTCCGATGTCTGTGCTCCTTCATTCCATGTCCGATGTCTGTGCTCCTTCATCCCATGTCCGATGTCTGTGATCCTTCATTCCATGTCCGATGTCTGTGCTCCTTCATCCCATGTCCGATGTCTGTGCTCCTTCATTCCATGTCCGATGTCTGTGCTCCTTCATCCCATGTCCGATGTCTGTGCTCCTTCATCCCCCATGTCCGATGTCTGTGCTCCTTCATCCCATGTCCGATGTCTGTGATCCTTCATTCCATGTCCGATGTCTGTGCTCCTTCATTCCATGTCCGATGTCTGTGCTCCTTCATCCCATGTCCGATGTCTGTGCTCCTTCATCCCCCATGTCCGATGTCTGTGCTCCTTCATCCCCCATGTCCGATGTCTGTGCTCCTTCATTCCATGTCCGATGTCTGTGCTCCTTCATTCCATGTCCGATGTCTGTGCTCCTTCATTCCATGTCCGATGTCTGTGCTCCTTCATCCCATGTCCGATGTCTGTGCTCCTTCATCCCATGTCCGATGTCTGTGCTCCTTCATCCCACGTCCGATGTCTGTGCTCCTTCATCCCACGTCCGATGTCTGTGCTCCTTCATCCCCCATGTCCGATGTCTGTGCTCCTTCATGCCATTTCCGATGTCTGTGCTCCTTCATTCCATGTCCGATGTCTGTGCTCCTTCATCCCATGTCCGATGTCTGTGCTCCCTTCATCCCATGTCCGATGTCTGTGCTCCTTCATCCCATGTCAGATGTCTGTGCTCCTTCATCCCATGTCAGATGTCTGTGCTCCTTCATTCCATGTCCGATGTCTGTGCTCCTTCATCCCATGTCCGATGTCTGTGCTCCTTCATTCCATGTCCGATGTCTGTGCTCCTTCATTCCATGTCCGATGTCTGTGCTCCTTCATCCCATGTCCGATGTCTGTGCTCCTTCAGTCCATGTGCGATGTCTGTGCTCCTTCATTCCATATCCGATGTCTGTGCTCCTTCATTCCATATCCGATGTCTGTGCTCCTTCATTCCATGTCCGATGTCTGTGATCCTTCATTCCATGTGCGATGTCTGTGATCCTTCATTCCATGTCCGATGTCTGTGCTCCTTCATTCCATGTCCGATGTCTGTGATCCTTCATTCCATGTCCGATGTCTGTGCTCCTTCATTCCATGTCCGATGTCTGTGCTCCTTCATCCCATGTCCGATGTCTGTGCTCCTTCATTCCATGTCCGATGTCTGTGCTCCTTCATCCCATGTCCGATGTCTATGCTCCTTCATCCCACGTCCGATGTCTGTGCTCCTTCATCCCACGTCCGATGTCTGTGCTCCTTCATCCCATGTCCGATGTCTGTGCTCCTTCATTCCATGTCCGATGTCTGTGCTCCTTCATCCCATGTCCGATGTCTGTGCTCCTTCATTCCATGTCCGATGTCTGTGCTCCTTCATCCCATGTCCGATGTCTGTGCTCCTTCATTCCATGTCCGATGTCTGTGCTCCTTCATTCCATGTCCGATGTCTGTGCTCCTTCATCCCCCATGTCCGATGTCTGTGCTCCTTCATCCCATGTCCGATGTCTGTGCTCCCTTCATCCCATGTCCGATGTCTGTGCTCCTTCATTACATGTCCGATGTCTGTGCTCCTTCATCCCATGTCCGATGTCTGTGCTCCTTCATTCCATGTCCGATGTCTGTGCTCCTTCATCCCATGTCCGATGTCTGTGCTCCCTTCATCCCATGTCCGATGTCTGTGCTCCTTCATTCCATGTCCGATGTCTGTGCTCCTTCATCCCATGTCCGATGTCTGTGCTCCTTCATCCCATGTCCGATGTCTGTGCTCCTTCATCCCATGTCCGATGTCTGTGCTCCTTCATTCCATGTCCGATGTCTGTGCTCCTTCATCCCATGTCAGATGTCTGTGCTCCTTCATTCCATGTCCGATGTCTGTGCTCCTTCATCCCATGTCCGATGTCTGTGCTCCTTCATCCCATATCCGATGTCTGTGCTCCTTCATTCCATGTCCGATGTCTGTGCTCCTTCATCCCATGTCCGATGTCTGTGCTCCTTCATTCCCTGTTGAATTTCCGCGCTCAATGCTACTTGAATTGGACTTAATCTAAAATCTATAGAGTATTACATAAATATAAAAATGTTGTGAAAGATATTTGTTTATTTAGGCGAAAAATCAAATGAATGGAATAATAATTCTGTGAAAAATATCCCGTTTCATTTTGTCAGCTTCTTCTGTATGCTGAATCCTGAATTTAGTCATTCCAAAAGCTTGGATGTACTTGAAAGGAAGCTTGTTATTGTTTATCAATATTTCACAGATGAATCCATTTATGAGACTCCCTAAAGAGATTTGTCTCTGCTGCAGTCCATGCTATGATTTTCTTTGAATTAGCAAACAATGTTTAGTGAAATTCTTTGTAATTGTCTTGAATGAGACAGAATTGTAATAACATGCTTTGAAATAAATTGACTTCACAACAATAGTTTCTTCAGGAAGCTGTTACTGTAGGAAATAGAATAATAGTCATAAATGCATCTGCTGCCATAGTTTCACTGAAAATTCTAGATGAAAGCTGATTTCCATGAAGACAGCTTTATTTCTAGTGCTAAGATATTTGTTCACTTTCCCATCCCTCATACATATTGAAATATTGAATAAGTATTTTCATGGCGCACTGCCGTTTCATACGCTCGATTTTGTTGTATACAACAATATATTGTTATCCTGCCGTTTGTAACGCTTCCAAATATTTGCTGAAACAACTTTCACGTGTTGAAAAAAGAGTTTACGTATTATAGATGATAGTGCATACACTAACGAGACTTTATTTACAAGTGGAGACCGTACGTGCAAAAAGATCTTCAATCAGTGGAGACCGTACGTGCAAGAGGATCTTCAATCAGTGGAGACCGTACGTGCCAGAAGATCTTCAATCAGTGGAGACCGTACGTGCAAGAGGATCTTCAATCAGTGGAGACCGTACGTGCCAGAAGATCTTCAATCAGTGGAGACCGTACGTGCAAGAGGATCTTCAATCAGTGGAGACCGTACGTGCCAGAAGATCTTCAATCAGTGGAGACCGTACGTGCAAGAAGGATCTTCAATCAGTGGAGACCGAACGTGCAAGAGGATCTTCAATCAGTGGAGACCGAACGTGCAAGAGGATCTTCAATCAGTGGAGACCGAACGTGCAAGAGGATCTTCAATCAGTGGAGACCGTACGTGCAAAAAGATCTTCAATCAGTGGAGACCGAACGTGCAAGAGGATCTTCAATCAGTGGAGACCGAACGTGCAAGAGGATCTTCAATCAGTGGAGACCGAACGTGCAAGAGGATCTTCAATCAGTGGAGACCGTACGTGCAAAAAGATCTTCAATCAGTGGAGACCGTACGTGCAAAAAGATCTTCAATCAGTGGAGACCGTACGTGCAAGAAGATCTTCAATCAGTGGAGACCGTACGTGCAAGAGGATCTTCAATCAGTGGAGACCGTACGTGCAAGAAGATCTTCAATCAGTGGAGACCGTACGTGCAAGAAGGATCTTCAATCAGTGGAGACCGAACGTGCAAGAAGGATCTTCAATCAGTGGACACCGTACGTGCAAGAGGATCTTCAATCAGTGGAGACCGTACGTGCAAGAAGGATCTTCAATCAGTGGACACCGTACGTGCCAGAAGATCTTCAATCAGTGGAGACCGTACGTGCAAGAGGATCTTCAATCAGTGGAGACCGTACGTGTAAGAGGATCTTCAATCAGTGGAGACCGTACGTGCAAGAGGATCTTCAATCAGTGGAGACCGTACGTGTAAGAGGATCTTCAATCAGTGGAGACCGTACGTGCAAGAGGATCTTCAATCAGTGGAGACCGTACGTGCAAGAGGATCTTCAATCAGTGGAGACCGTACGTGCAAGAGGATCTTCAATCAGTAGAGACCGTACGTGCAAAAAGATCTTCAATCAGTGGAGACCGTACGTGCAAAAAGATCTTCAATCAGTGGAGACCGTACGTGCAAAAAGATCTTCAATCAGTGGAGACCGTACGTGCAAAAAGATCTTCAATCAGTGGAGACCGTACGTGCCAGAAGCTCTTCAATCAGTGGAGACCGTACGTGCCAGAAGCTCTTCAATCAGTGGAGACCGTACGTGCAAGAGGATCTTCAATCAGTGGAGACCGTACGTGCAAGAAGGATCTTCAATCAGTGGAGACCGTACGTGCAAAAAGATCTTCAATCAGTGGAGACCGTACGTGCAAAAAGATCTTCAATCAGTGGAGACCGTACGTGCAAGAAGATCTTCAATCAGTGGAGACCGTACGTGCAAGAGGATCTTCAATCAGTGGAGACCGTACGTGTAAGAGGATCTTCAATCAGTGGAGACCGTACGTGCAAGAGGATCTTCAATCAGTGGAGACCGTACGTGCAAGAGGATCTTCAATCAGTGGAGACCGTACGTGCAAGAGGATCTTCAATCAGTGGAGACCGTACGTGCAAGAAGATCTTCAATCAGTGGAGACCGTACGTGCAAGAAGATCTTCAATCAGTGGAGACCGTACGTGCAAAAAGATCTTCAATCATCGGAGACCGTACGTGCAAGAGGATCTTCAATCAGTGGACACCGTACGTGCAAAAAGATCTTCAATCAGTGGAGACCGTACGTGCAAGAGGATCTTCAATCAGTGGAGACCGTACGTGCAAGAGGATCTTCAATCAGTAGAGACCGTACGTGCAAAAAGATCTTCAATCAGTGGAGACCGTACGTGCAAAAAGATCTTCAATCAGTGGAGACCGTACGTGCAAAAAGATCTTCAATCAGTGGAGACCGTACGTGCAAAAAGATCTTCAATCAGTGGAGACCGTACGTGCAAGAAGGATCTTCAATCAGTGGAGACCGTACGTGCAAGAAGGATCTTCAATCAGTGGAGACCGTACGTGCAAGAAGCTCTTCAATCAGTGTAGACCGTACGTGCAAGAGGATCTTCAATGATTTTATTTTGAATCCTGACCATCTACTTCGTGAATTTTTCTTGAGAGCCAAGTCTGCACATCTACCAGGAACAAATGTCAATTGAAACGTCCTAAGACAAAGATTGAACGCTTTTTGAATTCGTAGGTATTGTCCGTGATTCACATCCACATTTTATGTATTGTGTATTATTTGTTATGTGCTCACCGCCTTCGTGAGGCAAATAAAGATATTTCTATTCTAAATATTTAGCTCAACGCGGATGTATTAATGAGGTTGTACAAAGAAGGTTGGACACTCCATAGAACATCCATGAAACTGTAATTGTTTCTTTTCCCATCGCTGATTGAAGACTGCCAAAAATTGCAACTGTTTTTCTCACGGAAAATCTTTCCGCCCGGAAACTAAAAGCAGGGAAAAGTAAGAAGAATGATACCGGCTCGCATTCTCTCATCATTACGTCTGAAACATTGCCTGAGACTCAAGGCAGGCTGACTTCCCATTTTCATCGGCAAATAGTAATTCTTGATGATTTTATCAAATTCTCCGCTGTCATTGATGAATTTCATCGAAAAGAAGACTGAATCTGATTGACTTTGGAAATGAATCTTCAAACACCTCTCTGGGCTCTGTCATTTGTGGCAATCATGGAATATTTCCTTCCATCCAGACCATACGTCATTTTTACAGCTTTCCTGTGATCCGCAAACTCACTACCAGTGGAGCCTGAGTTTTGGGTAGCCCTTGGATAGGTGATACAAAACTCGGGTCTTCTATCAATGCTGCACATGTACAATTCAAGTTGCAAAAATTAATATTTTGATTTGAATATTAGGAGAACTAAATGATAAGAGCAAAAAGTTGTCAGTTTTTTTATAATAATTCCACTTAATTCACAGAATATGTCAAGAAATGTACTTGTGGTTATTAGCTATTTAATTTTGGGCTTTACAACAGGGATGCGGAGTCCCATCATTTTGATAGGACTCCGACTCCGGGTGGCAAGTATATAAAGCCTAGTTTTTTGAAAAAAACTGGTAACATGCATCATAGATCATTATAGGCTTACCTGAACCTATCTTTAGTGATCATTGCTGTATCAATTATCACTCATTTTCGATGAAAGTTTATCAAATGTCGCTTTAAGTTGGACGCATGAGACTCGGCTCCTCCATCTTGTTGATGTGTGCCCTACACGGTTTTCTCCAATCACTACCAGGCAGGAATATCCCCATCCTTCTTCAAAAATATGAGTACACTTTCGATTCTAATATGCGCTTTAGAGGAGCCATCACACACGATTAACGTGAGGGTAAGAGGTAATGTTCTCAAACAAACTAGCATTTCATTTTTGTCTCTGGTGTGACCTTTGGTGCGTAGGTGTGATCGAGGCTAGGAAGGCTTGTCTTCTCTACTAAATCACCGAGTGAAAAGACAATCCTTTTTTCACTATCACGGTTCATTCCCTCAACTATTACAAGCTTTGTATGCACTGCTGTCTCTGTATCTTTGTTTGACGGAGAAAGTTGACATCAAGACAGTGACAGCTATGTACGAGAATAAATAATTTGTTTGTATTAAGTTTCGGGTCTAGTTATAGGCCGGAGTGTGGAGTCCCATCATTTGATAGGACTCCGACTCTAGCAAAAATGATAGGACTCCGACTCCGCATCCCTGTTTACAATGCCTCGCATTGAAAGATCCTATATAAACGCATGCATGTGTTTTGTTACATTTGTGTATGAATTTTTATGCGTTTCATATACTCGTATTTTATATCTTCGCACCTCTCAACTGTCAGTTATCCAAAAATGAGTTCATTCCAATTTTGCATTCTAAATTTGTTTAACCGTGCACTTACTACGCAGTTATAATGTTTATTAAATCTGTTTATATTTCTGACTGATAAAGGATGAATTGTGTGTGTAATTCAATCATAATTCAATCAAAGATATTCAATTAATCTGTACATCAGCGTAGGTAAATTAAAGGAGAGCTTTGTAACGTAATACATTTACTTACGCAACTAATTACAGTTGTTACAATAACAAATCGTTTCCCACTACTAGCACTCCTTCTCATGGGCTCAGTAGGAATTTTGGCGTGTAGAAGAATCTTCATGTCAGCACAAAATACAAAGAATGCACTTCGCTTACTTGATTTTACTCATTTATTGAAACTTGGGTTTTGACACAAGTTTTGGTCATATCACACGGGTAATGCAGCTCATAGCAGGCCTCACCGGTGGTCTCCTCTCTCTCGCCTTTGCTTGATTGTCAGTTAGCTATGATCAGGGATTGGCAAATAAAAAGTCAATTATTTTGCCATCAATCAATTAATTGCCAATTTTCTTAATAGGCCTATGTGGGCCTTAATTGCATTCATTCATTTAACCCTAGATGTGATTCATTTTCTCGACTTGATTTTTTGACTTTTTATAGAAAGGAACATTTTATCGACGGATATTCCGCAGACTTTCTATAAATTATCTCTGAAATCAGACTAGATTAAAGACTCAAATTACAGGTACTAAGATCTATTAAGAATATCTCAACTATGTTCTCAAGTGAAAAATGCGAAATGAGGTGAATTTAAATAATTTTTGTATTCATACAATAGAAGCAACCTGTACTAGTCATCAATCATCCCTCACCTCAGACTAAAAATTCACACGAGTATGACATGCGTGTATGCAATCCGCACGCTTGCGATTTTCAATTGTTAAATGGAAGTTGATCTCAAAGGAGTGTGTGTAGACCTAGATGGAGTTTGAATGTACAAATGTTGAAGGTAAATTTTTAAAAAATTAGGAATGGTACCAAGTGCTAACATAGGCGGAATTTATTGACACTGATCCAATTAATTGCAATTAATTTTAATGATTCAATCAATTAATAATTGGATACAAATTATCAATCAATTAATTGGTCCAATTAAATTGCAATTAATTATTAAACAATTAATTTTTTACAATCCCTGGCCATGATACAGCCCTCCGAACACCTGCACAGCTTCCTTCTCTTCCACAGGGGCCTTTATCGTCATGAAAGAGCAGAAAGACAGCCTAGAAATCAATACAATAAAATGATGGATGCCTTCACCGAAGAGGAATGTAACCGTGCTCGCAAACATTACGGCTTGAGGAAGAGCCAATTCCGTTTCTGCAAAGATGACAAGATGAGACATGCTATGGCTGCCATCCTGTACGCAGCCAAAGTCGCCATTTTCTACTGCGCCCATACATTCATGGATCGACGGTGGAACTGTTCCTCTGCCAAACTTCTCCCAAAGATGTCGCGAGACCTTCAAAGAGGTGAGTCTGAGGAGACAAGGGTTTATCTCATTGCATTTCATGTGTAAATCATCATTTCCTCTTCTCCCAGCACCAGCTGGGCTCAAAATCTCCGTCAACCTCACAGTGCACACTGGTCAGTTGAAAACTCATTGGCTCGGTGCGAATGTGCTCACCAGTGAGGATTGAACTCGATTCCTTCAGATGAATTCCTTGGACCAGCTGATAAGTGTCATGTAGAGGTGTAGCGGACAACACGTTTGCGGTAGATGGGATATCTGTACTACACACTCAGAGTTTTATGGTGATTTTTCTGAATCCATCATTACTGGTTACAAGCTGAAACCGTAGATGACTATGCCAACCGAAAGACTATAAGCAACTTAAAAGTAAAATCGTGTCGATTTAGAGGTAAGAGGAATATAACAAGAACTAAAGTTGAGTTCGGAGTTAAAGCGAGTGCAACCGACCGGATTTTTGCACATGTCGCGCATGGACTCACAGGGGTAGGACGCTCCTTGTCTCCACAGTTTTGAGACAGATGCTTCGCTTGTTAGTCCATGTTTGAGCAGGCCATGTTTCGTTACTACTACACATTTTCTAAAGTCATCTGCAGGTTGTTGATACCCTTTTGTTTGCAGATTCATCAAAGAATGATTCCAAAATCAGACATTAGTAAATAGACCATTGAAGTTAGTTCATGATATCGGTAAATGATTTGAAATTTTAGATTCTCATGTTCAACAAGTAAATTATCCCATGATAAGAGAATTTCACTCGATACATTTGCCGCATCAAACGCCTGTTCAAGACATTCTACCACATCAAAGTTTCTGTCCGACGTGAAAATGTAATGAGAACTTCACGTGAAGAAGAGTTACTAGGAAAATATTTGTCATCGGATTATTGCAGCCCCAGAATTAGATTGTTTAAGCGCATCACTTTACTATAAGCGGAAACTGATTCAAATTGATGGCAAGTGGCCATAAAACTTTTAATGTCTTACTGAAATAGGGAAAATTGTCGTTCATTGAGTGCGGATTGCTGTGAATTCCTTCAAAATGCTCCAATTGCCACGATTCCTTCAGATTCCAAGAATTCAGATAATTGTGCGCAGGTTTTCTCGATAATGTTGGGTCCTGCGATCATTTTAAAAAAAGTTAGCAGGCGCATGAAAAAACGTTCACAAACTTCTCTGTAGAACTTGACATCGTCTGTGTCTCTTTGCTGTGTGATCCGGTTGATAACAGTCACTGAAACTCTGCATAATTTGGAGTGTTTAATGTTGAACTGGCTGCTCATTGTTCAATTGCTATGGTATTTAGTCAGGAGAATGTGCCATTTCATTAACGTTACATGTTCCAATGTTTCCTTTCTAGTCAAACAGAAGAAGAGACGACCTGTCTAATTCTGTGGTTGCAGAGACAGCATGTGTTTGCTGATAAGTAAAAAAGATCTTTTCCTATAAAGCTAAGACTTGTAAGATGGCCCACCTGTCTGGGTCTTATATTTACGACCAGAAGTGGGCTCAAATGTGAATGAATCAGGTTATGATTAGGTTGTACCCAAATCATCGTGGATATTGTCAGTTTCTGCACACTGCTCACTCGAATAATGAAATCAAATAAATAAAAAATCAGTAGTAGATTCTATTTAAAAATAAAACAACTATACGCTCGCAAATTAGGATATTCGAATATTTTCAACAGACGAGTACGTTTACAAAAATGAAATCCCTTTGCACGTCCTCCAATGGGAATTCAAGTAATTTGGAAGAAGTCGAATTGATTTTGATCCCACAGTTTCAAATTATATTCAAATCTCTGATAAAGCTGATTATGACCGGAAAATGCAGGAATATGTACGTCTGGTTGTCTAAGGTTAGCATATCATCAGAAGCAGAGGATAATTCTACCTTTTAGGAGGCCGAAATTAATAATTCTGTACTTGGTTTCATATAAAACTCTCGAGAAAAGTAACTTACCTGTTTTATACTCTATGAAGAAGGGTCTGGACCCGAAACGTCGAGTAAAAGCTAGTTTTTTCTTTGCCATTTTAACTAACGAATTCGTTAACGAGTTTCTCGATTACGAGTACAGCCTATAACTTACCAAGGCTTATTCAATACATCTTTTAGTAAAATTCCTCATTCGTAAATTTTATAACTTTGAGTGCATGTATGCGTGTATAATTAATGAATTATCTGCTAAATATGTGAAGCCGAAAGAGTCACTGAACAAAACATCTATGCAGAAAAAGCACGCGTTCATACTACATAGAAACTACTTAGATTTTGAGATCAACAACTTCATTATGTCATAGATAATGCATAGACTTGAATGAGGTCATTAGTTTTATAATTACCGACAGTCGAAGGTTCAATTTTATAAATGACTCATGACAAATATTGACCGAAAGAATGTTCATTATCTGTTATAATGCATGACTTTTTCATAGAAGTCTACACCACCAGGTTCTGAGAGTATTTCTATGCAAGATAGACCATGGAAGCCTGACAAATAACTATCTACATACAGCTAATAATATAATTAATTATTTGCATTACATGTCACCTCTATCCTTCAGTCACTTCAAAGAGACAGTTATTGTTTCAACATATAAACAAACTTCCATAGAGATCACATCGTCAAAACTAAGAGACAATGAGAAGTGAACTGAAACCAGCTTCTGTATGGTGTAATATGTCTGCAATATTTCGTTTGTTCGCATGCATCAGTAGGCAAGGAAATGAAAAGGAAGAAATCTCATTTAAGGCACGAAAATAAAATGCAGTTAAAATCTTTCAATGTAGCAAAGTAAATGCAATATCTGTGCGACTTTTAGAATGTGAGACGAACTAAGAGTGCTGACATCAACCAAATGTACCGTAGCAATGATGTGACATCTAGGTCATGTCGCTAAAGCTCTATGGTTCCCTTGCTATGTCACATAGCTGTAAACAATATTGTGATATTTTTTCATTGATGCCTGCCCAGAGCCGGCAACAATCGTCGTTGTTGCCGGCTACTGAAACAAAAACCACTATCTATGTATGTAGCCAGAAACTTTCAGATTTTTACATGTGCATGAATCATAGCACGCATTCACTACAGTAGTAATCATGCCTAGCTTTTTCAAGCATCAATGATTCTTACAGCCTCGGCCGCTATATGGCCTCGGCTGTACGACTCATTGATGCTTTCAAAATCTAGGCATGATTGATATATTGTGCGTAATTGAGCTATGGTACAATGTGGAGAAAGGAAGGCAACAATGTATCCGGTAATGATGATATCTCTATCTATGCATGCGAAAGATATTATTTTTTTCACCGTGCGTATAATGTAGATATCCTGTCACTTTATTTGACCTGTAAAGCAGATTACTGCACAGGCATGCAGTAATATACCTTTGCATTTTCAGTTTGGTCAAAAGTAGTTTCAATTTAGTACAAATAAGATCAATTGGTCAATGTAAATCCATTTTCGGCAAACATAAGTAACTTCAAATTGGTCATTGATAAGTAGCAACGATTTCGTCAAAGTGACTAACTGCGTCATCCCGCTTTTGCAAATCACAATCAATTTAGTCAAAGTGATTTCATATTGATCAGTGTTCAGCGACGGTGTCATTCTGGTTTCTGTAGGTATATATACCAAAGGCTCTAATGAAAATCTGCAGTCAATCTGGCATCACTGAATATGCAGAGGGGAGCTTATCAAACTATCAACAATGTTGATCGCGAACGTTTGGTTGACGCCTTCATTGAAGGTCGAGATTATCAAGAGTTGGCAAGAAATTTAAACATTGCCCGTCAAACTGCTCGTAACATCATAGTTCATTTCATGATGAACGGTAGAGTAGAGCGGCAGAATCGAGGAGGGGCAAGACATCACAAGTTCGACGATGAAATGAGATCCTATTTGATATCAAAAATTAGAAGAGAAGCAACTATCACACTCAAGAGCTCAAGGAGAAAATGCGTGTGGACTTACCCGATAAACCTGCTGTCAGTCATCAATGCATCAGTAAGCAAATTGATGGCATGTTTTATACTCTCAAAGATGTTCGGGCAGCACCGGTGCAGTGGAATACACCTCAAGTAAAGAAGAGAGAAGTGTCTTCGCCAATTGGATGATGGGTGACGGTCTGCATACACACAAGGTGTTTCTTGATGAGTTTGGATGCAATGTGTGGACAGCCAGAACTAAAGGAAGATCCATATGCGGTGATCGCGCGGTTCGTATCGTGGAAGGACAAAGAGGTCAAAATGTCACCATCTGCTTGGCTGTAAGTCCCATACTTGGTGTTGTCCATTATTCCATCTTCGCTGGCGGAATGACCAAAGAAAGATTCAGTGATTTTTTGGTTGAACTTGGAGAACTGTTTACCGGTTGTTACTATTCAGAAGTGCAATAGTTTTCTGACTCATGTGATGAAGTACATTCCAGCATGTATTAGTAGAGATGATATATACGATTGAATAAAACATATACAAATGGAATTAAATGATTTTACTTTGATTAAATTGAAATTAATTTAGACTCCACCGACTAAATAGAAATTACTTGAAACGAATCAGACTAATTCGAAATTACATTTGACCAAATTGGAAGCGCAAAGGTATATTTTCATTATTGCACTGGGTGAATTATAGATTTCTATATAGATAGATGCGATTGAATTATATAAAACCCGCTTATTATTTCACCATAGAGTTAGATTAGTCATAATGGTCATGATATCGGTGAAAAATGAAATTACCTACACAGATATCCATCTTTTGCTTTCTCCTCGATCAGCATTCTATGTCCTCGCCGTTCGGGCTCGTGCATAGATATGTTGACCTCGAAGAAAGCATTAAAGATGGATATTTTGCACTAGTTGCGTAAATAACTATTTGAAATCTCAGTCAGCGCATATCTACATGTGTATTCATAGCATTGCTGCCCCTTTCATTTCAATGACGCACAATAGTATTAACATAGCTTTTTTCGGACAACAATGTAGGACATTGTCAGGCGCTGCGCCCTCAAAAATCCATGTTAATGTTGTAATGTTGTGATGATTTTCCAAGGTAGAAAAAATAATATCGCATAGCCTACATAGAAATATTTTTACAGAGGTATTCATCCATTATAATACATGCATTTGTCTATCTTGAGGCAACGATATCATTGCGTCATCATAGATTTTCTTAGATCATACATCGCACATGTCACTGATCGGAAATAGATTAACAGCATAGACAACCTATGGGACATTGCTATTAGTGAAGCAACAAAAAGTGCGCAATGCAGTTTTCGACATTGTAATAAACTTCCCTGATAAGAGAAATTGAATAACAGCAATGAACTGTTGTACTCAAAATTCACACAACAATCTCGTCCGGAAACGAGGACTCGATTGCTGTGTTCATTTTTCGTTCAACAAATCTACATTGTTTCAGGGTATTTTTGCTATGGTAGAATAGCAAAATGGTAGAATCTATGGCTGATTTTGACCTGCTGATCAGTGGATAGATGCTCGTGTTATTGACAAAGTTGAATTTGATTTCAAATACTGTTGCTCATAGAAGTAGATAATAGTACACTAGAATGGAAGTTTGATATCTTGCCTATGTACACTGATGGCACATGGAAAAATCTATGGTTTGTAGATCAGATTCGATCTAAAACATTGTATCATAGTCAAACTATTTGTCAAGTTGGTTGTGGAAGTTGTTGACACCTAATTACAGGATTTTCATGAAGAGAATTGCAAGTGAGAAGGCGGCATTGTTTCATGTGAAATAGCCTACTATTCCATGGATTAATATACTGTGTCTATTTGTAGCAGTGATTGACTATTCTGCAATTTTTCAACACTGGAATACGAATTGAAATTTGGTCCACAGAGTCATAATTGAAAGTAGTCGGTGTACTGGTTGTAAGAAAATTTCAAGAATTCAAAGATAAAAATTCTAATTATTGGATAATTTCTCCTTCTAACAGTCAAGAAACCTATCGATCTTCTGGAATAAACACACTGAAGGCTTCCTGAACGACAGTCATTTCTCAGATAAATGAAATGTTGTTGGAACTTTTCAATTAATCACTAAATGATTTATATGATATAGCGTGATGATATTATGGAGGCTCATATTCGAAAGCATGCAAAGGTTTGAAAATTGATCAAATATATTGAACAGGGGAATCCTTCAAAATAAAATAAATACTCTAAGATTTCATGGCCTATGATTTCAAGCTGGAGCAATGTATGATCTGTAAATCGACATTGCAAGTTGCATGAGGGTCTGATTATACTCTTGATAGATTATAGGAGCGATATTTCAAAATGATGAACGTACAGAACGTTTTAAAGGATTTCCTTCTTTGTCATCCTGTCGGCGCAGCATTTTGTAAATTCACTATTGCTTTTGTGTACATGATCTTTGGACAAGGGGCAACAATCCAGATCACAAATTGACTTGATAATTGAAAATGCCAATCAAAAAACATGGAAGCCAGATCGCACAAGTTGCATTTTGCCCCAACTAAGTTCCCCCGGCGTGTGCCATAATTTTCATGCAATTTCCATTCTAGGACTTTCTATGGTATTGTTAATTTCTATGCTCTTGCTGATATAGAAGAACTGTGGCATGGTTGGGAGCTATGAAATGGTAGATTTCTTTGATGAGTGCGCGTCCGTACGGACTCAAAGCTCGTATTTATCATTGCATCAAGATTCAAGGCTATATCCATGCCGTAGTTTCATTGTGTTATGTTTCGCATATCGTCCTGTGTTGAAATATTGAGCTGCAATATGTCGGTTTAGGGCTTTGTTGCTCAATCACAGACATCCTTCGTGCCTGTCAATATCTGAGCTGTAATATTACTTTATGGCCTTCTTCAAATCGGAGCGCAATCATTCATTGTTTGCTACTAGATATCTTCTTCCAGCCAGAAATGACCATATCAAAGTTGCCGTTCATCAGTGCCTCACAAACTATGCGGTGCACGGCGGGGGCAGTGCAGAGCGATAGGTTGTAAACAAGCAAATCGCAATCTGTCCTTGATCATCATAGCACGTCGGCAAATAAAATTCTCTACACAACTCGTGCATGAGATTGCTTCATCATAGCATCCGAGCTCTCACCCTACGGTCTCGGATATCTAACTCATGGAATGTTACAAGGAACCAGTCATGCACTAATTGCGTAAATAACTATCTCCCAAAAGGTTAAGACAAATCTTCATAGAAATATATAAAAAATATGTAATCACCAACAGTTAATGGACATTTGCTGCAGACTTAGAAGATAACCTATTATAAAATCCAACTCAGTCAAGAGATTGCACAGCTGTGAGGCCACTTCGCGGCAATGTATTCTATAATTGTGGTTTAATATTCTACCACCAAGTCAACAGTAGATGGTATTGAGGAAAATCGAAACCTTGCGAGCATACTGATCAATTGAGTCAGATATTTGCAGGTCAAGAAGACTAGCCTTCATGTGAGGCCTGTGCCGGTCGCGGTTTCACTGATCATAAAATCCGCAGTCACTATTGTGAAGAATTATTCACAGACTCGGTATGACAACTGATGGTGAGGATTCCTATCCTTGACATCGGGCGCGCTGAAGTGGTCGTAGCTGAGTTGGTAGAGAACACAGGTCTGAGGTCGCAAGTTCGAGTCCTGCCATCCGCATGGCATTTCGATCATTCTATGAGTCAGTTACCACGGATGAGTTGATTATTCAGTGCCAAGTGAATTGAGGATAATTTGGTGGAAATTGGAGGCGTATGTGTTATGTTGAGGATTTGACACATTCAACTTGGAAAGAAGGAAAACCTAGCTGCTGTATGGACGTCAATAAAACTCCTTCCGAAGGAACTTGTCCCCCCTCGATACATGAAATTGCTTCTAAGTGTTTATCACCGGAAACAGTACAGGTGTGGGAGTGGTCAGTGTCCATTCATCACACTTCCCTTCTGTTGGCGCCCACTCTGACACGACAGATTCCTTGTCCTCAAAGTGAGAGTTGCATCACTGAGATGCCGGCAACGTTCATAAATCTTCTATCACATTACCGGTGCACCGCCTCTCTGTCGCCAACTTGACCAGCAGTCTCAGCGTGGGAGAACTTGCAAATCTGGGCAAAATACCACAATCTAAGACATGATCTTCATCACTTCTATGCCGATATCTAACAATGTTGTTGATGTGAGTGACAATGATCATTTATGGAAATCGATGGCTACTCATGACGTCACTACCGAGACAGTGAATACTACAACTGTCTATCAAGGACATTCATGACGTCACTGTCGAGACAGGGAACACCACAGCTGTCTGTGAAGTTCATGACGTCACTGTCGAGACAGGGCCCGCCACAGCTGTCTGTCAACGACACTCATGACGTCACTGCAGAGTGAGTGAGTACCACAGCTGTCTGTCAACGACACTCATGACGTCACTGCAGAGACAGGGAACGCCACAGTTGTCTGTGAAGGACATTCATGACGTCACTGCAGAGTGAGTGAACACCACAGCTGTCTGTCAACGACACTCATGACGTCACTGCAGAGTGAGTGGACACCACAGTTGTCTGTGAAGGACATTCATGACTTCACTGCAGAGTGAGTGGACACCTCAGCAGTCCGTGAAGGACATTCATGACGTCACCGCCGACTCAGTGAACACCACAGCTGTCCATCAATGACATTCAATTCACGAGACATCAATTCAGGCAATTAAATTCACCTTGGTTTTCTGATACTGATCTTGAATATTTCACCAAAGACCAACATTCTAAATTCCCGAGAGCTGTGAGTTTATGATAATTCTTGAAGGCCTCCTATAGAAATCCGACACTCTGTAATAATGAAGGACTGGAACATGGACATTGGAAACAATAGAACGTCGTGGACAGTGTCATGAAAGCGTTACCTGTACGATAGCGGCTTCCAGTGACAATCGGAAGACTTTAGACAACTTTCAGCAAAATAAGAATTGCAATTATTTTATGTGTGGAATGGCTTCAATTTTGGACTCACAGAATTAAATTGTTTAAGCGTATCACTTTGCTAGAAGTGCAAACTGATTCAAAACGATGGCACATGCAGGAACTTAATAAGTGAGCAAAAAGAAATTTTTCATACCTTGCAGAGAGAGGAAAGTGCGCCGCTTGAGCATTGCTGTAAATTATTTCAAAATGCTCCGATCGCCACGATTCCTTCAAATTTGAAGAATTCAGATCATTGCGCAAAAGTTTACTTTAACAACATTTACTTTAATTTCAAAAATCATTCATATATGACAGGCTTCCCACCGAAAATGGAATGACTGGTCCCAATTTCCCCTACTAAGATATCCGGCAACGAGTAGTCTTTATCTTGATTCGATAGTCATCAATGATTGGATTGGAGGAATTAGTTTCCCCACAACATAAGAACGTAGAAACCGGGAAAACTGTATTTCATTATGCTGACTGTAAAACTATTCTACTGGTAATAGGCATCGGTGGTGTTGAGATGCCGTGGTCTCAGTGGCGCAGTGGTGAAGTGCTTGGCCTTGCGATCCTTTGGTCCAGAGGTCGAGCCCCGAAGGTGTCATGATTTACATGGTATAGCCTTGAGGACGTTAATTTGCTATATATTGGTCTAAATCGCGGTCTAGCTGGTTCACGGTATAATGCGGCATATCAGAGTTAGCGTGGGAGTATCCTCGCAAATTAACTGCGAGCTTAGCGTTTATCTGATATTTCAACGTCATTGACAATTGCTATGCGTTGTGATGACGCCGATACTGTGATGAATAAGAGAGGCTATTATGGTAATCATTCACTTCAATGGATGGTAACACAGTTGATGAATGAGTTTGTTCCGTTAGTTTTAGATTAGCATGCAAATTCGTAGTTGAATCTAAACTTAAGTTCAAGTTTTGTATCATGTCAAAGTGATGGCTTAGACCAGTGTGCCCAGACTGAGGGATTTTGGCGTACAATTTTCTTTTCTTTTATTAGAAATTAGGCATTATAGTGTACATAAAGATCTCTCCGTAATGAAAATGTTCCAACCGGAAAAAATGCAAATTCATTTGGTAGGGTTCATGTGCGCTTGTGGATAACGATAGATTTTGACCGGATTCTTTCAGTCGAAGAAAATGCACTACATAGTATCGAGAAACCAACTGCAGTTTATTATAAATATGAGGAATAATGATTGCGTTACACTGGAATCGTCGAATAGTCAATTTGACCCATTTCTGATTTGAAAGCCCAATACATGAAGCGCTTGATTCCTGCTATCGTTGTTTATCGATATTTTGTTATAAAAGGGTTGATATCGAATTTCATCTGATGGATATCGGCCTCTACCCCAACGGTCGAATGAGTTTTACTGTTTCAAGTGCGTATCATTCTTGATTTATGCAGCTTATCGCTGATTACATGTTGTAGCATCAATATACTATCAAAGTAGTGAACATACACCTACTCATGTGACAATCACACTTTCTAAAATCCTAAGGAGCTTAGCTGTAGGCCTATATGCACTACTTTTCGACTTACCTTCGCCACAATGATCCAACGGACTTCAAGATGAACTTCAACCAACTTTTAAGTATAGTAATTATTATCTCAAAAATTGGTTGATGTGCTATGCTTCTCCTAAGAAAGTGACAGCATTGAAAGTTAAACAGTGAACTGAGTGACTTCCCTAATTCAAATTCATCAATCAATTAATTTGGAATCATTCCATCACAGCAATCAATTAATTAATGATAGTAATAATAATAAGTGTATATTTTCAAGCAAATGGTAATCAAATTGTGATAAAGTAGTACAGTTAATATAGCACATTTCAGATAAAACAGTTGATGAAGCTAGATACACTGCGATCAGATACTGTTGTCTTTCCGGTTTAAGAAGGAAGAAACATAAGGAAAGAATGAGTATTTATATTTTTCCGTACGTGTCATGTGTAGACGAAAATGCTTCGTGTAGTAAAGTCGCTCCGGAATATATTTTTGTAGCAAGTGATTCTGGGTCAGTGAAATTGTTTGGAACAGTTTTTTGCTGATGCACAATCTCCGCTGTTTGACACGATTAGGATTCCATTTAAACTTGTGCTTGAAATTGTAATTATCATCATTTCGATATATGAATTTGAAGACTCTCTTGTCTAGACGTTGGATTTTCTTATCAAGACGCCTTGGTAGGTGAACGAAAACTGCACAAGAATACTCAATTACAGATTGCATAATGGCTGCATAAATCATTTCAAGTTCTTTTGGACAAAGGTAATGTTTGAGCTTTCTGATAATAAAAAATCGGCGATTGCATCGTTTGACAGTTTCTCCGATGTGATCGTCCCATGATAGTTTATTATTCAAGACGACTCCAAGAATCCTCATTTTAGGAACCACAGGTAAAGGCAAGTTGTTGTAGGGTACCACATTTTTCTTTTGACATATCATGATGGATGATTTGTTCGTGTTCAAAGTCAAATTGTTTCCTATGGACCAGTCTATCGCATTTTTGATTTCGCTCTCAATTTCACTTTTCACTTCGCTTTGATTATAGATGGGAAGAATACGATATGTCATCAGCATATTTCACTTGTCTACTACTAGGTAACTTAACTTTCAAATCATTTGTATAAATTGAGAATAATTCAGGTCCAAGTACTGATCCTTGCGGCATCCCTCTAAGCATGTCTTTCACAGAAGAACTTGTGCCATTGATTTTCACGACAAAATTCCGATTGGACAAGTAAGATCTCATAAAATTGACGAAGCCGTTTGGAAAATCCATGTCATGAAGCTTTTTGCATAACAGATCATGATTTACAGAATCGAATGCAGATGATAGATCTAAAGATATTATCACAATCCCCATCGTGTCTTTGTCATCGTACAATCTCAGAGCGCTTTCTGTCAAGTCAATTGATACAGTAGTTGTGGAATGAGACGGTCGGAAGCCATGCTGAGTTTCACCAAGATGTTGTTCAAATTTGCCCCACATTTCTCGTATAATGAGTCTCAAAAATCTTTATATTGGTCGAAAATTTTTAATATTGGCTGGAGATGACTTTGGAATTGGTGATATTACCGCTGTTTTCCATGCCTTTGGAAATTTCTTTTGCATAATTGCTGCTTCGTATATAAGCCGGAGAGGCTTCGTTATGAGGTCTGCCATTTCGGAATATATTCTGGCAGGAATTCTATCTGCTCCAACCGACTTTTTCCATGAGAGTGTTTTCAAGTGCTTACATATATCTTCTTCATGTAGCAATATATTCCAATCATCGTCGTCAGTCAGTAATTCATCTTGACGGTGAGACTCCTCATCCAAATATTTGTCTCTGAGCAACTTTGCAATGTCTTCTGAGAATTCCAAAGATCCGTGATCTTCACTCAACAGATTATCCCAATTCCCATTCTGGTTCTTACCGCTTCTTTCTTTCAATTGGAATCATTCCATCACAGCAATCAATTAATTGGAACCATTCCATCACAGCAATCAATTAATTGGAATCATTCCATCACAGCAATCAATTAATTGGAATCATTCCATCACAGCAATCAATTAATTGGAATCATTCCATCACAGCAATCAATTAATTGGAATCATTCCATCACAGCAATCAATTAATTGGAATCATTCCATCACAGCAATCAATTAATTGGAATCATTCCATCACAGCAATCAATTAATTGGAATCATTCCATCACAGCAATCAATTAATTGGAATCATTCCATCACAGCAATCAATTAATTGGAATCATTCAATCACAGGAGCAATTAATTGGAATCATTCCATCACAGCAATCAATTAATTGGAATCATTCCATCACAGCAATCAATTAATTGGAATCATTCCATCACAGCAATCAATTAATTGGAATCATTCCATCACAGCAATCAATTAATTGGAATCATTCCATCACAGCAATCAATTAATTGGAATCATTCCATCACAGCAATCAATTAATTGGAATCATTCCATTACAGCAATCAATTAATTGGAATCATTCCATCACAGG
Source organism: Prostheceraeus crozeri (assembly GCA_907163375.1). Classification (NCBI taxonomy): domain Eukaryota; kingdom Metazoa; phylum Platyhelminthes; order Polycladida; family Euryleptidae; genus Prostheceraeus; species Prostheceraeus crozeri. Next base: position 173,727 of record CAJQUW010015381.1, on the reverse strand, counting down.
AGCAATAAATTAATTGGAATCATTCCATCACAGCAATCAATTAATTGGAATCATTCGATCACAGGAGCAATCAATTAATTGGAATCATTCCATCACAGCAATCAATTAATTGGAATCATTCCATCACAGCAATCAATTAATTGGAATTATTCCATCACAGCAATCAATTAATTGGAATCATTCCATCACAGCAATCAATTAATTGGAATCATTCCATCACAGCAATCAATTAATTGGAATCATTTCATCACAGCAATCAATTAATTGGAACCATTCCATCACAGCAATCAATTAATTGGAATCATTCCATCACAGCAATCAATTAATTGGAATCATTCCATCACAGCAATCAATTAATTGGAATCATTCCATCACAGCAATCAATTAATTGGAATCATTCCATCACAGCAATCAATTAATTGGAATCATTCCATCACAGCAATCAATTAATTGGAATCATTCCATCACAGGAGCAATCAATTAATTGGAATCATTCCATCACAGGAGCAATCAATTAATTGGAATCATTCGATCACAGCAATCAATTAATTGGAATCATTCCATCACAGGAGCAATTAATTGGAATCATTTCATAACAGCAATCAATTAATTGGAATCATTCGATCACAGCAATCAATTAATTGGAATCAATTTCTGATTACCCCTGTCATGACAGCAGAACTGTAGACACCGCAGGTACGCAAACAGGATTAATAGATTGAATGTTGAAAGTTTTCTTTCTGATGTCAACTCTGACATGTGTCTTGACTCCGACTATTACCGAATTCATCAAGAATTGTGGCGACAGAAGAATTCTCATTTGAAAGGAACCAAATATCTCTTCAACATGTTATCATCGGTGTTGTGTGTGGCCTCAGCGGAAAGGGCGCGTCGAGAACGTTGCAAAATTAGGAAAGTGACACCGCAATGCGCAGGCAAAGTACAGGATTGTCGGCTCCTTTGATCCTTGTAATAATGTGTCCTGATGTATGCGCTTAGGATACTGGCATGAAATCAATGAAGCTGATGTCAATGTGTGGATGAACGGTTCCAGAAACTACTTCTATAAGCAGTCAATTATCTCCAAATACTCTATTATCATGTGTTTTCGTCATTATTCTGCATGCAGGAAGACTGTCTGCTTACAACAAAGCCGTGAAGAGGGTCGTTCAATACTAAGCTAAATGACCGCCTGCCAAAGGATTCTTATACATAGAGGTCTGAATAGACACAAAGTAGGCGGCCAGTCTCACAAGGTTGCGGTTGCAAAGCCTTCAAGTGAGAGCGGTGGTACCTCCCCAGCAGGCGACCAGTCTCACAAGGTTGCGGTTACGAAGCCTTCAAGTGAGAACGGTGGCACCTCCCCAGCAGGCGGCCAGTCTCACAAGGTTGCGGTTACGAAGCCTTCAAGTGAGAACAGTAGAGTGGTGCCTCCCTAGCAGGCGGCCAGTCTCACAAGGTTGCGGTTGCAAAGCCTTCAAGTGAGAGCAGTAGAGCGGTGGCACCTCACGAGCAGGCGGCCAGTCTCACAAGGTTGCGGTTGCAAAGCCTTCAAGTGAGAGCAGTAGAGCGGTGGCACCTCACGAGCAGGTCTCACAAGGTTGCGGTTACAAAGCCTTCAAGTGAGAGCGGTGACACCTCACGAGCAGGCGGCCAGTCTCACAAGGTTGCGGTTACAAAGCCTTCAAGTGAGAGCGGTGACACTTCACGAGCAGGCGGCCAGTCTCACAAGGTTGCGGTTGCAAAGCCTTCAAGTGAGAGCAGTAGAGCGGTGACACCTCACGAGCAGGCGGCCAGTCTCACAAGGTTGCGGTTACAAAGCCTTCAAGTGAGAGCGGTAGAGCGGTGGCACCTCACGAGCAGGCGGCCAGTCTCACAAGGTTGCGGTTACGAAGCCTTCAAGCGAGAGCGGTGGCACCTCCCTAGCAGGCGGCCAGTCTCACAAGGTTGCGGTTACAAAGCCTTCAAGTGATAGCAGTAGAGCGGTGGCACCTCACGAGCAGGTCTCACAAGGTTGCGGTTACAAAGCCTTCAAGTGAGAGTTGTGGCACCTCCCTAGCAGGCGGCCAGTCTCACAAGGTTGCGGTTACAAAGCCTTCAAGTGAGAGCGGTGACACTTCACGAGCAGGCGGCCAGTCTCACTAGGTTGCGGTTACGAAGCCTTCAAGTGAGAGCGGTGGTACCTCCCCAGCAGGCGGCCAGTATCACAAGGTTGCGGTTACAAAGCCTTCAAGTGAGAGCGGTGACACCTCACGAGCAGGCGGCCAGTCTCACAAGGTTGCGGTTGCAAAGCCTTCAAGTGAGAGCAGTAGAGCGGTGGCACCTCACGAGCAGGTCTCACAAGGTTGTGGTTGCAAAGCCTTCAAGTGAGAGCAGTAGAGCGGTGGCACCTCACGAGCAGGCGGCCAGTCTCACAAGGTTGCGGTTGCAAAGCCTTTAAGTGAGAGCAGTAGAGCGGTGGCACCTCACGAGCAGGCGGCCAGTCTCACAAGGTTGCGGTTGCAAAGCCTTCAAGTGAGAGCAGTAGAGCGGTGACACCTCACGAGCAGGCGGCCAGTCTCACAAGGTTGCGGTTGCAAAGCCTTCAAGTGAGAGCAGTAGAGCGGTGGCACCTCACGAGCAGGTCTCACAAGGTTGCGGTGTTAAAGCCTTCAAGTGAGAGCAGTAGAGCGGTGGCACCTCACGAGCAGGTCTCACAAGGTTGCGGTTACAAAGCCTTCAAGTGAGAGCGGTGACACCTCACGAGCAGGCGGCCAGTCTCACAAGGTTGCGGTTGCAAAGCCTTCAAGTGAGAGCAGTAGAGCGGTGGCACCTCACGAGCAGGTCTCACAAGGTTGCGGTTACAAAGCCTTCAAGTGAGAGCAGTAGAGCGGTGGCACCTCACGAGCAGGTCTCACAAGGTTGCGGTGTTAAAGCCTTCAAGTGAGAGCGGTGACACCTCACGAGCAGGCGGCCAGTCTCACAAGGTTGCGGTTGCAAAGCCTTCAAGTGAGAGCAGTAGAGTGGTGGCACCTCACGAGCAGGTCTCACAAGGTTGCGGTTAGCAAGCCTAATCTTAGATGTTGGACGTGTATTGATAGCGGAATCTCCAACTACGGCCCCCAAAATGCATGAGGTGAACTTCTTTCCACGAAAGATAGAATAAAGGAGAGTGGAAATTTATTTTTTATTATCATATCATTAGGTTCCAAGGATTATCAGTTCACATTTGATAGAAATAATTTGTAGTCCAAGATCACTTGCTGTTTTCATAACATAATAAAGGAAATCAGATGCCACTCTGTCGTTGGTTGCAACGATGCTTCCATCATCTAAATAGCAACCCTTCAGTGGACTGGATGATTGATAGATCATTTCAGATCACTGATCAAAGCTATCCCTCCAGGATCTCCTTACTAAACGCCCTCCTGAGTCAAGATAATCCGATCATTGAATGCAAGAAAACTTGCTTGATTGTACGCCCACATAGTGCAACCGTAGATGTCAAGACGTGTGTTGTATTCAATGTCTAACAGTCTGTCCCTGCGAATAGAATTGAATGCAATCTTGAAGTCGACTTTGAATGTCACTGTCATCATGATCCCTAAAGAAAGTACGAGTCGGGTGTGCACCAGCTTCACAACCACAGCGAGTTCTCATCATTAGTGTTGGAACCGGCACGGAAATTGCAGACCCATGTCTGCCGAGATTCAAATTCTTTGCTGCCCAGTATTATCTAGCCCTTCAAATACAAAGACAGACAGACGTTATAGAAATGACAAAATTGTGCTGTTGTCATGCATTTTATGAGATTCAAATAATAATACTCATTGAATTGTAGGATATTCTGTGGTTACTCCTAAGTAATCAAAGCAGTTTACTTGAAGAAGATAGAATCATTTTCTGTGGTAGATACAGAATCCCTTAAAAACCAGCTTCCATCTAAAATACAGTGTATTATTCAGCCTGCATTGACTTTTTGTTGTGTTAAATTAACGTATAGGAATGTTTTCAAACTAGAAAATGTATTTCGGCGAATTATCGCTAAAGCCAGTTCCATAAGAGGCTTGCAAGGACATGTAAAAGTGATGGAGATAGTGACAAATTGGCAGCTAGTTAAGAATTCCTGATCTGAAGACTGCAACATGTCAAAGCCTAAGGTCCTCATCAGAGTTTCACCCGAGTTCGATGTCTCGTCTGCGTCCAACCGATGACTTGTGTCGGTTTTACTGTAGGAGTGGGAGGATATTTGTAATACACATCTAAACAGCATAACTTTAACTACTTCTGTTGGATGCCTTAATCCACTGTCTTCATGCTTGTCTCTATTGTGCGACTGATTTCTATTGTCGTAGTTGGCTACCATCCGATCCCTAGTTTCACTAATGGCGAGCTACTCCAGAAAGTTTCGATTCTGAAATCCGTCAATGATATATTAAGTGTAGACAAAAGAAGGCGACAACTCTGCACTGTTGCTGTTTACTATCTGATTCTTCAAATGGTATTGAATTGAAGAATTCCTGACACCAAGGATTTCATTGCAGTCCATATCTTAGATAGAATTCAACAGAAAAACTCGGGTACAATGATATCATTATCGGCCGCTTATTTAAATAGTTTTGTTTCCTATCGAGGAAAAATAACAGAAACGAAGCTTATGAGTTCCGCATGATTCACCATAACAATGCAACTGCGGTTCTCTTTAAGGAATGGCCACAATGATAGAACTTCATCATTATCATTGTGGCCTTCTTCAAATCACTCATTGTTGCATTGTCCTACATTAAATATCATGTAGAATATTACCAACAGAGATTTTGCGCGCCCTCAAATGCCCTACATCAAAAATTCTTGTTAATCTTGTATTGTGGACCGATATCAGAATAGCAGAATGAAAGAACGTATATTTTTCAAAAGAAAACACGTTCAGGAGTGATACCATGTACAGTGAAAAGATGAATGATGCAATGAAAAACGAGATGATGAGGTATGATGATGCGGTGATACAAAATGATATTTACAAAGGATAGAACAATGATAAATGGTGATAGAATATTGAAAATACTGGAAGGAGAGGACAGTCAATGGTGTGTATGTAATTCAATGATTACTATATCAAATGGAGAATAAATATGGCTATTATATCGAGTAATAGACGGCATGAATCACTTAAAAACTTTTATTATTTTACGGATTACCAACATAATGTATGTTAATTTATTTAAACCTAAATATTACGACGTCCGGAATATTTATTACGTAATGCATGCATGTTATCTAGCAGCATATACAACATGAATCAAATCAACAAAGAGTAATCCAAATGATCTCACCTGTAAAGGAACGTAAATTGTTGAGAGCCACGTAAAATTGATATAATCGTTCCGGACCTCGAATGAGCCAGATTTCGTAAATTAGACTGAGATTTCTAATGCGATGTCCGGTTCATTGTGACATATGAATAAGTACCATTCACTGAATCAATAATTGCTCCAACCAGATTTGTGTGATTGCAAATTGCATTTGTTCTGACGTCATTTGCGACTTCGATGCATTTAATTAATTCTACATAGTTTCCTATATTTTGTTTTTGCAGCATACCATAGAAATCTAGCTTCGAAACATAATAAGAAATGGTGTGTAGCTTGATCTGATATCTCCGTAAACTGAACACTCACAAATAAAATGAAATACAGCTTCTATTGTTCTATCATTGCACAAACAACATATTCTTTCTTCATTGTCCTATTTCCAACTATAACCTATTATATAATAATTATTATTATATATATTATATATATTTATTATTATATTTCCAACTATATAATATAGCCCTATAACCTATTTCTATAACTTCCTGTTCTTACCGCTAAATTAGGATTTCCACACATCATTTTCAACGATGGTGCGATATCTTTATGTGGTAAATTAAGAGTCAGATAATGCTTCATGGAGCAATCAAATTGTGTTGATTCCGAATAATCAGTTCCAGTTCTGCTTCTTTTAGCATTGTTTATCCATTCGGCTCTAAAATATTCAGTCAACCTGGTCTTAACGATATTCCTACATTGTCTGATAGTTATGTTTACAGTTTTTGTTCTTTCATCTAGGTATAACAGATTAGCTTGCTTGATCAGCTTTCCTATTCTCCAACACCATGTATACAAATATTTGTTGTCAGTCAAACTCAGTGAAATTTGATCAAAACAAAATTTCATAATACAGTTATTCTGATTGAACATAATTTTAATCCAAAAATTTTGATTGCAGCTTTATAAAAATAAAATTCTAGATGTAGAAGTACAAACTCACCAATCAGACGATAGTTTGCTGTTGTAGGTAATAAATGATAGAAACGTTTGTAGAATTGAAACTGTATTTTATTTAATTCAGATAATTTGTTATAGAAGCAAAATTCTCCACCAAGTTGCATTTTTGATAAAACTAACATTTCAAAGGTGTTTCTTACGATTGTTCCATTAACGTCTCCAAGTTCTTATAATTTCTAACCGTTAAATAAGCAGATTACCTTTTTTGAAAGTGAAAGTGAATGGCGGTTTGTATTATTTGAAATCCGCAAAAACCTAAGCATTTATTTATATTCTTTAACAATTTCAATTTGTTTTGTATGATCGCTCAAGCTGATATTTATAAAATCATTTTCATGAACATTATTATGAATTATAATTTTCGTTTTATCGTGATTAATTTGAAGTCCATTGATGTAGCAGAAATTTTCAACAATTTCTAGTTGTTTGATTAGACCAGCTTTGCTATTGCTCATAAGGAGAATGTCATCTGCATATATTAAACATGGTATATATAAATCACCAATTTTCGCGGCATTTATGGCCTCAGTTTTAGAGTATAATTCTTGTGCTAAGGAATTCATGAATATGGTAATTAGGGTTGGTGACAAACTGTCTCCTTGAATTAAGCCATTTTGTAAATCAAATGTTTTAAATTCAGCAACATCATATAATATTTTGTATCTTTTCCGATAATAAATCTATTCAGAAGTTGTAGAAAATTACTTTTAGGAAGCAACGCACGCGATTTCTATAAAAGTATTGTTTTGGGAATTGAATCGAACGCCTTTGATAAATCTATAAAACCTACGTATAAAGGATGTTTACCGTTTTTGTAGATTTGTAGCATTTCTATAATTGTATAAATATTGTCCATCGTTGAGTTTCCCTTTAGAAATCCTGTCTGACTTGGATGAATGACATTAATCTCTTTTAGCCATTGATTTAGTCTTTCATCATAATTTTAGTTAACAGTTTTTCTGTATTTGAACTCAAATTTATAGGTCGATAGCTACATGTAATGTTTTTATTGCCTTTTTGTATGTGGGCATCATCCAGTTTTCAGGAAATGGGATTTCATCTTTATCATTCAAAAGTCGGTTGAATAACAGTTGTAGTATAGGCAAGGTGCTCTCGGATTATGTAAGCATTTCTAATACAACTTCATCTGGATGCCATACTGTCGTCTATAGACAGTCACACTGCAGATATTACAATTAATCAATTAATTAAAATTGATCACCAATCAATTAGTTGAAATTGTAAACTGAGCAATCAATAAACTGAAACTAAAAAAACGGAGCGATCAAATATTTGAAATTGAAATACCGTGCCATCAATTAATTTGAATTGAAAGGTGAGCAATCAATTAATTGAAATTGAAAACCGTAGTCTCTTCAATGCCATTTACATTGGGAATGTGAAGATGATAGGTGAAGTGTTCCTTCCGGAATACGGTCAGGTTAATTCTGCAATCAATGCTGTCGAATTTGGATATGGAGATGCATGAACGACTTTCTTAGTTGAAGTAGTGGCTACTCAGTGTGTAAAAGACTGAAATCTATGATAATTTTCTACATAGTCAGCTCAGAACACTAAAGTATCAAGCTTGAGATATCTACGAGTCCAAGTTGTGAACCATAGGAATCTCCTCAATCCCATTTTCACTGGGAATGCGAAGATGGACGGTGAAATGCTCCTACCTCAATGGTATTACACAGCAAATTAGACGGCCGTAGACCTCCTTAGACCCCCGCAATTAGACCTACTTACTGAGTGACAATGATGAAGACAGTAGAATTCGAATGGACTGTCCATCCTCTACGCTATGTCAATCGTGCGTCTATATTCATTGGAAGTGTCTGTACAGTGCCCATAGATATTGCATTATTTGACTTCCTCATTGATGAATTTGCTGTTCCCGTTGTTGAAGGGAGAAGCGCACATTATTCATGTGATTGAGGAATCGTCGGTGATGAGGATAATGATGGCATCCTTGTGTTGGAAGAGTGTACACCGATCACTTCCAGATTTGTTCACATGTTATCATGTCGGCTCCTTTGATGCTGCAGTAGAGCAAAGCAGCGCTAAATGTGGGTGTCGGAACGCGTTAGATGAATGAGGAATTCGCATTGCACTTCGTATCTGTTATCGCCAACGTTCCTGATAATATGAGCATCCGGCGCCCAGCCATACTTGGTGCTTCAAATGACAACTGCCTCTACAGGTGTTACTGAGCTGATCTACTGGGGAGAAAGCCGATGTCAAATGATATGCAACATTGAAAATACATACGAATATTTCATAAGTTTACAAAATTACAGTATTTTAGGCAGTTCTTAAGAGGACTGATGACCGCTCCCACAGGCAAACCAGGCAAAGTCACAATTTTCTATCATAACACACAAATTGAAAGAAAACTATCTTAACAATGGGCGAACGAAACTTACAATTGTTAGACACAAATCTCGACACCAGTGAGTCACGTTTTGGGTTTTCAACAGGAAAGCCAACCAGCCTTGCATTTCGGGTCCTTAAATTCCCTGTATGCCCTGGTTGGCGGAACCCCTGTGACACCCATTACACATAACGATCGAAAAACTCTTTATATGAAAACTTCCAATCTTTTGAAGGAAGTTCATATGTTTACACAGGATATGTGTGGCACCACGACGTCAATCTTCAACAAAATAACCTCTCTTACCAAGCTTAGTTACAATCTTTTGTGCCCTTTCAACAACATATCGAAAATGCGAGCAAATAGGCAAAATTCTAATTATTTGACTCGCGAACACATGAATGCCCATCTTCCAGGGAATGAGGCTATCTGACAACATTGAGAGCAGAAAGTAAATAAGCGACTGCACAATTAAATCAGTATTCCAGACCACTACGTCAGAGGACATTGAGAAATAGTGAAGCAGTGAAGACTCTCGATGAGATTAAGTCGACAGGAACTTGTGTGAAAATGACCAGAGTCAGTGATCATTTGAAATGAATCTTTGAAGCAATCATTTGACAGGGATTATTAAAAATTAGTTGAATTTCAATGAATTCATTGCTCAGTAATTCCAGTTTCAATTGATTGTTGGGGTTTTTGATTACCAATGAATTCATTGCTCAGTAATTCCAGTTTCAATTGATTGTTGGGGTTTTTGATTACCAATGAATTCATTGCTCAGTAATTCCAGTTTCAATTGATTGTTGGGGTTTTTGATTACCAATGAATTCATTGCTCAGTAATTCCAGTTTCAATTGATTGTTGGGGTTTTTGATTACCAATGAATTCATTGCTCAGTAATTCCAGTTTCAATTGATTGTTGGGGTTTTTGATTACCAATGAATTCATTGCTCAGTAATTCCAGTTTCAATTGATTGTTGGGGTTTTTGATTACCAATGAATTCATTGCTCAGTAATTCCAGTTTCAATTGATTGTTAGGGTTTTTGATTACCAATGAATTCATTGCTCAGTAATTCCAGTTTCAATTGATTGTTGGGGTTTTTGATTACCAATGAATTCATTGCTCAGTAATTCCAGTTTCAATTGATTGTTAGGGTTTTTGATTACCAATGAATTCATTGCTCAGTAATTCCAGTTTCAATTGATTGTTGGGGTTTTTGATTACCAATGAATTCATTGCTCAGTAATTCCAGTTTCAATTGATTGTTGGGGTTTTTGATTACCAATGAATTCATTGCTCAGTAATTCCAGTTTCAATTGATTGTTGGGGTTTTTGATTACCAATGAATTCATTGCTCAGTAATTCCAGTTTCAATTGATTGTTGGGGTTTTTGATTACCAATGAATTCATTGCTCAGTAATTCCAGTTTCAATTGATTAATTGCACAGTTTCGTATGTCACGTAACTGATTCGCTCAAATCCGTATTCCAATAAATTGTTTGCTGACAAAGAAATTTCTGTTTGATGTATTTGTCCGCAATTATACTGAAATTAGCCCTACATCATTCAGATATTCAGTGAAAAGAGAAATTAAATTGCATTTCAGCTCCGCAATGCATCTATCTGTCAGCAATGAAGAGAGAATTGTCTGTCATTTGGTTGATAGTTTATAATTTAACAGATGGAATGTTGTGGGACACCTTTGAAGTTGCGAGGGATCTATGGCAAATCCGCAGCTCGATATTCTAATTTTTGAAGAAAAGACAGGCAGAAGAAATGTTAATTAAAGTTTGAAGTTGCAAAATTCACAGCGTATAAAGGACATCAAGGAAATGCACATGGTGCTCTACAATATCTCACAAAATCAACATGATAATGATAATATCTGTATTAATGAAAATACACAGCCCAATTTCAGGGCAAACGTGATAGATATTGTACATGGCATCAGTCAAATAGCTGTCGTGACGCTGACAATGATAAAAATGGAATGTTCATTGTTATTACCAAATATCGAGCTCATGAAATAGTCTGTGGATCACAATTTTGAATTTCTGCACTGCATATTGTCTGTACTTGTGATTACACAACTTAGGATTGAAACGAAGATGATTTCCTCGAGCTCTTGGTTCAATGGAAATTTGGAAGAAGTCCTGTAGATCAATATCAACCAGATTGTGGACCATTTTATACAAAAATATGAGATGATGACAAAGTCTGCGCGCTTCAAGTGACAGTAGATCGAGAGAATGAAGTCGTTGTCGGTATGATAGGTGGCGAACATGAGGAATAAATGTTGTTATTCTACTTTGAACACTTTATTAGTTTAATGTTTTTCTTTTGAGATGGGTTACATAAAATATTACCGTATTCCAATACACTTCAAACATTGGTCTTATAAAGATGCATCATCGCTTTTCAATCGATGTAGCGAAATGTACGTGGTATTAATTCCTGCTGTTTGCGTGTACGGCTCACAATTGCAGCAATGTGATCATCAAATGATATATCAGGATTGATGATTGCTCCAACATCTTCATATTGATGAGTATGAGGAATGAAAAACTGAGGAGATAGTGTATACGGTAATTCATACCCTCTACCAAAATTCATAAGACACATTTGTGAAATTGAGAGTCATAGCAAATGCCACTTTTCTACTTCATTTATATCATCTTGTAACCGAATATCATCTTGTAATGTCGTCTGAATATTTGATAACATTCGAGAAGGAAATATTGTCTTCAAAGTCATTCATATACAGTACAAATAGGAATGGACCTACAACAGATCCTTGAATAACACCACTAAAAATGTCTTGTTCCTTAAAAAAAGCAGAAATGGATTGCGATTATCAAATTACGCTGTTCTGTGCTGTAACTAGCTTCAAGCCGTTAACTGACATGCAATTCGGAAGAGTAACCGATCTCTGCTCAATTGTTAACGTCCGAGCAAGGTCTAATACACGAGTAAAATGAGCTGTGCCCACTTGACCGACCCGACCATATTGGCCCCTTTGAAATGCGTCTTGAACAGTCGAGACTTATTATGTTCATTCAGACATCGCAAATCACATATGTCACTGGTAAATGTATGTGGAAAAATCACCAATTGCTGTTCACAATCACCATGAAGACATGCACTGCATATTCGGCTATGAGAGCATCCCGAAAGGTATCGTCTATGCTACATCAAGGACTATAGGATTCTTGCGCGAAAATAAGATATTATAATATGTGCATTTATTCTTTCAGATGAAAATCGGAAGATACATTAAGCTGACACAAGGAAATAGCGTGTGTAAAAAAATATCTTGATCTATATATTAAGGAAGAGTCCACCAATGACATCAACGACAAAAATGGTTATTGAAATGTCCACTGGTACAAAAATCAGATAGATCCAAATATCAGCATTAGCGATCAAGAAGAACCAGATTTTTCTATTGATCCGAACCAGACAGGACATTTATGAAAAATATTGAACAACATGCCGCGCGCATGATCCTGAAGTCAGAATGGTATCAGACCGCATCTGCACTGTTGTAACTATTTTGTTGATTAGAAAGAGCAAAATATGTGCCCTTTTTCTATTAATGTTCCCCTTTTCCTAAATACTTTCAGACATCCCTGAATTCCAGATAACGCTTTAAATCCCGAGATGTTGGGTTAGTACTACTTGAAAGTCATCAGGATCTCGAGCTTGTAATTCTTGTTGCTGTCCTTCACAATCTCCAAGTTTCTGAATTCACGAAAACCTACGGGATACCGGGATTACAGTCCTAGGATCAGAAGCCTTTCTTAAAAAACATGTTAAAACTGGGTTTTGCAGGTTGAAGCGAGTGGAACTCAGCTTTACCCGCCCAGCCACGGGTGAATTATCATCAACCAGGTTTTGACCAACTTGTACGTATCTCAGTTGAATAAACCTAATAAAACTAATCATGCGTTCCGGGGACAGTTACACACATACGAAATCCGCGTTAATTACTCATGACCTCCCCTCACGACAAAATGTTCCGCGGGCCCTTCTCCTTAAACATATTCTCAACATGTCAATTTTCTCTCGTCAGGAACTCGCGAACAAGCCTTTGTCTATTCCTTCGCAAGCGCTTCCATGGTGTACGCTATCGCCAGAGGTTGTGCAGAAGTCAGCATCAAATACTGCCACTGTGATACAATGCCCGACAATGAAACTCTCCCCAACTCCACATATCGATGGGACGGATGCCACGACAATCTAGAGGTGGCCGAGGATTACGTCCTTCATTTCCTAGGACTCAAGCGCAAGCGTCTTAGGAAGAAGAAACGTCAGCGTTACCGTGATGAGGATTACTACTTCCCTTCCCATACCCAACGTCAACGTCGGAAAGCAGGAAACAAAAGGAGAAAGAGAAGAGATAAAATCTACCTGATGAATAAACATAATTACTTGGCGGGGATCAGGGTAAGTTTCGTCCATTTTAACATTATAACTGATGCAGATTGATGGTTGGAGGAGGAGAAGACTGAGAGGAGAATGTGGAGGGGGAGGATGAGGAGGAGGATGAGGATGAGTGAAGGAGGAGGAAGCGGCTGAGTGGAGGAGGAGGAGGTAGGCGTGGAGGCGAAGGAAGAGGAGGATGAGGAGAAGGCTGAGAGGAGAATGTGGAGGGAGAGGATAAGGAGGAGGATGAGGATAAGTGAAGGAGGAGGAAGAGGCTGAGTGGAGGAGGAGGATGAGGATGACGTGGAGGAGAAGGAAGAGGCTGAGTGGAGAGTGAGACGGAGGAGAAAGTGGAGGGGTGGATGAGGAGGAGGAAGTGGAGGGGTGGATGAGGAGGAGGAAGAGGCTGAGTGGAGGAGGAGGATGAGGATGACGTGGAGGAGGAGGAAGAGGCTGAGTGGAGAGTGAGGCGGAGGAGAAAGTGGAGGGGTGGATGAGGAGGAGGAAGTGGAGGGGTGGATGAGGAGGAGGAAGAGGCTGAGTGGAGGAGGAGGATGAGGATGACGTGGAGGAGGAGGAAGAGGCTGAGTGGAGAGTGAGGCGGAGGAGAAAGTGGAGGGGTGGATGAGGAGGAGGAAGAGGCTGAGTGGAGGAGGAGGAGGTAGGGGTGGAGGCGAAGGAAGAGGAGGATGAGGAGAAGGCTGAGAGGAGAATGTGGAGGGAGAGGCTAAGGAGGAGGATGAGGATAAGTGAAGGAGGAGGAAGAGGCTGAGTGGAGGAGGAGGATGAAGGAAGAGGAGGATGAGGATGACGTGGAGGAGGAGGAAGAGGCTGAGTGGAGAGTGAGACGGAGGAGAAAGTGGAGGGGTGGATGAAGAGGAGGAGGAGGAAGAGGCTGAGTGGAGAGTGAGGCGGAGGAGAAAGTGGAGGGGTGGATGAGGAGGAGGAAGAGGCTGAGTGGAGGAGAAGGAGGTAGGGGTGGATGCGTAGGATGAGGCTGATGTGGAGGATGAAGTGGAGGAGGAGGAGGAGTGGAGGCTGATGTGGAGGAAGAGACTGATGAGTTGTGCTCCAATTCCGACCTCAGACTCAGCGTCTTCCTCGTTATCACTCTATTCCCATCTGCTGTCTGCACTGGGAGGGCAATAAACATCGTGGTAAAGTTGACGCGACGTTGCTGTTGATGGCATGCGTTCTCCTAATTATGAGGTCGGTACATCAAAGGAGCCGACGTATGGGCGAAGCGGCGTCAACTGTAACTCACGCCGGAACTGGTGGACTGGGAGAATTGTTTTGGAAACTCTCGAGCAGGGGGACGGCCTTGATGGACTCAGACAGGGAATTTGAGGTGAAATCTTCTCACGATGCAGTCAGCGAGTCAAAGTGATGCCGACAACCGGAATGAAAACTGTCAAGCGATGAGAACACCTAAGAAGTCAAGAAGTTGTTTAACAGTAAAGACAGGAGCCATCCCCTTGTCGAGTTACTTGAATTTTCATGTGTCTTAATTTTACATCTTTTTGCCGAGTGTAGTGCTCGGCTTTGATGTGTGGTTTTATGCTGCATTACAATGCATACGTGTTATACAGGAAATGCTGTAGTGACCAGGAGGAGTAACTGTGTGCACAGGACAGTAGGTGCATGCATCTGAATAGCCGTCACAAGCTCACTTTAGTGTCCCACTGATGAAAGTCACATCGATAAAAGGTCGACTCTCCGATTCGTGCAATGCCGCTTTAGAGAAGGAAGTGGTAAAATGCTATCTGATAGTTATTTGGTTAAATAGCGATGCCTTGAGGAAAAAAGATTTTAAAATCACTTTCATTTGAGAATATGCGGCTCGGTTCGGGTCGGCTCCACTTGTTCGAGCCGGTCGAAGTCGCGGTTCTTCGGCTTGGCTTAAATTGTATCGTTGCAAGGTGTAAGGTAGATTTTGATTTATTTTTTGTGGTAAGCTAACTAAATTTGGTGATATCTAATAAGTAGGCCTATTTTAAGTCCTAACTATTAGGATAATGATCTATAGAATTAAAACACCTACTTCAGAGTTAGAGTTAAGGTATATAGAAATATTTTTTAGATAATATCGAATTCGATATATTTTGATGAACTTTTGATCATACACGATATTTATGGGTAGGCCTACTCGCAATCGTAGTTATAAAACGAGACTTGTAGCTTTACACCGGAATGGGTTTTTCCAAAGTCTGATTTTTCTTCATTTTAGCTGATTTTGCAACCTATCAAATGAATGAATTTGTAAGTCAAAAAATATCTGTTTAATGAATTTTTAAAAAAATTTATCGAATTATCTTCCCAATTTTCGTGATTTGAATTATGAAAGCATAAATTTACCAAATAATTAAAATTCATTCATTTAGGAGACTGGAGGCAGAATTTAAGACCTTTTCCTAAACTCAGTAGGCCTAATGGACAGTTTTGATATTCTTGTGCTAAGATTGATGGACCTGAGGCTCTTTATTATTCGTCAAGGACCATCATCCTCAAATGGAAGCTTGCGCTGCGAATAATGTCTTTCTCAAAATTTTATGATAAAACTGATGCGTAATTACATTAGCCAGATGCATCAGATCGTTAGAGAAAATGAAAAGTAGAAAACTGCGTAGGAACTTTGCAAGAAGGAAAACCATGGCCATGTTTGTTTTACCCAAAATAAAAACGGATGGTCGGCTCGGCTTGTCGAGGCTCTGGCATTGAACGGCTCGGCTCAGCTTGAATATTTCAAAACCAAATCGGCTCGCGGCTCGTCAGGTCGAGGCATGTACATTTCTAGTTTCATAATTAACGTCGCCTTCCACAGAGCAATCCTTTGCTAGCCGGGTATGGCCCGAGGGACGTGTGTGGTGCACCCTTGTGTTGGACTTAGGGCCCATCACATCGCGATAAAGAATTGGAAACATTTTTTAAAAATATGTTTAAGATATCATGCAAAACGTTAATAAAAATGATTACATGTATAAGGTCTCTTAATGATTTGTTTACATGCACGTTCGGCAAAAATGGTCGACACCTTGATGTAACAACAGCTATTATCAAACGATAGTGAAAATTCACTTAGCCGACAAGAGGAAACTGCATGAAACTTCAAAAAAACGTACAAAAGGCCTATTTCAATTAATTTGATATAATATTTCGTTACCATCTTCATGCCATCATCCACATCCATCCACATCCACATTTTCACGATTCGAGAAATGTGGGCAAATGCATAAATTCCTTTTAGAACGAACCGTCATGGCTTGTAGATAGCTGCGATCGATAGGTCAGTCGGCATTAATTGAATTGTGACCAGTTTATAGTTAGTGCATGATTTCATGCTCTTGATACTGATAGGCCCCTAGCCAAGTAACAGCACTGAACGAGTGATCATTAAAAATCAAAAGCTTACGAATTAAAATGTTGATGAGCATGTCAATCGTTTGCTATTTTCTGCACATCTCTGTGGTACAGTCATTGCACTTACATGCGCCCTTTTGAAGCAGTCACATCACGTGATGTAATACTTAGGAATGGTCTGTGTATGTCCTTTCTACACCTTTTCCATGTCTATTTCAGATCTTTCCAAATGAATTTCAGATCTTTCCAAATGAATTTCAAATATCTTTAAAGCTGAGTTTCTGATAAATGTCTGAAATTCATTTGGAAAGATCTGAAATAAACATGGAAAAGGTGTAGTTGACTGCTGAAAATATATGAAAAATTAGAGAAGAAAGTCAGCCTGGGACAAGTTTATTTTCTCTGGAACCTTGGCTGCGCCACGTAAGGTCACCGAAGGCCTTCTGCAGTGAGTTAGTAGCGTCAGTAGTGCATTAAAAGTAGAATTTAATGAATACACACAGCAAATTTGACTTAATACGCTTATGAAGTAGACACTGCCGAATTTCCAATATGGGATGTTTAAGTGCAGAAATGTGTCGGCAGGCACCAGATCTTTGTCAACATTCCGATTCCAGGCAGAAAGTTGTTTATTTCTGTGTTACAATGGGATTCCTCGTCTCTATCTGATGAAGTAGTCAGAGTTTGCTAAATTGACTCTCCTCTCAAGGTAGAGGGCCTAGAATTCAAAGTCTTTCAACTTGCTTTGTACAGAACATTTTGCCAATCCATGCCCAAGGTGTTTATCATTTCATGAAAAGCGAGCATCCAATCTCACTATGGGACTGAACGTATGATTAATCATTTAGAAAAATAATCTTTATAAAAATTTGTTCTTTTCATTTAATCAAGTGTACCATGTTGTGATCAAGAAAGCAAGTTCTCCGAATTCAATGTTATCTTAAAAGAAAAGCAAAATTTACAAGGCAAATTTTCGTGCCAGGTACACGTCTTCAGACCAAAGCAGTAGATAATAGCTAAAGCAACGTTTTAAATATCAATGGTAAAAACAAATTACAATGTATTCATCGCTGTCATTCCTCTCTTTTGCGTATGGCAAGCTTCGGCAAATCGCTTGTGGCGCCACTTTGTCTGTCGCACCTTCGCGGTCTGCCAGTCGATCACGTGATCCTCGCTTATGGAATGATCCGCCAGTGTTGCTGTACTCGAGTGTGGACACTGTTCTTGGTTTGTCCAATGTATCCCACAGTCCTCGCATCCGATCTCATAGACGACTCCGAGGGTACAACCGGGCTCCACGGGATCCTTTTGAAGGCCAAAGACCGCATTCAATTTATTAAAAGGCTTGAAGAACTAATTACATCATAATGATTAAGCAGATAGTCCAGCAGCCAGAACGAGTTTCTGCAGGGAACGAGGCCGACAATGAGACTTTCACAGAATGATGTACACCTCATAGTCCTGCAGCCAGCACGAGTTTCTGCAGGGAACGAGGCCGACAATGAGACTTTCACAGAAAGATGTACACCTCATAGTCCGGCAGCCAGCCGAGTTTCTGCAGGGAACGAGGCCGACAATGAGACTTTCACAGAATGATGTACACCTCATAGTCCAGCAGCCAGAACGAGTTTCTGCAGGGAACGAGGCCGACAATGAGACCTTCACAGAATGATGTATACCTCATAGTCCGGCAGCCAGCACGAGTTTCTGCAGGGAACGAGGCCGACAATGAGACTTTCACAGAATGATGTACACCTCATAGTCCGGCAGCCAGCCGAGTTTCTGCAGGGAACGAGGCCGACAATGAGACTTTCACAGAATGATGTACACCTCATAGTCCGGCATCCAGCCAGAACGAGTTTGTGCAGGGAACGAGGCCGACAATGAGACTTTCACAGAATGATGTACACCTCATAGTCCGGCAGCCAGCACGAGTTTGTGCAGGGAACGAGGCCGACAATGAGACTTTCACAGAATGATGTACACCTCATAGTCCGGCAGCCAGCACGAGTTTCTGCAGGGAACGAGGCCGACAATGAGACTTTCTCAGAATGATGTACACCTCATAGTCCGGCAGCCAGCACGAGTTTCTGCAGGGAACGAGGCCGACAATGAGACTTTCACAGAATGATGTACACCTCATAGTCCGGCATCCAGCACGAGTTTCTGCAGGGAACGAGGCCGAAAGCAAGACCTTCACAGAATGATGTACATCTTCTGCCTACTACGAATCTGAACGTCAGCCGAGTTCTAGTGAGTTCCTCTCCTTGTCAGACAAGATGAAAGGAAAACACATGTAAATCCAATGGGACGCAGATTGCAGTTTTTGGTTAAAATGAAACTTTGTATGTTTTCTCTCATTAAACGAAAATTACGAAGCACAGAGTCATACTTTTTGACATGGAATGTCTTCACGTCATTTTCCATGATGTGCATGCGCTATTATCATGCATCTGATCGGCAATGTATGTGAGAATGTGGTTGAATGTGGATAGAGTTGCTCAAAATGTTTGTGTTTGCCGACATCAAGAGGCTCACCAAATCTAAATGCGTTTTGCTTTATAGACAGGGGTGCATGAAAATGAAAGGAAATGACCTGAAGACATTCCATGCAAAAAATTATGACTGTAGGCTTAGTACTTATCGCTTAATTAGAGAACACATACAAAATTTCATTTTAGCCAAAAGCTGCAATCTTCGTCCCATTGCATTTAATAGTCGTCCATAGGATTAAGTAGCAATAGATTAATAAGTATACTATCTTTATTTATGAATTGACGAGGACAATTATCGCTGGAGAGAACATGTTTAACATCATTTACTTCAGGAAGCTTATCATCATCACTCGAAGAAAAGGCCAAGACACGATCATGCAAACTGCGCACAACAGACGCCTTATGGTCAAAAGGATGATTGGAATAAAAACCTAAATACCTGTTAGTGTGGGTAGGCTTACAATAAACATTATGCTTAAGTGTATCATTGCTTAATCTTGTGACATTGATGTCAAGGAGAGCAAGGCTGTTATTTATTTCGTTCTCTGTGGTGAATTTTATAGCAGGCTCGATACTATTGATAACTTCTACAGCTTCATTGATTTTGTGAGCAGGCAGGTTGGACAAAACGCTTCCAGCATCGGATCTCAGTGTTATAATAATAATAATATGTTTATTCAATACTAGACAGCAGAAGCTGATCATTTTACAAAAAAGTGAAAAGGAGAAGATATACATGTATACACACTAAAAATCAATTACGAGAAGTTCTGTACTGCAGATGGCAAGAAGGAGTTTTTATACCTGTTGGTGTTACAAAAGATGATATTTGTTTTACGTCTCAATATTTCTGTTTTTTATGGACGAAGTGAAATTCTTTCACTCAAAGCTTTTGGCAAATTGTCAAAATAATTCCGACAGATGTTCATACGTCGTGAACTAAGTGTTTCCAGTGAATATTTTTGCAGAAGACGGTCATAATCATGATCATGATAATCATATGGGATGTGTTCCATCATTCTTATCAGTCGTCTTTGAACAGATTCAATAGCAATTGATTGAGCTTTGGCGATTCCGAAGTGCCACACTGGAGCACCATATTCGAGGATGCTTCGGACACAAGCACAGAAATACCGTGTAATATCCTCATTTTGAAGTCCACATCGCATCATTTCACTTATAAAATGCATTCTCATTTGTGCTTTCTTTACCATTTTTTCAATATGATCAGTTCAGTCCAGTACATCCTACAGATCTTATTCTTTGTAACTCATTTGGTGTATAGGTAATGCGTTGATCTAATTCCATCATAGATATGACGATATATGACGATTAAAAGCTATATTTTCGATTCCCTCCATAACTTAATTGGCGGCTATCGCTGAGACCGGACTGCCCAAAGGATTGGTGATAATAGTTGTCACGGATGACAAAATCCGTACTTTCTAAGCAAAATCTCAATAAAATGATGATATCATCAACCTCAAGTTTGGTACGGGCTGCTAAACTATTTGTCGTTGCTTCAGCGGTCTCTAATGACAACAATAGCTAAATCTACAGGAACTTTTGTGAATAATGATACGATATCAAAGGAGATAATGACCTCATTAGACTGCCAACTGCAAAATTGCAGGAATTGAAGAAAGTCATTACTGTTTTCAACTGTGTACTGGGTATTATCAACTAGAGGATAAATAATGCGAGAAATGAATTTAGATATGTGGGGGACCCCACCAAGGACACAATAGCACGGATTGGACAGCCTTCATTACGAATTTTGACAAGACCATAAATGCGAGGAATGCTCCCATCAGTGCTGAGTAGATTATAATATAAACTTTCATCGAACTTCCCACTGCACTTGAGGCTTAATAATGTCGAATTCATGACTCGCTCGGTTGTTTTCTAAGCATTAATATCTGAAAATAAATGATTGATTGTGCAATCATAGTCCTTGATGTCAAGTATAACAGTGCAATTACCCTTATCCGCGTTTAAAATAGTGTTGTTCTGATCCTTTTTGAGAGCTTTTATGACTTTCATCTCCTCACGAGCAACATTTGATTTCGGATCACTGAAATTCTTGAGAATACTGCAAACCTCAGTTCTAACTATATCCTTGTCAGGATCACTCAGCTGATGAATACCGTCTTCAACTTCCGTAATGAAATCCAATTTAGGGATATTTTTAGGAACAACAGCAAACTGTAGGCCTTTCTGGAGAACAGAAATCTCATTATCGTTCAATTGTTAGTCAGACAAATTCATTAACCATCTAGACGTATCAATAAATGGACGTTATATGAAATGATGTTATATTTTGAGCAGTTGAGAATAGTACTGTTCTTATGAAATGTTTTGTTCTTGAAAATAAGTCAAACACCTGCATGTATTGAATATCTGAAGAGAATGACAACTGATAAATCAATAAAAGACACCATCCTTGATTCCTCGACCGCACTCGCCCGACCTAGGGATCGAACCGTTGTCCGCGGTGGAGACGAGCTCGCACCTTCATCACTAGGCCGAGCCGAAACACCGGATTATGGTGTTTCTATTGACTTAGTAGTTGATGTTTTTTTAAAATATTCAGCAATCCTGCAGGCCTTTGTTGTGAGTTGTAAAGGGGATACAGTATGCAAGACCTCGTGCTTACAATGTATCTTCAAACCGAATTTAGAGTTTTGCGGCTTGTATGCAGTATTTTTCATAATTTTGAAGTGAAACGGCAGGTACATCTGACATTGCTTATTAGGTCAGTTTTTGCGTACTTCATTGTTATTGGCCCGGTTCACTTCAATCTTTATAGGACGCTGCTGTAGTCAACAATAGCGAAATACCTCGTGAACGCTGTTTTGCACGAGAAGTTTGCAAAACTGTACTTCTGTCATGCCTCGTGGTAATGATGCCTGTCTATTGCGGCTATGCTTGACCCTCGTCTTTCCACTCTCCACCACACGCAGCTCAACTATTTTTGACATCAATTCGTACGGAAGAAGGTATTTCCATCGTACATGTCTGCATGAAGAACACTCATCATCAGGAGGACTGCTGTGTTGAGTATTGAACACAAACTCGCACCCAGGGAAGCAGTTTCAGTTGAAGCTATCAATTTCCAGTGCATTCAGACGCCCGAGGTCACCGTCTTTTTGGATAATTGTATCCTCTCTCTCTCTCCCTTCACACGTGCGTCAGTGCTGGCATTTACGCTTCAAAATTAATGGTCGCAGCTCACCTTTACGCTGAAATGATAACTCATTGGAAATTCGGAAGGTCCGTCCATTCGATGCCCTTTAATGATCATCTTCCAATGATTGCATGTGGTAGGAAGTCACCAACGTGTCAATAAGAGGGGCATTGAATACATCTCAGACATGTGATTCGTGGTGATCAACACATATGTCATAAGTCCAACTTCCGTGGACGCTCTTCACTTCCAGCTGAGCTATCCGGCCACCTATTCATCTTCAGCTTCTGCTTAGTGGTCTTGAGATTCCCTCAGAGGCTCATAAACGTATTTCCATCGTGAAAGCTTCCTTTAAATTAGAAAAACAAATAAATATTGGAATTTTGAATGTAGGTTTGTGGCAGCAGGGACCTCTTGAAAAACAAAGTTTGGAGAAGAATGGTTTACAAAATCACGACTCCCTTTAACGTGTACTTTTGCGGAAAAAAAATATTGAAGAAATTTGAAACAGAACTAAAGTTTCTATTGGGGTGCTTTACATGATTACATATACGTCTATTATTATTATTATAAAATATGAAAGTTCACTTTTGGTGGTTGAGAGCAATGATAAACGTTGAGGCATTGAAAGGTTATTGAATTCAATCATTCACAATTTCTCTTGTATTTCACTCTCGATGGCTTTGGGTCACAGAAATGATTGAAATGAGTTTGAAATGCATTTTTGTCCGGCATTAGAGGGTATACGTACATTATATTATATTCCCGGCAATTTCACATAGAATTCTCACCGCATCAGATAGCCATGAGCCGTCGTCCGTCACTCCAGCTCGAGAATTATTAATGAATGAATTGGAGAATGGATACTTCAAATCATTTTTAGATAGAAATCTGAATTTCAAATCTATTCACATTTGCAAACATTCACAGACTTTCAAACTTTACATGAATCAAAATCTATTGAGAGAGCAAACTTTCATAGACTTCAGTAAAAGTCAATCAAAGATTTCTTCATCTCTCCATAATCTGTGCATAGAAGTCTATGATCTGTGACTTACAGTGATCAATAAATGCAATATTCATAGACTTTTCAAGAGTTGCATACAATAGCATTATCAACCTCCTGGGGAATTGTTCTATGTAAATCTCTAATCTGATGAGTTTTTAAGAGTGTCGGCCATACCCGGTATGTTCAATATGTATTTAAGTTTGCTAAACGCCTTTCCGGATAAAAAATATATAATTGAGAACAGCTAAGTGTCGGGACGTTTCGATTATCTTTGTTAACCGATTTCTGACTTAAGAACATTCACAGAAGGAATATATACAGCGCACAAACATCAAACAGACACTTCAGATGTCCGATAGCCACAGAGACTAGTTGAGTGCTCTTAAGTGTGATAACAAAGTCTCCACTGTTTTGGTGTCAACAATTGAGCTATTGTTTACATCGGACAAACAGCAAGAACAATACGTTCGAGAATTCTTGAACATCTCAACCACCCACCAACGTCGACTCCATTGTTTGGAAAATTCTATCCACATCTCGAGATTTCCACACTAGACTGGCAATTGAATCTACTTACATCGAACGATCAAAAGACAATCTGATGAATGGATGTGAGGGGCGCCGGATCCTGCCTCAGTTACAACAATACCTCAATTGTTTGGCACCAAAACAATGGAAACTTTGTTACTACACTTACATCGCACGCATTTTCACTTAGATACACCTGTCAACGGCTGTATCATTGGGTTAGAATCAGTCACATGAGTAATTCTAAGCTTTTCATTGGCTAACCCCAACTTAGTTCCCCCGGCGGTGCCGCGATCTTGAGTCAATTTTCATTCTAGTCAACTTCAGATAAGCAATCTATTTCTATGATCACGGTAGTATCCAATCAAGACAAGATATCATTCCCTAACCATGAATTGAAAGATTTTGAACAGCAATAAAGGAACATAGAAGTTGGTGTAATTCATTATCTTGGCGTCATAGTATTCTAGCTAAGTTCAAAGCGCAAATATCACATGGAAACAGCAGTAAACAGAAAACACAAGGAAAAAGTCAGGAGTAAGTCAAGTTCCAGGATTTAGGTCTTTCCCGTTGAAGACGGCGGGACCTCATGGCGACAACCTCATGGACGCGGAGTTTGCGTTTAACATTGCTCTTCATCTTGGACCATAGAGTTTCAACTGGATTGAGTTCAGGAGAATACGGTTCGAGTCTTAGAGCTCTGAATCCAGGATACTCATTTCACAATTCTCAATCTTTCTGTGGCACGGAGCATAGTCGCAAACAAGTACCGTGTCACAGCATCTCCATCAGGAAGCTATCAAAGCAGGCCTAGTACCCACTGCTTGGCGGCATCAGAACGGAAGGCTCCTCTACGTCGAATTGCGTGAATGACACGAAAAGATGACATGGACGTTGGGTCCTTTTGAGCCAGGCAAGATCACTAATTCTCTCTCGCCTTCGCGAGAACGACCTTGACTATGTCGACAAAACAGATTGCAATTTGTTTCATCCAGCCAGATTACAGTCTTTTGCTGTTGTATGAACTGGGACACTGTCAACGTATTGACGACGAAGGTGCTTGTTTCTATCGGAATTCATCGTTGAAATTTCTATATGAGTCAAATTTCAATGTGACACATCTTAATTTAAGGTAATTGTGTATTGTGACATGTGAAGCAGCTATATTGTATCTTTCATAGACTTTTTCAGCCATCTGTTTCAGCGTGAGCTGGGAATCTTCTTCAATCCAAATCAAAATTTGCTCCACGATTGGCTCACTTATCAATCTCACTCTTCCTCCTCCATGGGGTTTCCTACTTGCTTCTCCACTGCGCACCCATGTATAAGCTGTTTTATAGTTGATTCCCAACTGTCTACTCAAAAATTTCCAATCGCCTCTTTCTTCGGCACAATTTAGTACTCTTTGGCGGTGACGTTGGCATTTTTAGTCGAAGTGAGAAGTGAAATTAGAATTCAAAATTGGATAATCAAATTACAGACATAGATATTTGCGTATGCAATAAATGGACAATCAATAATATCATAGTGTTCTATGATATATTTCAAAAATTTGAATATCACACCTGCAAATGAATTGAATTGCCGTTCCATAATGCCAAAGATATCAATGAAAGATCTACTCATGCGATGTGCGAGTATATCATACACATGTTTTGCAATTCACGTACACTGCCACAGACATCGAATGATGTAGACAGAAGACCAGGTGTAAGTAGAGCTAAAAGTTTTGAAATCAAAGTTAAAAGTTCTGAGATCAAAGTTGAAACTTCTGAAAGCAAACTTAAAAAGGTCTAGTGTCGGTTGATAATATCGCTATACCTAGCTTTTTAGGAATATACTGCTTTTATCGGCTAGCTATTGGCTAGCGTGATATAAACCTCGCCTACGACTCGGTATATATAGCTAGCCATAGCTAGCCAATCAAAAGCAGTATAAAATTAAAAAGCTAGCTATAACTATATATAGTGTGCCTACATTCGATGTCTGCTGTTTGAGAACTGACTTTTTTTATTAAGTAATGTTTCTTGAATCCTGGATTCAGGTGAGTTATAAAGCTCTTCAATGAGAGCTGTCATACAGAAGGTATAAAAGAATGATCAGATTATTGAAAAAATGACTTCTATTGAACTAGATCTCGCAGTATTTGTAGGAAACTGTGGAAGTACGTGGAAATTGACGTCTTGAGGATAAATTTAAGAGTAAAGTGCGTGAAATCCCTTCTGTATTGATGTGATTATGTAGAGACTGGTTCACTAAGTCGATGAACAAGTTACAATGTTACTATCAGTTCTACTAGTCACAAGTTCATGCTAATTTGCTCAACCATTCATTTTCTATATTATCATGGAAAAGATTTTTTGAAAATAATTTTACAAGAAGTATTGAGTTCTTGCACTAATGCCGGCATCTGTAATGACATCTCAAAGCATTAAACACAAAATAAATAGTTCTTGCAAGATCCACTTTTTGAATGCACTAATAAAAATGCAATAAACTGCAATATTATGCTGGAAATCATGATGAAAGCCCTAATGATCGCCAGCGGATATAATTTAGTCCATGAATGATTGAATTTGAGAGGAAATATTTGTTGAAAAGACTTGTTGTTTGATTACTGCGGCTCAACCGTTAACTGTGAGATCAGCGACGTAAACTGAAAGTCTTAAACCGTTACCCGTTGGACGTTCCGACCGTGAGCTACAGAAGTGGCAAGATGAATGACTTTTGTATTGTGAAGACGTTTCTTTCTCTTCAGATAATGGATAAACAGCGCAGTATCTTTTGTAAATGCCACGGTGTAAGCGGCAGCTGCTCCATCCGAACTTGTTCCTTGCGGATGACGAAGTTGAACGAACCCAAGCTGATGCGATTCATGCGAGACAGAGCCCTGGTGAGTGACATCATAGAAGAACTCAAAGTCCGGTGATAGAATTGCAATCTCAAAGTACCGACAGTAGTGATGTTAGTAATAGGGGGGGAGCGCAGAGCAAGATACAAAATTGACAGTAATTCCAGATTTCTCATAGGAATAACACATTTGCATGAGAAGAGACAAAATATGCACTAAGAGATGCTTTCAATAGCTTTGATGATGATAATTTCATGTTAATTATCACGGTTATTAAGGAACTTTATTTACACATCACACCCAACAGCAGATTAACAAACCTAATTCTCTTCATGAAGGAACAGGCAGGATACACGTCTGTCCGGCCGCTAGCATGAGTCTCCACAGCAAGACTGCCGAAAATAATAACACATCTCTCTCTCTCTCTCTCTGCATCTCTCCCTCTGTCCCTCCCTCTCTCTCCCCCTCTCTCTCTCTCTCTCTCTCTCTCTCTCTCTGCATCTCTCCCTCTGTCCCTCCCTCTCTCTCCCTCTCTCCCTCTTTCTGCATCTCTCCCTCTGTCCCTCCCTCTCTCTCTCTCTCTCCCTCCCTCTCTCTCTCTCTCTCCCTCCCTCTCTCTCTCTCTCTCTCCCTCCCTCCCTCCCTCTCTCTCTCTCTCTGCATCTCTCCCTGTCTCTCTCTCTCTCTGCATCTCTCCCTCTGTCCCTCCCTCTCTCTCCCTCTCTCCCTCTCTCCCTCTCTCTGCATCTCTCCCTCTGTCCCTCCCTCTCTCTCCCTCTCTCTCTCCCTCCCTCTCTCTCTCTCACTCTCTCTCTCCCTCTGTCCCTCCCTCTCTCTCTCTCTCTCTCTCCCTCCCTGTCTCTCTCTCTCAGAACTCAGAATGTTTATTGACCCAAGTTAGGTACAAACAAGGAAACATGTGGTGATGATAACTAATGATAATAAGATGAAGATTACACCAATGAATGAAGTCGATGAATGTACGAATGCAGCAACCACGAATAGGAATGATTCACGTAAGGTCTATCTGAAGCAAGTCGACGGATGTAACGTTTGAACAAGTCTGAAAAATGTCCGATGCACAATCACAAATTCAACGTTGAAATGATAGTATTTACAAAAGCATGAAAGCATGAGTATGAAATGATGATAACGAGATTACATAGATGAGAGTGAGTATGGTACATTTGAAAAGACATGCATCGGTTTCAGTTTCGTGGCATAGAGAGCATTATCATTGTCAGGCATGCATGAATAGAGCAAGAAGGAATGTCATAAACGAGTGAGGAGAGGAGGCAAATATATCTCAAAACGACATTTATGTGCATGGCAATAGCAATGATAAGTATGTATTTAATTAAGAATTAGTAAATGTTATTAATGTCTTATTTACCAATCACACTTCATCACAGCAAATTAGTAACCCTATTATTTAATCGGAGGTTCGGTTTATTAAAATCAAAAACTTTTGTAGGTATATATAGTTGAACGTGATGTCTTCCAAGAGTCAGAAGTCCATTATACCAAGCATGGCGAGAAGAGAGAAACTCTACAAAACATATCACGTTCAAGAACAGAAATTGAAATGAATAACTTTACATACCTGAAATGATGTGAGAAAAGTATGATTAGACAAGTTTGAACACGAGCGTGAATATTTTCCGACCTCCGATATGTGAAAATGCTTACAGAGTGGAATAATTGTTGCTCAGTCTATCAGTTACAGTGAATATTAATCATTCGGAACTGTTTGTTATGCCCGAAGCTACGTAAATCGATCATTGATTGTTCATTTTATGGTCTCATAGATATTGCAGTCAGTACTTCACCGAAGTTGTAGCAGAATGGGCGTGATAATCTCTCTCTCTTTCTCTCTCTCTACACGGTTGCCGAGTTCTACATGGTTCCTCTTCTAGTTCGATAGGATCAAAGAAATGAACATGTAGGTCAAATGGGACGCGCATTGAAGTTTCGGCAGAAATGAAATTTCTGATGTTTTCTCTGATTAAGTGGAAAGTACTAAGTCATCCATGTCATGTACTTCCACGTACAGTACCTTTCAATTCCAGAAATTGTATCTCTACACTCGGTGTTCTTCACAGGACGCCGAAGGCTGTGTCACGTTGAATTTGAATATACTTTTGTGATTTATCGACCAAAATATTATCGAAAAGCACCTCCTTGTTTTTTATGGAACTAACAACTGTGTATTTAGTGTCCACTATGTTTTCATCGCCAAAATGATTGCTGGCCAAGGAATCGATCCGCCTGCTGACCAAAGAATCGATCCGAAGTCCGCGGTGGAGACGATCTCACCTGCTGACCAAGGAATCGATCCGAAGTCTACGGTGGAGAGGAGCTCACCTGATGACCAAGGAATTAGTGTTCTAAAATTACCGGTAATTTACCACACTTCAAACACTACAAGGAATCGATCCGAAGTCCGCGGTGGAGACGATCTCACCTGCTGACCAAGGAATCGATCCGAAGTCCGTGGTGGAGACGAGCGCGCCTGCTGACCAAGGAATCGATCCGAAGTCTGCGGTGGAGAGGAGCTCACCTGCTGACCAAGGAATCGATCCAAAGTCCGCGGTGGAGACGATCTCACCTGCTGACCAAGGAATCGATCCGAAGTCCGCGGTGGAGACGATCTCACCTGCTGACCAAGGAATCGATCCGAAGTCTACGGTGGAGAGGAGCTCACCTGCTGACCAAGGAATTAGTGTTCTAAAATTACCGGTAATTTACCACACTTCAAACACTACAAGGAATCGATCCGAAGTCCGTGGTGGAGACGAGCTCGCCTGCTGACCAAGGAATCAAACCGAAGTCCGCGGTGGAGACGAGCTCGCCTGTTGACCAAGGAATGAATCCGAAGTTCACAGTGGAGAGGATTTGTGTTGAGAGCACATTGTTCTCATTGCCTGCTTGGCATGCATCATTGTACTGTTTATTCCCTGATCTCTGGCGAACCCAGATGCGCTTTAGTCCAACTCTATTGCCCCATACGCGAACGAAATGAATGGTAGGATCATCTGCTATCGAAGTCATTTCAATAATGTCGCCCACACAAGAAGGATTCTAATGATGTCATCCACTTTAGTGGTCGGTGTGTTTGCTTGAAGCACTTTTTACAATATTATTTGCTCAACCCCAATGATTTGAAGGCAATTTAGGTTGCCTGACTCAGTTGTCTGCATCGGGTGGTCGACAAGCGGCGAAGTTCAACTTGCTCTTTGTATCGGCGGCAAGCTTTGATGCGGAACTTTTTCCCGATGTGGCTGATAAGGAAGTTAAGGACAGATAGCTGGTGTGGAGGTGCATTCTCGTCGTCCGGTCAATGTAATGGCCGGAGCTGTCTGGCAAGTGTGTCAAGGTCGACACCTTCTTGTGGTTGCCTCCATCTACCCGATAATTGACTTTCTGCCTCATCGATGCGAAGAATGAAATTATTTCAATACACCGAGTGTGGAAGATAATTAACTACAATATCCATGCGACAATGGAAATCCGACCTCTCATTAGTGGAAGTTTTCGGCTTTGC
The DNA here is from genome assembly GCA_907163375.1 of Prostheceraeus crozeri. Taxonomy (NCBI): domain Eukaryota; kingdom Metazoa; phylum Platyhelminthes; order Polycladida; family Euryleptidae; genus Prostheceraeus; species Prostheceraeus crozeri. Next base: position 143,641 of record CAJQUW010015381.1, on the reverse strand, counting down.
TAAGTCAGGTGAACAAGAAGGTACTCGGTGATGTGGGCAGTATTGATTGCAAAAGAGTCATATGATAGTGTAGATTCATTCTTGGCCCCAATGTGTATACACTTTCGATATTTATTAAATGAACTCAAGGGAGATACAGGTGGTATTGTCACCAAATGTGAGATATGCAAATTTTTGCAGTTTTGAAGGAAATACAACGGAATTGAGTGATCATGATTGTAATGCAGAAGGAATGATGGTATTTCACAGATTCTCATGACAGCCTTGGAGGTTTAATGTTTGCTAAATTAGCAATTCGATGGGTTCCTATTACTTTCATGCTCAACCTCAAGAGTATTTTCTTAAGCGTGATCATATCACAGGCAACCTATCACTGGCACAGCAAAAGCGCATAATCAAGGACAATGACTTCATTTAGCTGTGAAAGATGTAAATGGTTCCGCATCACTATTCAGATTCAAGAAATGAAGTATGAATTAAGTGAATCATAAAATCATGCCGGTGAAGATTGAATGAAAAACTTGAAATTTCAGCCAAGAAAGCACGAATAAGATCGCGACTTTTTCATGAAGACTTCCATTATAATACAATTAATGAAATTCCCTTCATAATCAGCTTGATTTCCTCTAATATAGGATACTTATTATCAAATATTCATTCCTTTTGATATCCAACTTGTTTCATACTACTTATATAGGAGAGTCATCTCGGTAGTAAATAAATTGGCAAATTTTGACTTTTTTCAAAAGGTTCTCAAGTAATGTTTTGGACCACGGGAACGTAATCTCCGCAAAAAACTGAATCTTTTGATATAAAAATTTTCACTGTATACAGATACTTTTTTGAGTCGACACTCTACCTATATATCCCTACTCTCCATTAATTGACCCTCACCGTGCAATAAATATCATCAAAAAATGTATCGCTATCTGGCTGTTGAAATTCATTATCGCACTGTGTGGCTGTATGTCATGCATCCGTTGTATGTAGACGTTTAATTCAGGACATAGAAGCACAACAATTGATTTTTATATTGATTAAGTATCAAGCGTCAAACATGACAAAGCTCCGTTTGTGTTTCATGCACTCATAACGCAATGATGCCGCATCCATTTAAAAGATCAAATGAGATTTGTCATTTTTATGCATATGATTGCACTTTTAGACAGAATTCTCCAACACTAGGCAGAAATACGACATTTCTCATTACCGGTAGCTTCACCGATTTGCTGCTAAAGATAATGAAAACGTCGTGACAATCGATGTTGTTGTCGCAGATAAACAAACGGTCTCCCTTGATCACAAAAGTGTTGTTCACAGAACTTATTGTAAGCGCAAGACTTTTGATTCTTCATAAGATGTAGCAACATTTACATAGATCGGTGACTGACCGAGCAGTTGAAATTGGCATCAACAAGCAGCTATTATCAATTGTAGTAAGCTTGGCCAAAGCGTAAAGTCGGATTACTACGGATTAGTCGGTCGGTTGAACGAAGTACTGAAAAATGGAACACCCATTGAATAGATATTGACCCAATTCTTAGCAGATCATAATAAAGCGTCCTATAAACTAATTCAATAACCTAGAATGAACGAAAAATGCATCACAGACGCAGGTGATACGGAAGCCGTCTTGTCGGAGTACAATTGAAGCAAGAAGTTGAATTGAAGTTGAAATAGAGACTGTCTATCTCACATTGTTTACTATCTGCTGCTTCATAAAGTCAATAAGCAAAACTTGTTGTACCTGATATATATTCCGTGAATATCATTTTGTGATCAGGACAGTCTGTTTATGAGCAGCAATAACATCGGTTGTCATGACGTTTATAATTATCTTCAACAAAAAAATTCGGCAAATTATTACCTCCGAGCAATGTCGTACTTCTGCCTGCAATTGAAGAATTTAGTCCGGGAGCTAGCGTGAAGTTGTGCAGGGAACGAGGTAGTACATAAAACTTTCACATAGCATAGTACACCTCTAACCTACTGCAAAACTTCGCGTCTGCCGGATCAGATCATTTGCTTTTTAGAAATAGAGAGGATAACACAATCCTATGTATTTCCAATGGTAAAATTGTGACATTTAAGGTGTTGACTCCATTTTTTCGAGTTTTTGCTCATAAAAGTTACACAAATTGGTATTTTGTTGAACTGGTTATTATAGAAATCATCTACAGATCATGATCTTTCAAATGAGTTATCATTCAGTGACAGAGGATGAAGTAAAGTGTACAAACAGACACTTTTCGTTGTTGTAACTGCAAATTTTAACATAGAAATTTCAGGAAAATTGTTGATATACTTTAACGAAAAGTGTCTGTTTGTACACTTTACTTCATCCTCTGTCACTGAATGATAACTCATTTGAAAGATCATGATCTGTAGATGATTTCTATAATAACCAGTTCAACAAAATACCAATTTGTGTAACTTTTATGAGCAAAAATTCGAAAAAATGGAGTCAACACATTAAATGTCACAATTTTACCATTGGAAATACATAGGATTGTGTTATCATCTCTATTTCTGAAAAGCAAATGATCTGATCCGGCAGACGCGAAGTTTTGCAGTAGGTTAGAGGTGTACTATGCTATGTGAAAGTTTTATGTACTACCTCGTTCCCTGCACAACTTAACGCTAGCTCCCGTACTAATTCTACCTCAAAGGCAAAATCACAATTTTAAAATGAATGTTGATCATTACGTTATTGAGTGTATCAAGCTAGGAAGTACATCAATCTACATAAAAAAATGGGACTGTGTGATGTCTTCACGCTCCTCAACTTGCAAGAGGACTGGAATCACAAATTAGGAATTTTTGTTTTACTGATGTTCGATGACATTCTACATAATAATGAGAAGCTCGTGCGCGAATTTTGAAAGAAAATGACAGCAGCTCTCGGAATATAATTATCTGGCAATAGGTTATTCTGAAGAACATCAAAGACTTCAAGAAAACATCTGAACAAGAAATATAAAACAAAATGATTATGTAAGCATGCTTCAAGCTACTCATTATGTTATAGCCGGTCAAATAATTGCTTGTCAAAGCAGCTAAAACTCTTGATGAGCTTCAGAGAATGCTTTCTTTGATTGCATCTTGTTGTCTTCAAATCAAAGAGCTGAAAATCAGGAATTATATTCGTTGCACACCAAACCACGGAGGCAGTCGTAAAGCATGTTTAACTGGAAATGCAACAATTCCACGGATTCTGCACAAATAGTGAATACTACATGGTACATGACCGCCCTTGTAGTCGCAGGAGCTACTCTCAACATGTTGTCATTGTATTTTGTATATAAATTGGAAGTCGGCAATTCTGCAGTTCGCAAGGTATATCGACTGCAAGTATTATTTCTGACAGTGAATGAACTTGGTCTGATGTTGTCAGCATTTGTGAATAGCTTGCTCAATTATTTCGTGTACAAAAATGAGACCGAGTTGCTGATCGCCAGTTACATCAATATTACAATACTTCATGTCATATCATGGTTCTTAACCTCAAGAAATTGGTGCATCGCATTTATTTCATTACAACGATTGATGGTTATATTACATCCTAATGAAAGCAGAGCAGGTGAAGGGTGCATGACAATCAGAGTGGTAATTCGAATCAACTTCATTATTATAGCATCAAGCGGCTTGACGTCTCTCCCGATATATTTCATGTTTGATTCTGACGTATGCTATAACGAGCTTCAAAACGGTTATCCATTGAAACTGATTTTAAAGAATGAATCTTATTTATTCTTCATAATTACAACTATTCTGGGTGAAATCATTCCAATATTACTGGTAACTATGTCAAGCGTTATCACCGTTGTTTACTTGAAAAAGAAGAGGTATGTTGTAAATAATGACCAAGCATCGTCACAAAGACTACAATATCGGCGCACGTTTCTGTCGTTGTTTGTTATCAGTGTGGTGTTCATCATTTTGGAATTGCCTCTGACGCTTGTTCTGTTCTTTTGTTCAACTTCTCAATCCGAAGTTTGTTCAGTGTTGTATATATTTACTGAATGTTTGAAGCCTGTCGATTCCTCGATGAATTTTTTCTTTTACGTTCTCCTAGACGCCTCTATCAGGCGGGCAATGAGAGAAACTCTGAGAAGTATTCGTCAATTTTGCCGAAACAATGTCGTCGGAGTTGAGGCTGAACCAAGAGATATTGAAATGCAGCCCCAATAAACGCATCATAAACGCATCATCAACGCCGCAATAACTCATCAAATGGAAACTTTCATTTTTTAATATTTACTTGGACGTGTGCAACAACATCTCTGTTATGAGAACGTATCAATGAACTGTAACCGAAATGATATCCTACAGTGTTAATTGCGGACGATTAGTCATGAAAAGCCTATCGAACGGTCGGAGTAGAGCATTCTTGATAAACTGCCAAGTAACTGGTTTTTTTCTAATATGAGCCTTAATGTTATTCGAATGTCAATTCATGAAGATCAATAACATTGCCGACCATTACAGATGAAATCACAAAATCGCCTGTAGAATCGTCTAGATTTATGCTGGAATACCACTCTGGTCAGGATCGTTTGCAATGGATTATGAAGATTAATCATGCAAAACTGGAAGCAAGAATCGTAAGTCTGTGGTCACGAGATCAATTTATATAATTTCTTTCATGTCGTGCACAGGCTTTGTTAACGGTCCAATTTCATTCATATTCAAACAGGTGATGTCTATTATGTGGATCTTACTCTGATGAAAATACACTGTCAACTGTAGGGCACTAACATATGCGCGTACCGAAATTTCGTGCCAGTTAGCGCCTAGTTAGTGCTTTCTAGTGCCTCGAGGCACCAATAGGCACTAATAGGCACCAAATATTTGTTTATCCAAAGAAATCGAAGGAAAATTCAATGGGCACGAAATCGGCACTATGAGAATTTCGTGCCTACTCGTGCCTTGTGTTGATTAGAATTGATGCCTAAATTTCGTGCCCTATTCAAGCGGAATTTCGTGCCCTTCAGTTTCCAGTGTAGGACATTTACATATAGGGGCTATAGGGTAGGTACGGGTACATAGAAATAGATTGTTTGTCTGAAGTTGATTAGAATGGAAATTGACTCAAGGTCGCGGCACATCTGTGGAGCCACAGAAATTGTCATTGGTTTCTGTGTGCCGGTATTTTAGAAGTACACTTTGTAAATTCTCTTACATTGGAGAATCATTTTGGTAGAATAGTATACAAGATATAGCCTCATGGAAGGACCTACGACTGTTGCATGTTTCACTAATTCGATTCTGCTGAGGATTCTGCTGAACATTACCTGGATCTCCGCATGAATGTGGTCATTTATGGACAAAAACACCTGATTGCCCCTCCAGTTCTATTACGAGCGAAAATTCAGAATTCTTTAAAAATAGCAGATGCAATTTTAGATATGTACGTTTAGATTATATACACATTTTAACAATGCAGGTTAGGCCGCAAGCACTGAGAACATAGAATTGCGAGAAAGACGGGAAGACAAGACGAGTATTACTGCAAGTCAGACAACTGCTGAGGAAAACAACTGCAAGTCGATGGCACCTGTTGCAGGTAAATACTTGATTTTGGTGACAGCTGCTCAATTTTTTGAAAGCATTCTGAGCTTCGGTATTCGACTCTATTTGGCAGGATTTGACACGGTTCAATTTGCCTATATAAAATCATGGAAGGGAAAGGTCCAGGATTCAGGGATATCATCATATGAGAAGAGGGATTCCTCCTTCGGATACTTATTACATTTACCAAAATCTTCTATCTGACAAAGGCGGAAGGCGAAAACTTGGTGGAATTTCATTAATTTAACAAGTATCCGAAGAATGAATATTTTTCCTCTCACATGCTGATACGTGGACCTTTCCCGTCGATGCTTTTGCAGCCATACTTGCAACAGAGCACACAATTCTTGCTGCAAAGCGTGGTCTTAAAATCATCTTCAAAGCTTGGCTGTGAAATCCTGATTAGCGTGCCATAAATCTAGCAGAGCGTAGCATGCGATAATTGTGCATCGTAACGACAATTATTGCTAAAATTTATGATTAATGACTGTTAAATCCATCAACAACATGACAAACAAACATTTCCTTTATTTGTCTCTGTACATGTATTGTAGATATCCTATCGCTTTATTTCACCTGTAAAGCAGATTATTGCCCGCGCGGGAGATGATATTTCCTCCAATGCACTGGAAGGCGCGCAATCTATGCCAATGATGAGTGCTCTTGTCCTGCTTTAGTATAGACTAGATCTGTGAATAGATATTTTCACCATTGATGAGGCTAAATTTCTATTCAAATCTGTCCTTGATAATCATAGACATATCAATCACAATCTGTCCTTGATCATCATAGCACGTCGTCAAATAAAATTCTCTACACAACTCGTGCATGAGATTGCTTCATCATAGCATTCCAACTCGTTAGATTTAAATAGCCCTCATGCCTCAACCTACTACAGTCGAACCCGCATATAAGGAAGTGCGTGGGATCAGAAAAAACGTCCTTATAAGCGGGTTGTTCTTACATGCGAGGTTTCTGTAAATTTAATACTTGGGCTCACTTCAATGAAGAGATGAGTAGTAAATATAATATGTGTAATATCTGATTTAATCAATGAGATTTATTAAGTAAGTTTTATACTACTTTTCAATTTTGAAAGTATTTTTTGCCGTATTATTGTAATTTGCAGCAGTATGCGCAATTATATGCATGCAAATTTAATTACAATTGTGATGACTGGAAATTTTCACTAAATCACGTTCCAAGTCGTCAAGGCGATTCATAGCATTCAAATCGAGGTTTTGTGATTGCAACGCTAATTCGTAATGTGTTGCTCTGCTTTGCTTTCCTCCTAGATATCTTCTGTCGTTACAAGCCAAAATAACATTGTTTTGGATTGTTGTTTTGAATTTTCAAATCCTGCTTTAACAATTGCATTCATATGTAGCTACAACCATGGATATCTGCTACAACAGTCAAATCATGGATATCTGCTAAAATGAATCATGGATATCCATGAATGAATAAAGAAAATTGCAAGGTATAGATAGCTACAGAGACAGTATACATGTGGTAGTCTATATTGTCTAAGGATAGTTGAAATCATAGAAATGCTTGACAAACAACGATGTCCCCACTGATGGGTAGTTCCTAATATAAGGGGCTTTATTGTGAAGTTTTACTGTGGATGGGATATGAAATGCCCTTCCTTAGAGCCGGGTTGTCCTTACATGCGGTTTCCTTATACGCGGGGCCGATTGTGCATAGATAAATTGAAGTGTGAGTGGGATGCACAGATATGTTCCTTATAAGCGGTTTGTTCTTACATACGGGGTCTTTATACGGGGGTCCGACTGTATTTAAGATATCTAAGTCGTGGAATGCTATGAAGAATTATGTACATGTTCACAATATAGATTTGTTAGAACGTCGGAATATTTTATTATAGCTAACATTTATTAGCTTGCAATGGTAAATCTTACATTGAATGTCTATATTTGTAAATTTCTAAAGAAGCAATAAAATATAATAAAACAAAGAAAGGTGGAACCCTTTCTGTGAACCCTAGTTGTGACAGTTACAATTCTTTTGGCAAAACGTGACCACAGCAGCTGATCAGAAATATTTGCGCATGGGTACACATGGACCCAAAGCTGGTTTACAAGCTCTCTCTCTCTCTCTCTCTCTCTCTGTCAAATGTTTGATATTTCATCATCAACTTTATTGTTGCTGAACACATGTTGGTTTTAAGTCGCTCGCAGTGAGTTTCAAGTTGAATTGGAAATTCTCGCTGTCCGTGCTTGTGACTGCACTGATTGTTGCAAACTCGTACAGTCTTATCTCTTGCCCTGTGTAAACTCGCACTGGTGAAAATATTCGCTGTCTAACGAACGTTGCGCATTTATTTATCTACAAGTTGCTAAATATGTATTCTTCAACGTCATCAATATCAAAGCATATTTCCAGTTAAGCTTCCACACATGTTGTTTATCTCCAATCACATTTCCTTAATTTGGTTCACTTCAAGATGCGATTCATAAACTTCTCATAAATCTATGTCTACTACTTTGTTCAGCTGTGGTAAAGATTCAAATCCTATGCTGATGGATACAATACTCCAACATCCGAACAAGAACAAGAAGTGTCTCCAGATTCTAGAAAGAGAGGAGCTAGAAAATACGGTGCCACATTTTATGATGGAAACTGTCTATGTCAGCGAAGACTTTGAAAAGTAGAAATTTTCCTATCACATTTTGTGGCCTTTCCCAAATCTTTCTAACATAAAATGCCTTACCAAGGCTTATTCACAACCAAATGTCATTTCCCCATCAGCTTGGCCTGCTTAGGTCATCGTGAAGAGATTGACAAAGTACTTTGATTCCACCTGATTTACATTCATCCGCTACCTGGAAAACGATTATTTTGTCAATCGAATGGACTGCGTGGAAGTTGTCGACACTTTCACTATGACAGCTTTGACAAATGACGGACACGTCGAAGACTTGAAAAAGCAGATGTGAAGCAGATGAGCTCCCAAAACTCGGAAGAAAATTGACTTTAATTCAAGCTGGCCAAATGTACAAGTCATTTTCAATGTGAAAATATTTACAAACCATTCTGAAGGTCAAGCTAAACCTATGAGAGAGATCGCTGCTGTATTAAGTAAATAGAAATCGATAGCTTCTGAAGGTCAATTCAAGGCAATGAGAGACAGTTGCTTTACTAAGGACGTAGAAATCGATGGCTTCTGAAGGTCAACTCATATCAATGAGAGACAGTTGCTTTACTAAGGACGTAGAAATCGATGGCTTCTGAAGGTCAACTCAAAGCAATGAGAGACAGTTGCTTTACTAAGGACGTAGAAATCGATGGCTTCTGAAGGTCAACTCAAATCAATGAGAGACAGTTGCTTTACTAAGGACGTAGAAATCGATGGCTTCTGAAGGTCAACTCAAATCAATGAGAGACAGTTGCTTTACTAAGGACGTAGAAATCGATGGCTTCTGAAGGTCAACTCAAAGCAATGAGAGACAGTTGCTTTACTAAGGACGTAGAAATCGATGGCTTCTGAAGGTCAACTCAAATCAATGAGAGACAGTTGCTTTACTAAGGACGTAGAAATCGATGGCTTCTGAAGGTCAACTCAAATCAATGAGAGACAGTTGCTTTACTAAGGACGTAGAAATCGATGGCTTCTGAAGGTCAACTCAAATCAATGAGAGACAGTTGCTTTACTAAGGACGTAGAAATCGATGGCTTCTGACTGTCAACTCAAAACAATTTGTTAATTTCAGTCGCTCGTCTAGGCGCCGATTGCAAGATCTTTAGAGGAAGCTAATCACTGAAAAATGCAACAGTTGTAGATTCTTGCCGCAAGGCGATCTATTGCAAGTTATTTTATCAAAATGCTTTTTGTGCATAATGAGAATGACAATAACATTGAATATTTACGAAGTGTACACTGCTGAGCTGCTGGTGCCTTCCTATTAAAATACATTGAAAATACATGAAATACATAGAAAAGGGCAATGTATACAAGTGGAATTGTATGAATTGAATTTAGATCCATTTTCTATAGAACCAGCATAGAGCCAAATGAATCTATCTCTGTGATGTTTTTGACACAGAAATCCGACAGCTTTGTAGATCCACAGAAGCAGTTTTCTCATCATAACTTTTAGAGTTTTCTTCGCATTTTTGAAAATATGCCTCATTTTTTGCTTTCATACGTTTCGTCACCTTTTTAATCTCGCATCAGCTTCTATCTTGCTGCGGTGTAGGGTTTCAAAATCCTGACTTTTCTGATCCCAGGATCCCGGGATTAGCAAGCTCTGTGCATTTGCTCATAGTATGCATAGGCTAGCGTGGGCTGGACAATGCTAGACGCTGTTTTGAATTGTTAGACGAGTATTTTGAACGATGCACTTTACAATACAACTCATGATATCAGATAGACATGTGCCTAAACGTCCATGACATAATAATAAGTTTTCTTTTCACATGCAGACATAAACTATGACAATAAGTAGATCTGGTTATCGTACATACAATATATGTACGTTGTCGAAACCTGGTATGTGATTTTCAAATCTAAATGCAAGTCCTACGACATTTGTGACGTCTGGTAAAAGCCCGATATTGCATAATAATCGCTTCAAGATACATTCAATATCAGTACCTACGCCTGTGTGCATAACGCTCCCTCTCTCTCTCTCTCTCCCTCTCTCCCTCTCTCTCCCTCTCTCCCTCTCTCTCCCTCTCTCTCTCCCTCCCTCCCTCCCTCTCTCTTTCTCTCTCTCTCTCCCTCTCTCTCCCTCTCTCTTTCCCTCTCTCTCTCTCTCCCTCTCTCCCTCTCTCTCTCTCTCTCTCTCTCCCTCCCTCCCTCTCTCTTTCTCTCTCTCTCCCTCTCTCTCTCCCTCTCTCTCCCTCTCTCTTTCCCTATCTCTCTCCCTCTCTCTCTCCCTCTCTCTCTCTCTCCCTATCTCCCTCTCTCTCTCTCCCTCCCTCCCTCCCTCTCTCTCTCTCTCGATTGCCTGAACATAGTTTTGTTTTTTTTTATCAATGAAAGTAGATAATTTTTGGCATACTGCACATGCACAAAGATGCGTTAAACCTAATTTCAGTATATAATCAAAATGCATGAATAAGTAATACACACTTACATGTATCGGGCTCCGCAAAAAAAACTTCGCATTTGTACTGACCTGTTTTTCTGGTTGTATGTCATGCCTTATTTGTTGTCCATTCTGTCCTAGAGGGCATAATTATAGCAACATTATAGCATGGATTACTATAACATAGCTTCTGTTGCTACCTAGCATAGCATAGCAACCTTTGTTTTACATGTATCTATTCAATTTCATTTTCATCATTAATCAAATTGGTCTCTCTACACCTCGATCTCATGGCTACAGCAGATTTTAAGCAGGATCATTTGTATTTTTTCATTGACACCTTGCAAGCAAATGGCTTCTCGTGTGCACAAATGCGTACGTTACTAGTTCAGCGTTGGGGAGAAGAAAATGTTGTAAGCACTCGTCGGATACAACAAGTTGCCAGCGAATTTTCCGAAGGAAAAAGACATTCATTTAAGAGAAAATCAGGCTCTGGAAGACCACGTACGAGCACTTCTACCGAAAACGTAGAACTAATTCGTGAGAAAATTGAAGAAAATAATCGCTTATCATGCAGTGATTTGAGCCGAATTACGGGAATTGACTGTGATGCTGTGAACCGAATTTTGATCAGAGATTTGCATAAGAAGTCTGTATTTTGCAAATGCATACCACATGAACTAACTCAACAAAATAAAGAAACAAGAATTGAGTGTTGCCAAACTATGATTGAAAGATATTCAAGAAGAAGATCCAAAGAAAATGTTATTGTTATAGATGAAAAGTGGGTATACTTCAAGGATATTTCAGCTAATGAGAACAACCGAGCCTGGGTTGATAGTGCGGGAGATAGACCTGCTGTTGCGAGGAGGACAATTTCCGATCGCAAAGTGTTGATCATACTGGCATCAAATTACTCCAAATCAATGCATTACCCTGAGTTATTGCATGATGGAGCATCAATTAACTCTCAACGATACATTGATTTCTTAGAAAACATGGCATCTGAGTTTGAAAGTGTGTTGCCTAGGTGGGAGATGGTTGTTCAACACGACAACGCTCGGCCTCATGTTGCTCGTTGTGTTACTGAATGGTTTGAGGCCCAACACATGTCTCTGCTGAAGCAGCCTCCATACTCACCAGACACAAACTTGATGGACAGATTCTTATTTAGAAATTATGAAGTGTTCAGAAGGGGACATGACTTTGAAAATTCACATGAAATTCACCACAATTTTCGTCAATACATGGATGCCATGATGAGCAGCAAGCTTCTTAAAGAACTTGAAAATTTACTTCTTCATTTGCAAAGAATCGTTGATGCAAATGGAAATTATGTTCAATAGTCACTTTGTCACTGTGTTGTATAGTTGCAACAATTACAATATCATGACTTGTCTTAAATTGCAATGTAATCTCTTTTCATATGAAAAGCGAAGTTTGTTTTGCGGAGCCCTATAAGTATGAGGCTATCGTGTCTGATGTATTCTTGATAGTTTAGGCCTAATATTGATAACAAAAAAGGAAAAAGTTTCAAATATAACTTTATATTGCAATTTGCAGCAATCAATTACATTTATCTTTGTTGTTTCTTCCTCCTTACTCCATCTTCATACAGCTCAACTGCCTAAAAACAGATGTTAACGAATCCCGTGATTCTGAATCCAGTACTGCGGTGCTACCCACAGAAACCCGGCTTTTCGCTTTATTTCTGCATTCAAGAATGTGGTTAAATGTGGATGAAAGTGATCAAAATGTCTGTGTTTCCCCACATTAGGAGGCTTGCCAGCTTTCTTCGATAAATATTCATGAACATGATGCTAGATGACTTGAACAATGTAAAAAAACATAGAAAATATAATTTTAGCCAAAAGACTGTAATCTGCGTCCCACTGGATTAACATGTGCTCATGTAGGCCTAAATCATGAACTCCTAGGAATACTGGTTATAGATAAAATGCATTGAATATGCAGGGAATACGTAGAAATGCTCAACGTATGCAAATGGAATTGTATGAATTAAATTTAGATCCATTTTCTATTGAACCAGGATAATGAACTGACTCCTTGATATTGAGTCAGATGTTACACTTGAACCTCTATGACTCCAATGGTTTTTAATCACACGAAGCGCTGATCTGTCTATTAACAATTCCATAGATGGCACTTGACGATTGCATGAAAGTGAAAGCATTAAGAGAAAACATTGTTGATAAAATTGTAGCTTACAAGAGTCTTCATCAAGGTCTGACAGGTGCTTAACACTGAGAAACATTAGACTGGGATTGGAAGGTGTTTAAAAGTGCGAAACATAACACCAGGCCTGAAAGTTAAAGAAATGTCTTTTTCTTTCAGATTTAAAGAGAATTCGGTGAAGACTTTTATGGACTTAATCATTGCTTCTTTCTGAACCTTTCTGAAGGCAGTAAATTTAGTCAACTCGTCAGTGAATACTTTAAGAGCGATGTTTGCACCGGAAACGATGTAATCAATTGTACATCGGAAATATACAAGTTGTAAGAATTCTGACCATTAAGAAGATGACAATTGGAGAACTTTTAATGTCTTTACACTAACATTCAGAATTTATCAGCTGATTCACAAGTCACCTGATCTTCTATGGGATTCAATCTTCCTCCCAAATTATCGCGAAATCAGTTTTTGAAACTCTTAGGATAATGTGCTGCGCAATTTCCTGGCTATATCCCATGTTCACCAGAAGTGATAGGAGTTTCTCAGAGCTCTTGGCGCTTCATCGCTGCTGATTGCAGATTTTGTTCTTTTTTCACGTGGGAGTGAATTAACCGAAAAGTATTTCCTTCCAATTATATATCCTTTGTGTCCTACAGATTTAAAGGCTTTTCCTGCAACGATCCTGAATTACACTCAATGAAAAGTATAAATTGAAAGGGTAAATGCAGTGAAAATTCCTAATTTTGCGTCTTTCTACCTTTGGGAAAAACAGGAAACCTGTACACAGAATCCAAGTTTTGCTTTAAGATGCTGAGCATAACCGTAGTGACGAAAATTAAGATCTATACCTTGGTTTTTCGAGAACCTATAGAACTGGAACATGTGAAGCCTTAGTGGCAACCATGACTGTACTTACCAGGAGTTAAGATCAGCTTACTAAACTGTTCAATGTTTGTGATACTTGAACTGCTAGCCTTGTTCTATTGGTTTCATTAGCTATAGGCCCATTGGCTGACAACCTACTCAGGAATTACGAATGCGTTACCTTTCAAATCGTCTTTGGCGCTACAAGTCAAATGATTTAGGCTGTCATTTGAAAGGCTTTATCTTAATTCTTGTTGACTTAAACAAAACGAAACATGCTACGAAAATACTACATACGTACATTATTGGGCGGGGGGGGGTTCTTATCAATTTGAAGACCAATCCTCTCTACAATAATTGGAATTAGTAATTTCCGTCCCGCTCGGGCAATAATCTGTTTTATAGGTCAAATAAAGCGATAGGATATCTACAATATGCAATGCATGCATGGAGAGAAATAAATTACATTTCTTCGGAAAGATGAATTTGAGATATCCCTGATATCAGGCTTTGTTGAGTTAAGAGCTTAACAACTTCCTGTATTTAAATCTCATTTTTTTAAAATGCTCTTTGTCGAATTACCGACATCACGGATTAATATCAGTGGTAATTCTGTTAACAGAAGTATCAAATATTGAGTTGAATCTTTAGTCAAAAAATGGGAACAGATCTGAATAGCAACCATTTCATTTCATCCAACATCAGGAATAATGAGCACGCCTGATATGATAATTGCGTATTTCAACTTACTCAGGAAATGGCTGGATATTAAAGAGTTGTGTTGATTTTGAGGATTGCACAGAGGGCAGCTGATCTGACTGAGTAGAAGAACATCACTATTGTTACCAAAGTGCATGAAGTTAGTGGAACCAACCAGCGGAGCCACTTTTATCTTTAAACTTGAATTTCTCAATAAGGACTGCGATTTCGTAGAATCTGAGGCAGGTTCGTGAGTAGGAGGCTGAAATTGATATAGTGGACGCTGAATGGTTCCGCCAACTTCACACACGTTTGTTCTACAATAACATTGACTTCTGATACAACCATCTACCATCCGTAGTTAACAACGGTGATAGTATTTGCTTATCTTGCCCCATGCATTTTTAGATTTTAGAAAAATAGTTCGATTCGACGGATCAGTTGCTGATACGAAAATATCTCAATTTTTAGAAAAGAAATTATGGCTAAAATCTTGATACTACAAATTTAATTCGAGTAGAAATCAAAAATTGAGCTCTGACTGCTCCGAAGGAGTTTATACAAATGGATACATCATAGAGAGGCCTATTACTAAAGCGGCTTCGGGATATTTATTCATCATCATCATCAGCCTTTCGGGTCACTGCTGGCAGATCGCATTCAATCCCTCCTCCAGCTTCTTCTATCTTGCGCTTTCTCAATCCATTTCATTCCGCTCTTCTCAGTATCTTCTCTACATCTTCTCATTGGCCTTCCTCTTCGCCTTGGTCTTTCTAGTGGCGTCCATTCTGTTACTTTCTTGGCCCATTTGTTGTTGTTCATTCTGGCTAGGTGTCCTGTCCACTGTCCCTTCATCGTTCTGATTTTACTCGTTATGTCAATGGTTCTCGTCCTTTCTCTGATGTTTTCGTTCCGTATTTTGTCCTTCCTCGTGATGTTTAACATTGCTCTTTCCATACTTCTTTGTGCCACAGTCAGTTTCCATTCTTGTCGTTTTGTCAGTGTCCACGCTTCTGCACCATACGTCATTGATGGCAGTATGACCGTATCAAACAACCTTCGTTTCAGACATATTGGGATGTTCCTGTGTTTGAGAAGCTTGCTGTATTGTCCGAACCTTCTCCAACTAGTAATTATTCTGTAATCTATTTCTCTGCCAATTTCGTTATTTGCTGTTAGCCATCTTCCAAGGTATTGGTATTCATTTACTTCTTCTAGTATTTCTCCATCAATTTGAATTCCTTTTGATATTTATTACAGCGTAAATAACAAAGAAAGATTCGATGTCTGACATGTCATCATTGATTAATCTAATTGCAAAATAGATTGCTTTGTACTAGAAAATCACAAATCAAGTATTTTGCTCTCCAGTGGTTCAATTATTATAAATTGAATTATCGTTAGAGACCTGTTTACCACAAAATGTTGCTGTTTTCAACTAATTTCTAACTATTTATGAAACGGACTATATATCCGCTGGGAGTGGACTAAAAAATATTGAACAGTAAAGATTCTGCAAAGCGAAATTAATCATTTTACATGAAATGAACTGTCTGAAGTTTCATTGTATCAGTAAACAGCACGAAACCGCCTCCTAATGCAACCTGATCCTGTGACAAATGTCTTTGACTTATAAAAACATCGCATTATCACAAATGTTCGATAAGAAAGCTGAACGGCACTCGTAAAATCAAAAGTATATTCAGCCATAGATAAACATCATTGTTTTACTTGAAATCACCTTTCCTGGTGTCTTGATGGCGATTCAAGCAGTGACACAGGGAATTCTTGACGGGGGTCTAGTGAACCTCTCCCCTCAGCATGTGAAAGCTCAGTTCTCTGAGGGCTGACGAAATAATTGTTATAATTATGTTTTATGGATGATCTGATGAAATCAATGCTAAAATTGGTCCAAACCAATAAATTTCGATATTATAGACTTCCAGATTTCGTAAATAATTGACAAAGTTTGTTTTGATGAGCATCCCTTTTCCATTAGGAAGTCATCGCCGTAATAGTTTTATAATATCAACAAAGTGGTTCATATCTGCAATAAAATGGCCATTTGAAGGACAAATCCCACAAAATACATCTCCAAGTAAATAAGTTAATATCTTCCCACGGTGTAATTCAAGGTTCACAGCGCCTGAAATTCATCAATTCCTCTGTACTTTCGACCCATCGTCTCGTATGTAATAAAAAACGCTTGAAATTAAATCCTTTGAAGAAATGCGAGCATTTCTTCCGGCGTTGCCTATTTATTGATGGATTAATCGCAACTGATACCCTCTCCAGCGACTAATCATTTCGGAAACTAAGGCTTGGATGGTAGCTGGCTACCACAATAGACGGCAATCACAGAATCTCAAGCACAAGGTCATACCAGGGAACCCTAGTTATCTGCGCTGCGCTAGTCAAGCAAATTGCCGATAACTAGGGTTCCCTGGTCATGCTTATGAACGCAACATGAAGATAACGGAACATAGAAATTGATAACAGTAAAACTTCTAGAATACAAGTGAAGTTTCATGCAATACACAATAGTGTCACAAAAATCGCACGCATTTTCACTTAGATACACTTAACGGCTGCATCATAAGGTTAGAATTCGTCACATGTGCAATTCTAAGCTTCTCATTGGTTCTTCATGCTTCAACTTAGTTCTCCCGGATGTGTCGCGACCTTGAGTCAATTTCCATTCTAGTCAACTTTAGATAAACAATCTATTTCTATGTTGATGGTCATATCAGGCGATCAATTATGGCCCTTTTCGAGTTGCCAAATCGATGTGACCTTGGCAACTCGAAAAGGTGATTATTTGCAAAAATTTGCACTTTTACATGAACTTCGTCAAGGTCTCTACAAAATTTTTAATCTGTCAGAGCTCGATTATTTTGGGAAAACCGGCAATTCTAAGTTTGAAAACAAATTAGTAAATTGCACTTGCGTGTAATTTGTGATTACGTTTCATCCAAAATATTTTGATAAAACCAAAAGTTTAGATTTCTTTGTTTTACTGTATGGTCATGAACAGGAAAATTCAAAATGTCGAAAAGCCCATGCATACAGTTAATTCTTTTGATGTTGATGTCCAAATTTTTTTTCTTATTCTCCAACTCCAATCTCTAGTGTAGTCTTTCTCTTAATGTCTACTCATCAATTTCAGCTAAATTCATAGCACGGTGAGCATTCATTGAAATACTATATATACTAATATATCATTGAGAGGAATAGTATTTCCTCCGCAAGTAATGCTATTCTCTGGTCGGTTTAGATGCAGTGTCTCCCATTGTTAGGCAATGGGATCAATCATCAATCAACATTCCTCTGGATTGCTCATGCAATTGAAAAAAATACTCTGGCTGGTAGAACAAAAGAAGTCTTATCTCATTTCATAAGGACATCGTGTGTGCCGACCCTAATAAAGAAAGTTCGCTTTGATTTGCAACCTGATTATGTTTCAATGAATACTACTCACCGTGCCATGAATTTAGCTGAAATTGATGAGTGGACATTAACAGAAAGACTACACTAGAGATTTGAGTTGGAGAATAAGAAATAAAATTTCGACATCAACATCAAAAGAATTAACTGTATGCATGGGCTTTTCGACATTTTGAATTTGCCTGTGCATGACCATACAGTAAAACAAAGAAATCTAAACTTTTGGTTTTATCAAAATATTTTGGATGAAACGTAATCACAAATTACACGCAAGTGCAGTTTACTAATTTGTTTTCAAACTTAGAATTGCCGGTTTTCCCAAAATAATCGAGCTCTGACCGACTAAAAATTTCGAAGGGACCTTGACGAAGTTCATGTAAAAAGTGCAAATTTTTGCAAATAATCACCTTTTCGAGTTGCCAAGGTCACATCGAGTTGGCAACTCGAAAAGGGCCTATGCACCGGTCACTGATGCTAGATCTTAAAAAGAATTACTGAAACATGAAGCAGCTGTAGATTCCTGCCGTAGGGCGATTTATTGTCAGTTATTTTACGCTTCTATATACAGTATAAAGAGGAATAGCAATAACCGTGAATATATGCCAAGCACACTGACAAGTAGCCGGCACTTTTCTATTATCATCTCCTGGAAGCCATCGTTTTGGTACCGTCGTCATGACTGTGACTGTCCATTCAGCAAGAATTCAGCAATCCAAAACTAAATCGTTGAATTCGATGCTGAACACTTGTCAGGAAGCACCCCGCATAGCTTCATTCAAAATCTCTTCATTTGTCTGTTTTGCTTTGACGGAAAATTAAGTGACACTTCGGTACTCCACGGTCTTCATTGCTGCAATGAATTCGTCTGAAGTGGCCATCTGAATAGTGTTCATGCATCAGACGTTGGGCTGTGACGAAATGCGTTATATAGTAGATTCAACACATATTGTACATTTTTACTTTTACTGAGCCACTTCCCTACATGCAGGGTTGCCAACATTTGCTGAGTGGAATGCGTGAGATAAATAGAACAAGCGTGAGAAATTTCTTGAATGCGTGAGAAATTTTGCCTCCAGCGTGAGAGCGTGAGAAGAGGCCTGAATGCGTGAGACTCACCCCCAATGCGTGAGAGTTGGCAACTGTGCTACATGTCAATATAACACAAAAATGTCAATGTAAGATAAATAAATTAAAGATAAGCTGGTCGCCAAATATCAAGGATATTGTCTTCTAAACAGTAAGTCTAGGTCCTTGATTGGTTGGGATGTACTATAGAATGACCGAATAGAATAGCAGGTCATGTCTACAGCCCTCCCTCCGTCCGTCCGGCGTCATGCTGTCTTCGTATAGCGATGGTAAAGATAAACATCGCTAAACAATGCTAATCAGCAAAGACCTTGAATCGCGGGCCGAGACGGGCCGAGTCCGGGCACGGCATTTCCGGACCGTTTCCAACTCTGGTTGGAATACAGAAACGGTTGAGAGATGTCTTCAATGAGAAGAACTGGCAACAATCTACTGCATTAGTATGAAAATTTACCACATGAAATATCGCAGGTCAAATTTCTTCCTTGCCTTCGTTGTGTCAATTTTGTATAAACATGCAGGAAAGATTGAGGATGCAATCCGTCAAATTTAGATTGAAATTTACATCAAAAGGATACTTCTAATGACTTGTATTTACGTGTGTGCGGCCGAATGAGCTATTTCTAGCAATGATCTCTCAGAAAGCCGTCCAAATAGGCTTCTCTCTATTGGAAATATTTCAATTCTCAACTGATTTATGAGAAAAATGAAATCACGAAATTCAATTCACATTCATATTGCCTTGGCAAGCAAGCTGGAGCAGATTGTCCTCTTCTTCTACGTGGGCCTATGTGTCCCCACACTAGGTGATATCGCCACGCGTAATTCATGCGCAATTACGGAGCACCCCTAACATCCGTGGTTAGGGACAGTTTATACTTCTATGTGCGTATACGCGTTGCACTAAGAGTCAAAACATGAGGAATGGTTATGAATGCGCGCGGGCGAGCGTTTATAGTCTACGCGTCGTATACGGTCATCCGATTGTTTGGCCTCTGATACATGAGACTCATAAAGACACATGAGACGCAAAGTCTATATAACAGGACTGCCGACAGATGTTGCAGCAATGTCACGCGTAATCACGGATGTTTAGGGTCATGTGTAATTGCGCGCAGCTTACGCGTGAATTACGCGTAATTGAGCGTAGCATGTCACCCACTTTGTTTAGAATGTATTATTCTTTGACAAACTCATACACATATCAAATACCCACTTGTGGTACAAGATGACATGCTTCAATGATTAAGCTGAAAAGCACTTAATGAAAAACTGCACATGTTAAGATCGAGATAAGTAAGCGTCCAATTCGTTGACTTTTTTCTGGGAGTGAACGTTACTAAAAAGTTTCGAAGACTTCTTCATTCTCCTTTTATCCAAGGACTCTACAGTAAATAAATGAGCAGCACCCATCAACACCAGAGATACTAATTGAAACTGTAAATATCTACGAATTGAGACGAGGCAGAACGAGGTAAAGATCGGTCCTTTTGAGAAGTTGAATTTCATGAATAGAAGTTGAATTCCTCATTTGGTTCATTTGTAAGGAACTACCTCAATTCGATTATTTATTATCTTATACAGAAGGTTCGATTCTTCATCTTCATCGCAACTTCATTTAATTGCGCCGTAATTGCTATTTTGTTTTATCTTGCTAACTCAGATTCATTGAGGACACTCATTTTATATAATTGCAACTTTTCTTTAGATAAGCACGCACATTGACAGACAAAAGCAAACAGTATTCTAAAATTGATCTCATGAGGCAAGCATAAACACGGGAAAAGTCACTTTTTAACGAGAAGTGCTTCAAATCTGAAGATAACGCACCTGACAGCGGTTGGTGGAGACCCGGCGCTCAGAGCTGGAGCCAAGCCGCTTTTCCGTCTCGGACCCGACCCGTGCCCGCTCTGACTCCACAATACCCCGCCCGGGCCCGTTCTGACTGCACAATACCACGCCCGGACCCGTCCCAGGCCCGTTCTGACTGCACAATATCACGCCCGGACCCGACCCGGATGAATTTTTATTTGGGTTGAACTTTAACATAACTTCCTCATATAAATGAGTGGACTACGGTGTTCACTTCATTTGACAGCGGGCTATCAGATAATTGAGAAATTCATGCAACCTCTGGCTATATTATTTATGACATATTCCGCCTCATTCCGGTGTTCATCCCTATTATTGCGTCAGAGTCATGTTGACAAACCATCGCATAAATTGATTCTTCAATGACAAAATGAAGGAATTATTATTAATTTCAGACCAAATAAACATCGACCCGGGTGCTTGATATTTCAAGTCCAAGCCCAGCCGCTGTGGTTACCGAATTTTTCAGGCCCAACGCGGGCCACTTCTAGCTCTGCGGCGGCCCTCTGATTGAGCCCTGCGTGGTTCTAACCCCGACAAGATCACCGCAAGCTTGCTTTCATTCTGCCGAGTTCTCCCAAGCCATTTATCCGCGGAATTCTGCCAGACTTTGGATATCAACAACGTTCGCCTGCTCTCCACAGAACCAGGAATCTTTAGAACAAGCAGATGAGAACACCTCAAATGACCAATATATCAATATTAGTAACAGACAGCTGATTGAATGATCCTCTAACTGGACAGCAATGTCCTCTATTTGTAGCATTCCGATCTTGAAATTGGAATCATCCTTGGGACCTCCCATCGAGAGAGAGGACAGCGACCTTTCACGCCCTTAGCCGGAACGTTTGCGCAGGTTCGTGTCAAGCAAGAGCTGAGATAAACCATACCGGCACACATCTTAGTCACTTCATCATGATGCGATAACCGTAGAATCGTAAAAAAACGTTTAGTGCGCATGCCACTGATGGTCAAAGTCTCATCTTATCGGCAGATTGCTTCAGAACTCTTTCGTGTTATTGGGGGTCAGTCAAACACTCACAACTGTGAGGAGAGATGGGAGAGAGAGGCCTTCTGTTGTCATAAATGTTCTGAATTTGTAAATATACATGTACATGCCGACTTTCACCGGACTTCGACTATAAAATTACAATAAAAACAGAATGATCTGATTTTGGATGATTGTATTGGAATGTTTGTCTGCATGTAAAGTGATACGATGGCGTAGATACTCGCAGATTGCAGCGTGAACATGATATCACCAAGGCAGCAGTGCCAAGGTGCTCAATTAAAGTTGAACATTCATCAGATTGCTAATGAAGAATAAGCGTCAATTTGAAATGTCTATTTGAATGTTTCATGTAAAATGTCTCCTCTTTCATTTCTACCAAAGTCTCCACATCTCTTCCAAGTTAACCCTCTGAGACCTGAGGGGGGTTCAGTGGACCCCTTTAACATATTCTTAGTTTACCTGCTTAAATCGATATCAAAACATTACGAAAATTGATTTTAAGTAAAACAATGATGTTTGCGTGTAGCAGGCCGGTATAACGAATTCCTTGAGTGACTTTCAGCCTTCTCAGTAAACACGTGCGAAAATATGGTGTTTTTGTAAGTCAACCACATTTAGTACAGCATCATTTGTACTAGGAGGCGGCTTTACGATATTTTGTGTCACCATAAATCTTCCATCCGCACTGGAAGGAATTGCTAAGGAGATGATCGTGTGATGAAGAGTGATCACGTTGAATGTACATGTAGTTTAATGGTCAAACGTGACTGTGATGACATATTTCTAACTGAATATGTTTAACTCCACAGAGTAGGGATATATAGGTACAGTGTCGACTCAAAAAAGTATATAGTGAACATTTTTATATGAAAATATTCAGTTTCTTGCGGAGATTACGTTCCCGTGGTCCAAAAAATTATTTGAGAACTTTTGAAAATAGTCAAAATCTGCCAATTTGTATACTACCGAGATGACTCTCCTATATAAGCAGTATGGAACAAGTTGGATATCAAAAGGAATGAATACTTCCTAATAAGCATCTTAACTAAGCGGAAATCAAGCTGATTATCAAGGGAATTTCATGATCCGCATTATAGTGTAAGTCTTCATGAAAAGTCGAGATCTTGTCATGCTTTCTTTGCTGAAATTTCAATTTTCACCGGCATGATTTTATGATTCACTAAATTCATGTTTCATTTCTAGAATATGAATAGTGATGTGGACCCATTTGAATCTTTCAAAATTAAATGAAGTTATTGTCTTTGATTATGTGATTTTGGTCTACCAGTGGCAGGCTGCCTGTGATATGATCACGCTTAAGAAAACACCCTTGAGGTTGAGCATGAAAGTAATAGGAACACATCGAGTTGCTAATTTCACTAGCATTACCTCTCCAAGGCTGTCATGAGAATTTGTGAAATACCTTCATTCTTTCTGCATTACAATCATGATCAGTCAATTCCGTTGTAATTTCTGCAAAACTGCAAAAATTTGCATGGCTCACATTTGGTAACAATTACACCTGTATCGCCCACGAGTTCATTTCATAAATTCGAAAGTGTATACACATTGGGGATTTAATAAATGCGGAGTTACCACTCTATCTAATATACCTACTCTATGTTTGGGGTTTAACTTGTGAGAGACGTGGAGATTTTGGAAGAAATGAAACAGAAAACGAAAGGAAAAATACGAAGAGAAATACGAAATTTCTGGCGTTCGGTTGCAATTAGGCGTCTCTGCTGAAGGTTGATCCAGTCAGCACCCAATTGATGTTGTGAACCTGCAACAGAAAGACTTCGGCATCGTTTAAGTGAAGAATTGGGAGTATGGTAGCTTTTCCATTCAGTGGTTGTTTTTTCATCAATTTTTTTTTACTTTTGTGTTCGTCTGCTTTGTATGAACATTAGACTCTCATCCTCAAATGCAATGAATACATTGTTGATTAAACATGTGTATTGGCTTCAAAATGAGACCTTATTTGTTAACAGTTTTGAAAGTAATTGAAAGAAAAGCGGAAGAATTTATTTATTTTTTTTGGAAGGAATGATCACTGAAAAATATAGGGAAGATAAAATACCTCTAAAATGTTTTCCCCTTCATGTGCAAATATTTGATCTTTATGCATTCAGCTTGAATATTCAAGTAGTGCGCCGCAGTATTACACTATAGATGAAGGGTAAGTAAGACATCATGACATTTTCAGGGACGCAAGCACCCTTAAGAATGAAGGACATTTAATGCCTAACTTGATTGCCCACAAAAAACCCTTTTAATGTTACATCAAGCGTAAATTTTCAAGGTTCTCCGCGGATGCGGCTATGAAGCTTTGACGTCACTACTCCCCATACTGGGGGCTTGGAGGGTGTTTTCTCCGGATGCCCTTCCTGCCGAATTTCAATGACACTTGCGGGACTCGACCTCTGCACCGAAAGATCGCTAAGCCAAGCACTTAACCACTGTGCCACGGAGACCGGATGCCCTTCCTGCCGAATTCCAATGACACTTGCGGGACTCGACCTCTGCACCGAAAGATCGCTAAGCCAAGCACTTAACCATTATGCCACGGAGACTGCCAACTACGGCGGCCATCTAACCCTAATTCATGCTTACTAATATGCTGACTTCCAACGGCTCATTTCGGTCTCTCCTTCTCGTGTTGTTGCCTGAAGTCAGATAATTGAGAAGTTTAGGCAGAAGCTCGCATTGTTATGCTTTCTTACACGCAGAAGATATCACAAAGGAAATTTGGATTGAAGTGTCTGACGCCAGTATGTGACTGTCTATTGGTAATAATAACAAAGCCTGGGACACCCCTCTTTTCACCCCTACAGTCACCCCTTGTATCATTCTCAATGATAGCCAACTATTTGAATGGAAAGATGGTAGGAGCAGAATTCAATGTGACAATTAATCATCGAGTGCTTCATATTCAGACAGATGCAAAAGTTTGATCTTCCTGAACCGTCTCGTAGCTGCCCACGAACATCGTCTGTAGGAGGAAGTTTACAATAATCTGCCCACGAGATTCACACTGAACACATCTTTCGCATTCCATCATAGGGATTCCATTCTGGGAGAAAAAGCAACTGTTGGAACTGTCAAACAAAGACAGTGAAAGATGGACTATATAAGCTCTCTGGAAACTGATTAAGTATCCACAATTTGTTTTAATTAGCCCTTTGTTTTACCCACGGGGCTCCCGGAGCTCTCTCTGCTCACTTTTTCATATTGCTCCAAAACTATACTAGGTAAGACTTTATTTTGTGACTTTCCTGTCGTTTTATGATAAGCATTCCACATTCTATCAAATTTGGTCATTGGAAACAAAATTTGACTTTCAGTCACTTTTTGAATATCTCGAAGTTTTGTCAATTTCGTAAAAACAGCAACGATATTAGGCGTCATAATAAAGTAAAATGAAGTAATTATACGCATTTTCATTCATACACTGTTGCATCTGTGCAGTTGGTATAGGAATAGCAGCAATATACTGTGAACACTACTCATAAAGCTTCGTAAGCAGCAATGTCGGCAAATAACTATAATGTCGCTACTGCATGTGACTATAATGCTACAAATAGTGGATCCAAAGAAAAAATAGTCACAACATATTTGGTGTATTTGGAAATCGCCACTTGAGTTGCATTCATCGCCGCTTGTTAATTCCGATACAATGAAATATTCTCTTGACATTGTCTTCCGGCATTTTCATGCGATAAATGATGAAAATCTACGCTTGTCTAAGTGACAGGGATGCGGAGTCCTATCATTTTGATAGGACTTCGACTCCGACTCCGGGTGGCAAGCATGTAGCTTTTTGAAAAATTGACTGGTAATCAACAGTTGATCATTATCAGCTTAAAACCTGAACCTATTTTTAGTGATCATTGTTGTATCAATTATCAATCATTTTCGATGAAAGTTTATCAAATGTCGCTTTCAGTTATATGCATACCACTCGGCTGCTTCCATCTTCTTGATGCGTGCTTCACACGGTTTTTCTCCATTCTCTACCAGGTAGGAAAATCCCACATCTTTCTCCACAAAATTGAGTACACTTTGGATTTTAATATGCGCTTTAGAGGAGTCATCACACACGATTAACGTGAGGGCAAGAGGTAATGTTCTCAAACAAGCTAATATTTTACTTCTTCGAGTATCTCCGATTTGACCTTTGGTGTGTAGGTGTGATCGAGGCTATGAAGGCTTGTCTTCTCTACTAAATCACCGAGTAAAAAAGACAATCCCTTTTTCACTATCACGGTTTATTCCCTCAACTATTACGAGCTTTGCATGCACTGCTGTCTCTGTACTTTTGTTTGTCGGAGAAACTTGACATCAAGACAGTGACAGCTCTATACATGGGAATAATTTGTTTGTATTATATTTTCGGGTCTGGTTATAGGCCGCAGTCCGGAGTCCTATCATCTGATAGGACTCCGACTCCAGCAAAAATGATAGGACTCCGGGACTCCGACTCTGCATCCCTCCTACGTAATTTAATATCAATATCCAACTGCTTTAACAATTCATTTTTTGAAAAAATGGAATTCAAAATTTGAGTAGATAGTTATAGAGGCATGGTGACCGAGTTGACCACTTTCTCTTGGTCAGCGTGCCTGTGGATGACGAACCTGGCAGAATTGCATCTCGTCAGCATTCGTGGCAGTTTTGAAGGAATGGTGACAAGCAATAACACCAATTTTCACAAATTCCTGCTTGAATCCATTCTACATCACTCAGATCGTTTCAAAAACGAGAGCAACTCATACAGCACTGGATTGTGGACTGTGCGGGTGTTTTTGACCAACTCTCCAGGATTCCTTCTGCATTCAAACGTCAGCAAATCCGCGCAGCAATCTCCCCCAATTTCGCTGATCGGTTTAGACATGAAAATCACCTGTCTGGGAATAACAATGAGGACATAAAACAAATTCAGTTTCATTTTGATATTTTCAATCATTGTCATAAAAACATTTAATTTTAAAGGAACTTCCCATCATCAAGAATCACCATCATGTTGTCGCTCAATGCGTGAACCTCAAGGAGAACCCAATAAATCGAACGTCATCATCACTGTTGATCTGAACACTGTTCTTGCTAACTTACCCAATCAAGTCATCGAATTCCTTTGCCATGGATGGAAAGGAATGCCACGTTTAACATTTAATTGAGATTATAACTTTGAAATTCATTTTCAGAGAAAGATTATCACAATATACTACTTTATAGATAAAAGTAGTGCAATTAGAACTATAAGAGCATATAGGAAAAGAATTTCTTGTCACTGCTAAAGCTAAATGATCAAGCTGCTCTGTATATTGTATCTGCTTTGCTTATCTGACAGCGCATTGTATTGGCATCACTATTATCAAAAATGCATTGAATTTCATTTCATCAATGTCAATTTATCGATTCACTTAAACTCTAATTACAATTAGCCTAATCATTTGCTGATAAAGACGTTTCCGTTCGAACTGATTGTTGGAATTAAGTTTAAATTAGGTCTACATCAATCGAATGCGTGGATAATTATAACACCTCTCTAACATCGGCAGAAATCTGATCACAGTGAAGTTCACACTGAGAATTCTGATGTCCGCAAAGATTTTTCACAGCGTCTTCAATAGTCCGCTACTTCCAAAAAGACGCCCTATCTGCCATCGACAACAGGACGCGACACGCACGCACTGAATCTTGTGTTGGCTGTATACGTGCAGATTTGCGCAAATTCGTTTCAAATCTATTCCCTTATGGACTTTGAACTCCAACTATTGGTGAATGATTTGTTTGAAGTTCGGGGGATAGTGAGGCCAATTCGTGGGTCTCTCTCGGGTTTTGTTTCTTCATGAGAACATATTTACACCATTCGCATTTCCATGTACAGCCATTACTCACATTGTACTCAGTTTCTTTTATAGCTCTACAAACAAATGGAAAGATGACCTCAAACTTGAACAATTTAATTATGAAAATTCCTTGGCAGCCGTATAGACTCTGCGTTTCGTCCTATATGGGTCAGTGCGCCTTGAAACGGCTCAAACTAGCTGAAAATATCTAGAATGGCTGAACAACCTGAAGGACTGCACAAATAAAGTCTTCAGTTGTCCAAAATTGCGTCATTATCGAACTGTAATCATTGTCAATCTTAGGACAAGGTTGAGTCGGTCCACAGAGCTCATGGAATTTATGGAAGTTCATGGAATGCTGCGGAATCGAGGTCATCTGAAGCTCGCTTGGATATTGAGTATTGAGCGCAAATAATGTTTAAAAGGTGATTTTCAACCATGGCTTTTACAGTGCAGCTGATAGGAGATTATGTATAAATATACTACTTATTAAACATTATTAGTAGTAACAAAACCTGCAAATTTGATGCTTTAGCATGTAAAAGTGAATGTGGCAGTTCACCAATTTCATGTGACAATTTCCATGCCTCTTATCCTTGTATCTGATACTCTTTGCAACGTCTCTAGGCGCTGCCCATCACTGCGAGCCTCAAAAGGGCCTTTGAATAAATGATTGTAATCCACAGTTTTGTTCTCCTTTTGATTAATTCAATCAGGAGACTCGCATTCTTTTTCATGGTATTTACATTCATTCAGTTTTGAAACGTCCCGAATTCGAGAGTCGTCGCTACTGTCAGGTTCATTTCGAGGATGTGTGCAGGTGATAGAGACATTCCGCCTTCAATGCATGTTTCAGTCCGAGTGCCGAATTCTTGTAGATATCCTTTAAACAGATCAATTCCAATGAAGTTGACCCTCAACTCCTTGCTTGCAGGCGGCGATTTATGCGAGGCGAGAACGCAATCAGCTGGTAGCAGAGAAGAAGAATGAGAGAATCTTGCCCAATGATCTCGTGTATGTCGAACATTCTCCCGATTATTGCTATCCAGACAAAGATGTCGGATCTGTAGGCACCAGAGGCAGGTGAGTCTCCTAACCTTTGCGACCAATCTGAGTGAGGAAATCCAGTTTGTGCGTCTGACAAATGCAAGTTTCTCCGGCATACCATTTCAAAGATACTCATTCTACTATCTGTACCACTCAAAGTGCATCAATATGTCAAGTGTGGAAACTCCACATTACTCTGATGTATTTTTAGCCCGCCATCTTTTTAGCCAAGATGATTTTCAGATATTTATTTTTATCAATTTCAAGAAATCGCTGTGGCTAAAATATCTGTTATCAACTTCACTTTTCTATTCATTACTACATGAAATTTATTATATTACTCATCTTTCACATCAATTTTGATGATGGACATGTCTATTCTTGATGGAATGGCTTTATTAATAAAACAATGGAGAAATTGCATCATTTGGTTCTCAGATGTTGTTTATCTACATATTGAAGATATATCTAATGCAAATATTTCCTGGAATGAGGAGAGAGGAATTCTTGCACGCTATTTTAGCGACATTTTTGTGCTTGTGATCTTTTTCACGTTTCGTCTACCAGTGATGATCAACTCTACGTTGTTGAAGCACGTGGCATCACTTTGGGACTTTCTATATACTTGCTTCCATATATGTAGACGGCATAGATTTCATTGTCAGATTGTGTGCATGCTAGTGATAGCGCAAGCAAATTAGTGAATTTAAGATGAACTTCATTCATTAAGTATTCTATAAAAATTTAATTGAAACTGATTGCCTTATCTTGAACTTGAATGCATTAACATGAACTTGTATTCTTTTGCATTGAAGCTCAGATATGGTATGATTAAAGTTGGCTCCGCTATCTATGTCTTTGAAAGTACGGAGCCACAGAATTAGATTGTTTAATCGTATCACTTTGCGAGAAGTGCAAACTGATTCAAACAGATGGCACATGCAGGAACTCAATAAGTGGGCAAAAAGAAATTTTTAATGCCTTACAGAGATAGGAAAAATAGTCGTGCGTCGCTTGCGGATTGCTGTGAATTCCTTCAAAATGCTCCGATCGCCACGATTCCTTCAGATTCGAAGAATTCAGATCATTGCGCAAAAGTTTTCTCGATAATGTTGGGTCCTCCGATCATTTAAAAAAAAGTTAGCAGTCGCATGAAAAAACGTTCACAAACGTCTCTGTAGAACTTGACATCGACTGTGGCTCTTTGCTGCGTGATCCGGTTGATAACAGTCACTGAAACTTTGTACAATTTGGCGTGTTTAATGTTGAACTGGCTGCTCATTGTTCGATTGCTATGGTATTTAGTCAGCAGATTGTGCCATTTCATTTACGTTACATGTTCCAATGTTTCCCTTCTAGTCAAACGGAAGAAAAGACGACCGGTCTAACTCTGTGTACAGAGCTTACCATGACATAACTCGGGAAAAGCTGTACTTTACACGAAAGACAGCTCTATTTCCTCAATTCAACAACTCCTGTTTTGGACAGAAACACAGACTGAATGATGATTCAGAACATTAGCCTAAATGTGATTTTGTAAAGAAAAAGAGACACTTGTCGTTTCACAATCATATTTGAGAAAAAACACATCAGGAAATTAAAATTTCAAAGAGTAGTTGAGAAGTGGGAATGAACTTGAATAGCTGCCATTTTATGCAATATCAGGACTACATCTCCCAACTTTGACACAATTCCCTATTTAGTTGTATGCCCGGAGTAAATCTCAGTTGCTCGAATAGCATATTAAATGAAATTTCGACGGTCATTCATTGAATACTATTCTAACACACTACTGGCATGTTGTCCGAGCCAGTGCACCTGAAATAATTAATATTCTTGATAAATCCTGATATTGGATGAAATGGCAGCTATTCATGTCTCTTCCCATTTGTTTATTGAAATTTGTAAAGTCAATCGCCGTCCGGTCCCTTGACGGACCTATTGCGGGCCTATCGTACTACATCAGCTGATTATTGATGAAGATCAAACTTACTCACTTAGCGGCACAGATTTTCAAACGCTTTCGCACGGCGGCTGTTGATCAGGAGTCATTTATCAGTTCAGCAGTTACCACAATTACATGTACCTATTGCAGTTACAATTTTTGTTGTGTTTTGCTCAAAAACACTTTGGTTTTGCTACTGTTACTGGCATTTGTTAGTAGTCCTTACATTCGGTTAATGATCATTTCCAAGCATAGCCAAAAATGATCCAAGCATAGCCAAAAACTCAAGCATAGCCAAAACTTTTCTGCCATCAATCAGATTTCCCAAGCGAGCCAAACTTACGCTATCCAAGCATAGAACTAATTAGAAATCAAGTTTCAGGGCTCTACGACACAAAACGAGTTCGATCTTTTTTTAGATGGCGTGAAACGCCTTCGGTTGTCGAAGACATGCAGACAATATTTAGGTCGATCCAAGTAAGAGACGGAACAGTTCCTTGTTCCAATATATTTCTCAATCAAGTCATATCTAAATTTAATGGATGATTAACGCTTTTTATTCAAGGGAGCCAGTAATCTAGGCCTTTTATTTTCCAAACACTTGTAAAGCAACACTTGGCCATGCTTATTTTTTGCACATTTTTGGCCATGCTTAGGCGTTTAACGCCGTCTATCTCTGGCGTTTTGTGTCGTAGAGCTCTGAAACTTGATTTCTAATTAGTTCTATGCTTGGATAGCGTAAGTTTGGCTCGCTTGGGAAATCTGATTGATGGCAGAAAAGTTTTGGCTATGCTTGGAAATGATCATTAACCTTACATTCATATAGCTGCACAGCTCAAAGGAAATTTCGGATGCGACTAAGAATTGGAGAGAACTAATTTTAGATTTCACATTGAAATGATCTCTATGATTATTGCTTCCATAATAGCCATTGTATGAAGCCAGAAGGCTTCTACGATTTTCTTGCCCACCGGATTCATAGAATAGCTTATCCTCGAAATCTATGGCAAATGTCCAATAACCAAAGTGATTATACGAATATGGGCATATAAGCATCATGTTTGCACTAATAAGGGCAACAAGTTACTACATGAGAGGTTCACGCAGAAAATGGAGAACCGGGCTAGGCTTCGATGATGCGGCTGGAATCCCGAGTGAATTTTATTGACGATTTACCTCTTACTTTTCTTTCCCCGACTTTCGTATCTACTCTTACCTTATGCTGTTATGCTTTTTTGTAACCTAAATGTACGTGTTCGTAAAAATGAATGTTATCTAAGTTTGAAAAGAAATCTATGATGCGAAAAAATGTGATTACACGAATATGTCTATAATAGTTATTTACGCAACTAGCGCAAAATATCCATCTTTATTGCTTTCTTCGAGGTCAACATATCTAAGCACGAGCCCGAAGGGCGAGAGAGGACATAGAATGTTGATCGAGGAGAAAGCAAAAGATGGATATCTTTGCACGAGTTGTGTAGGTAATTTTATTTTTCACCGATATCATGACCATTATGACTAATCTAATTCTATGGTGAAATAATAAGCGGGTTTTATATAATTCAATCTCATATATCTATATATCTAATTATTATTTTCGATTCACGCCTCATTTCGGGTTTTCTTCTCTTTGCAGACGATGTGATCCTAACTCGACAGGATCCTTCAATTGCGGGAATATGTGTTGTGGCAGAGAGTACACTTCCTACCAGAAGACTTTTATCGATGATCGATGCAAATGCAGATTCAATACCGAACGATTTAAAATAGAATGTACATCATGTGAAAAGACTGTCACTCATTATGTGTGCACTTGAAATTCTCTCATAGAAGAGCTTCTCTGCAGCAGCTCTTGTACAAATGACCTCGGCGGTGTTTTCTCTAACATTGACTACTGTCTAGTATTGTTATTCATTGACTTCACCTGCATGTTGGATGCTCATCTGAGCTTGATATTGTCTGTAAATAATTCATTTTGCATTTATCTTCTCACTGGAACGGTGAGCAAAGAGTCGATCAGGATTAGAAGCATTCGAACTTCTATCATCACATTCTGTGACCGTTTCATCGGTGCTAACATTGTCCAAAGAATCTGTCATTTCTGAAAGATTATTCAGTGAACAATTCAATTATTTTCTTTAAATATGTGATTGACTCGTAGATTTGTATCATTTCTTGATTTACTACCTGTACAACTGTATTTTAAACTACTGTATGTGGAAATTCATATATGAAAACGTGTGAAATATATTAGAAACGTACAAAAACATGCGAAAAATATTCAAAACTACATGAAATGAGAACAATTTCATATGAAACGCATACGAAGTCACACAAAAACATATCAAAACATACAATAAATTATAAAACCATCCAGTGCATACACAACACATGGAATGCATGCGAATATACAGAACATGCATTGAAATGTGGTCAAATAGATTCACAAATACCCGAACCACCTATGAAATGAGTAAAAGAAACTTCAAACGCATACCAGATTGTATGAAATGGACGCAATAATACCGTGAAACCCATGCAAAGACAATAAAGGTACACAAAACATTTGATTTACATTATTACCCAATAAGAGGACGATAGCATATCAAATTCTTACAAAACCTATGAGACACTAGATGATATATCACACAGAATATCACACGTACAATAGCATACAAATAGGCCTACATGCAACACATATACAAAAAAACAATGCCAAGAATTTTCAAATGATATGAAACATTTTACGTAGGTATGAAATACATGTATATATTGTTTCTTGAGATCATTGACTTTTGGTGTAAATCCATTTTGCAAAGAATATTTAGAAACACAGAAAAAAAGTAGACTGCCGCTATCTACGCGGAAAGCAGAATTTAAGAAATAACATCCCTAAAGTGCAATAGAAATCCTTAAAACATAAAAAAGGTGAAAATCCCGAATTTAGGCCTCGCCCCATTGGGGGTGGGATTTTTTCGCAATTTTTTGAATATCTTTTAAATCAAACAGGCTGTGGCCACTAGATTTCCAGTAGCTTACTTTGTACGCATTATCCAACTTTTGACAGAAAGATCATAAATTTGGCACAATACTTTTGACGTGAGAGGTATTTTAAAATTTGAATATTTGTAATATTTTGGCTGATTTCTCTATATATTCACTTCTAATGTGCGGAATTGAGCTATGGTGCAATGTGGAAAAAGGAAGGCAACAATGTATTCCGTAATGATGATTTCTCTATCTATGCATGTGAAAGATATTTTTGAAATCTCAATCAGCGGATATCTACATGTGTATTCATAGCATTACTGCCCAGTTCACTTCAATGACGCACAATAGTATTAACATAGATATTTTCAGGCAACAATACAGGAGATTTTCAGGCGCATACGCGCCATCAAATGCCTTGCATTGTTGCCCTCATATATCCATGTTGATATATCAATCATGCCTAGATTTTGAAAGCAAGGCATGATTAGTATTGTAGTGAATGCGTGCTATGATTCATGCACATGTAGATGTGTGTGGAAGTTTCTGGTTACACACATAGATAGTGTCCTTTCATTCAGGAGCCGGCAGCAACGACGATTGTCGCCGGCTCTGGTGCGGTATCAATGAAACAGTGCCGCATAGCATTCACTTGTAATATATATTGCGGTATCAACTCTTGATGAAATAAGTTGAGATTATATAAAGAATTCTCCCTATTAATATAGAGATATTCACAAATGCAAAATATTGGAATTTGAAATTATCTGCCTATTATGTGTGCATTTTTGAAATTCAAATTTCAAATGTGATTTTTTATTATTTTTGTACTGCATCTAATCATCAATTATTGAAATGTTTCAGAATTATATTGCTTTTAGCCTCAGTGTTTCGACAAAAGTCACCGAATTGGGTTGTTTCTTTACCTTCAGAAATAAAATGCTAAAATGTGGAATTCAGTGATATTCGAGTTGAACTAAAAGTTTGAATTATTTGACCTTTGACCTCATCTAATATAATGATGCAATACAGCGATTAATAATCACCATTCTATCAACCACCTTCACCAGATCTTCCGATTAGTGTTTGGTTTATTAGTTTTTGTTGTCATTTTCCATTTCAATAGTGATCTGATGGAAATCTGGTAAAAATTGATGTTTTTTTTACCTTTGACCTTCACCTCAGCCCAGGGATGACCTTAGAAATAAAATTTATGCTATTTCTCTGAACCCCCTTTCAATGCCTATTCGATTGAAAAATTGGTACAACAGTTTGTGAGATCATGGAGCGAGAGGTCGAAATTTGGAAAAACATCCCAGGTGGGCGAATTCAATGCATTCCAATTCAGTCCATTTTTCACCAAAAGTATTTAGAAAATTATGTTTAGAGTTGTGAACTAGGCTTGCTGGTGGTTTCTGTTATTGGATGAAAATGCAACTATTCAGATCTGTTCCCATTTTTCATCTGAGAATAGAACTCAAAATTTAATTATTCTATTAAGTTGTAATTCCATTTTCATGAAAATTCGGTTATTTTATTAAATTGTGATGATGTCTGATACATGACCGCCGAAATAATTTTCAAGATAAAATATTATTTCTTTGAAACTTGCTAACCATTAAAATTCAACCTTTCGATTTGTTTAAGATTGTTAATGCAACTGAAGTGATTGACAAAATCTAGCATTGTACATGTAGGATTTGAGTGCAGCATGAAAAATACAGTCTCAGTCTATCAGGATCATCATAACTTATACAGGTTTTGGAATTCAAGAAGGACTGCCTAGAAATCATCAGTGACAATCTGATTTCAATCATAGAAATAGATAGTTTATCTGAAGTTGACTAGAATGGAAATTGACTCAAGGTCGCGGCACATCCGAAGGAACTAAGTTGGGGCATGAAGAACCAATTAAAACCTCAGAATTGCACATGTGACTGATTCTAGTCCAATGATACAACCGTTGACAAGTGTATCTAAGTGAAAATGCGTGCGATTTCTGTGCCACTATTGTGCATTGCATGAAGCTTTACTTCCATTCTAGATGTTTTATTGTTATCAATTTCTATGGATTTCAATAGAGACATAATGCGTTGGTTATCGACAATCTGATTTCATGCTTTCAACTCGGACATTGTGATGTTTTGTAGAAATGAAGTGGCATTAGGATTTCAACAGAAATATAAGCCAGATGGATGCATTGTTATCGAATGCTGAGCTACCACAATGTCAAGAAGTCGAATTGCAGAACAAGACAAGCGTCGGATAATTGAGGCCTTCACAAATGGTGATGACTATGTTCAAACAGCTACACTTCTTGGTATCGGCAGAATAACAGACTGGAGAATCATCCGGCGATTCCAGCTGACTGGACTTGTGGTTCGTCCACGTGGTGGAGCAAGAAACACGAAAGTTGAAAATGAGATGATTGCTAAAATGATGGAGATCGCGGAGGAACATGCCGAATAGACCTTGGTTCAGATCAACAGCGAATTAAGATCTGCTCTTCCACATAAGCCAGTGGTTACCGAATCAACTATTGCTAAGACATTAAAAAAACCGGCTGATCGTTTTGAAGAAACTAGAAACTGTCCCACAAGACAGAAATCGGGAGGACATTCTTCAAGCACGGAAATCTTATGCAGAATGGTTGTTGAATGTCGTGAATGGCATCAATCACACGGAACTTATTTTCCATCTATGCTGCAACTTCAAGATGTAACAACTCATCAGTAAAAGTGCATGTAAGCCTATAAGAAACAATATATAGACATGTGGATAGCAAGGTGCTCTTCTATTGCGCTGCATTTTAATTAGTCAGGTTCATCAATTCTGAAATACATGAATTGTTGGGATATCAGCTGCGGATGCTGTATGCACTGCAAAGGCGCTTTCTTGTGGCTACCTTTCAAGCAAAAAAAATAGACTTCATTCAAAATAGATCGTATGTTTAATTCTGTATTGACAATGCTGAATTGAGTGGTAGGATTCCTAATTAGCATTTGCTACAAATTTGCATTTGAATGTCAATTAACCAATTCAAATGTTGCTGTCATTACTGTTTTCGCAAGATCTTTGATGAATTACCAGATTTCACTCTTGATGTGACCCATTTCTCAATGAAATTATCTATGTCATCAATTGAATTCTCGATGTCTTCATTTGAAGTCCCTGTGTCACTAATGAAATCCGCTGTCACTATTGAAATCACTAGTTCACGTTAGTTGTTCACTGATGAAGTCCAAAACCTGTATTGTGCTCTATATCAAATTTCAGAGAATCAATATATGTAGCTCTCACAAGGTGTAGGCCTACTTGCATGCTTGAAGAGATTCCTATGGCCCAGACATGAAATTGGCTATGTGAGACATCGATCTTGATAAAACATCCACGTGTCATCTATAGTACATTAAAACAAATTAGATGCTTAAAAACTCGAATGCCACAATGTAAGAGACTCAAGACCAACTGTCATGCCGGTTGCTCCTCTCTCATGTATGTTTTCCGTTATCTTCATTTTGTTATGACATCCTCAGACTCTGATACCTCATATAGTCATTTTCTGTAATACTCTTCAGACTCGGTATCGGAGCTAATTTAAAGATGAAAAGTGGAGACAAAAACATGCACAGGAACTGTTTGCAAGGTGTAGACGTAAACAGTGCAGTCGGGGGCCTTACTTTTCCAGTGGGTGCACTTCATAAGACATTTGCGTCGCGGGACATCAAGTGTCTTCGTCAAGCAGTGTAAATTAAATGGCGACTTAAGTTCCATCATCACATGGATGCTGAAAATCATAACATCGACGACGCTGATGTGATGACAGTCTGTGCAATTTTTGAAACATGGAGCAAACTCAATAGGAGGAATGAAAAATTCAGTTATGACATTATGGAAGTCTTATGGCAGGCTATTTATCAGGTAAAAATGAGATCCTTTTAGCATTTCTTCTGGTTAAG
Source organism: Prostheceraeus crozeri (assembly GCA_907163375.1). Taxonomy (NCBI): domain Eukaryota; kingdom Metazoa; phylum Platyhelminthes; order Polycladida; family Euryleptidae; genus Prostheceraeus; species Prostheceraeus crozeri. The sequence goes on along the minus strand of CAJQUW010015381.1, from coordinate 106,052 downwards.
AGATCACAATAAGTAATCGTCGATGTGATGACGAATTGTGGGCACTTTTTTAGAGAAAATATGGCATTTTTATGAACAATGATACAATCCGCCGTATGTACCAACGCGGAATAAATACTAATCCGAGAATAAATGAATGAATAACTTAGTCCTCTTGCACCAACGCGGAATAACTAGTTCTCGGAATAAAGTTATTCTGAGATTTGCTTTATTCCGGAATATCTGCCCTGTGGGAACGCATCTTGCTAATATCAACAGATTATCTGGCGAGGTAGCGATTTTGTGGATAATTTTTTTAAAGGTTCATTTTCGTGTAAAACCTATCTCCGCATATGAAAATGGTCATAATTTATCCAAAAACATGTTTAAAATTTTAAAAACGACAGGTGGCGAAAAAGTTGCTGTAATTAGTTGGTAGATATTTGTTTACTAATGCGAGCTGATTTTTCGCCAACCGGCGAAATCGTGGATATTGTAGCAACTAATTAGTGGTAAGTAGTGATGTTCGTATATTACCTTCACATGAAAATATATTGTATACTCAGTCTGATCTGATAAAAAGGGATCTTTTTTAATTCACGAAGGCTTAAACTAAAAAAAGTATTTTTCTTCCATAATTGTCGCAGTAAATACAATGATATTATTCAAATATTTATCATTGTTGTAAATTATTGAATGTCAAGAGATGTTATGAAAATTGATATATGAGGATTCTCTATATTCTTATCATTATCAAAGAATGATAGTCTGCACTTATTTCTTAGATAGATTAGCCATATGTGGGGGATAGTGAGGAGGTGAAGGAGAGAATAGAGCCTCGGCTGTAGAGGCGGATTACTAAAGAACATAGAACTAAAGAAAATGAGAGAAAGTCAAAAGTAAATGGTAACATATAGAGCGTGAATTGTCGCCGGCGAACTTCGCCAGCGAATATCCCGCAAATATGACTGAACTTTAGCATGATATTCTGCAGCTGACATTCGCCAGTTTTTCGCAAGATTCGTTCCCACAGGGTGCTTGTTCATTGTACCAACGACGAATAGTTTGACAAGAGGAATAAATCGTGTGTTTATTCGCTAGATTTTAATCCTGCAAGGTAGTAGTTTTAAAGTTTGGAATAGCGGTATAGGAGCTCAAATTTTCACGACTATGGCTGGAGTGATACGTTATGAAGAGTATGATCGGCAGGAAATCATCGGATCTGTGCGAAATCGGCGACAGGTTTCAATGGAATGTTCAATTTCCTTAATTTTGTTCACTGAATTGCGAAACATCACGATCAAGCTCCTCAAGAAATAAGAACCACTCTATACCAAAGTAAGTATATAAGGGAAGTATGGAATCAATGGTTGATTTGTGGCGACAGCTATGATATTACTTTTTCGCCAGCTCTTATAAGCAGTTTTATTTGATATAGCAATTGACAACAGAATAGTATTGAAATATTGAATTGAAGGGACTGAATAGCTATGTCAAAACTATGAAGTAGTGAAAAATTACATAATTATCCGTAGACATCTGGAAGACAAAAACATGAGATGAAGATCCATTTCTATGGTTAAAATGCTAGATTCGATTTGGCATAGAAATTAATTGATTATTAAGGTACAGCCATGGCCAAAAGTCACCGGACACTGACATTTTTATGGATATTAGTTGAAATATTCGGCGCATCGCTTCGATACTCTAGAATAATATGTTTGTATCAGTGCGTCATCTACCAACAGTAGCAAAATTTAAATCAAATTTCATTAACCCAGCCTTTTTGAGCAAATTTACGTTTTGGCCATAAGTCACCGGACAACCAAAATGTGAACATTCATTATTTTAACTGGTCCATATTTTCTGATGTAGGAACTCAATTGCTCCGTTGTTTGCTGTTTTCTATTCTTCAAACACATCATTTTCAATAACCGAAAAAGAAAAAATTCAAATTTCAAATTTGAAAGGGAACGGCGGCTTGGCCAAAAGTCACCGGACACTTTCTTTATCAGCTTAGTGAAAAACATGTTCTTTAGACCATTTCTGTGATAGGTTATTGTGTTTAATCTAATGGAATCTTTTCACATGCTAAATAATATCTATGAAAAACATCGTTGTTATGTTAGATTTTCATAAAGTGATAATATTCAAATATGACTTCAAATTAACTAGACCCAAACTTATTCAAATGAAATTGATTGGGAAATAAATTTATTTTAAAGTTAATCAAATCTAAGTAGACTGTTATTTGACTGTTTTGTTTAGACTGTTTTGTTTTGTCTTTGAGAAATCCCCATCTACACCCATTTACTTTGATCTACACAAATCAAAATATCGTTTTATGGAAAAACATTTCTATTAGGTTTCTACATCAGGATTCGAAAATAAACAATCCATCACGAATTTCAGTACCTGGTAGGAAATCCCTTCGCCTGAATCACTGATCTCAGTCGTCGTTGCATGCTGTCAACCAGTTGTGTGCAAGATGCGGGGGTGATGACATGATGCCAAGCTTGAATGATGGCAGAAATGATTTCTGATCTGGATTTTGGGGCCCTCTCGTAGATTACACGTCCAACAACAGCCCAAAGATTTTCAATGGGATTGACATCTGGACTTTGACCAGGCCAATCTTGGATGTGCTCCACCTCGTTCCTTGCGAGCCATTCTTTAATAGTTTTCGCCCGATGACATGGGGCATTGTCATCTTGAAAACTTGCTCCTCCTTCGGGATAATGCTCTTGTCGAGTACGAAGCAGCTCATTCTGGAGAACGTCAAGATAAACTTTCTGGTTTACCCTCTCACCATTTTCAAATATTCTCAGCCTGCCAACGCCTTTGTTGGAGAAGCATCCCCACACAATCACACTGACAGGATGCTTAGTCGTCGCCATTGTGCACTTTGGTAGGTAGCGTTCTCCGATTCTTCGTCTGACTCTGAGCGACCCTCGATTACCGTGTAGATCAAAGGATGATTCATCCGAGAATATCACTCTTTGCCAGTACTCCGGGCCTTTCTCAGCATACTTTTGGGCAAACAAAACTCTTCTACGCCTTTGAAAGGCATTCACGAAAGGTTTCTTTGCTGGTCGTCTAGAGCTGAAGCCTGCGTGTTGTAGTCGCCTTCTGATGGTTCGCTCACTCATTGAAGCTCCGAAGTCTCCGAGGGTCGCCTTGATTTGCTTCGAAGACAAAAATCGATTTTGTTCACAGCGCCGAATAATCACTCTGTCCAGTCTTTCAGATGAACGTCGAGAGCGACCCGTTCGTTTCTTTGTAGGAGAACCATGACCTGAGGGATTAGCAAGCCAACGACTTCTTATGTCGGAAACTGTTGATTTTGGGACACCCACTTTGACAGAGATTTTGCGAATGGCGTAGCCTTCTTTCAAGAGAGTCACAATCTCAGATCTCTTCTTCGGTGAGACTTGCTTTCGCATCGGCATCACTTTCGTTAGACGATCACTTCACTTGCACAGTTCAGTCAACTTTTGAGAATGAAATGATTCAGATTTGTGACATGAACCTTGAATTTGAATTTTGAATCGGAAGTCGAGAGGTAACATAGAAATATGATTGCTTGTCAGGCGTCTCTCAAGCAAACCTGAAAATTGCAATAACTTAGTCCATAGAAAGCGAATCCCTGAAGTGGTGTAGAGTGCTGTACTGCGGTTTGACAGACAAAGCAAAGTTCAAGGTGGGATGCAAAATAGACCATAGAAAGCCAACATCTCATACGTGCAGCTGGAAGGCACATCAACATTGTAAAAACCTGGAAACTCCGCAAAAAAGATGAAAATGTGATGTCCGGTGACTTTTGGCCAAACCGCCGTTCCCTTTCAAATTTGAAATTTGAATTTTTTCTTTTTCGGTTATTGAAAATGATGTGCTTGAAGAATAGAAAACAGCAAACAACGGAGCAATTGAGTTCCTACATCAGAAAATATGGACCAGTTAAAATAATGAATGTTCACATTTTGGTTGTCCGGTGACTTATGGCCAAAACGTAAATTTGCTCAAAAAGGCTGGGTTAATGAAATTTGATTTAAATTTTGCTACTGTTGGTAGATGACGCAGTGATACAAACATATTATTCTAGAGTATCGAAGCGATGCGCTGAATATTTCAACTAATATCCATAAAAATGTCAGTGTCCGGTGACTTTTGGCCATGGCTGTACTTAATGAACGACTACAATCCACTCTATACGATTTAAGGGGGACTTACACTTATCCCAAAAATGTGTGTTATCTTTTTATATAACCAAGCAAACCTCTTATCATACTGTAATAAATGTTTCTATTGCGTAAGTTAAGAAAAGTAATTAACCTCATGATAAATGCTGATATTTTCAAAGGATTATAAAATGTTGATACATTATCGAAAGAGACCTGATGAATTGATCATACTTCTGATTCTTTGAAGTATAAATATTTATCGGTATCAACTGCGCTCTGAGGAATGCTCGTTCAGTCTTCGACCTTCCATGGATTGTCAAGTCCTTCAAACAATTACTTCCACCTGTTCTTGATACTTTCCTGTACGCCAGATCATATCACATATGTTCGATAGGATTAAGATCTGGTAATCTTGATGGCCGTTACTATCTTTCAATTACTTCTAGCATGATGAGACTGATCAGCCAATGATGAGCTGTTTCATGAAAGATGGAATCCGACGGTCTGCTGACGATGCATAGAAAAAATACTCGGGGTATTAACGTAAGTATTCACGTTTTTCTAATTTTACGAAAGATTTCTGAATTTGTAGCTCACTAAGATCATAAAGTCAGATCACTCCCAGAACATCTATTGAACTAGCTTCCTATACTTTGTATGTCATATCTGGAGTTCTCAGCTTTCATTCGCTCATGCGTTCTTATGGACTTGAATCCGCCTGTCATTACTCAATCTCCGAAATTTTCTCTCGTTCGCAAATATCACCTTCCTCCAAATTTCTCTCCACTCGCAATTTTTCGCAACCAATCTTTCTCTTGTTCTCGCAACGAATGGTCTCCGTTTCCTCATACCGGCCTAACATTGTGCAGACTGTTGTAGACCGCTGCAGAAGACAATCGCTCATTCCAGATCATTAGTAACTCTACTGCGGATAAAGTTTTGATATTCGGAAGATAGAGCCTAAGCAGTGGGCGGTTGCTGCGTGCGTTGGATTTCTTTACTATCAGTAGAGCATTTTTTATTAACTAAATATCACTTTGTGTATCGCTCTCTCTACCCTAAAATTATTCGTTTGCCAAAAGTGAGATGTTAAACAAATTCTGATATTGACATCCTCATTACTGAAAAGCTAAAAGCCTTTACTATAAGCCATCTTTTCTTTAGTTCCCATCATTTTTCTCTTTCAATTTTATTTCTCATTTGTACTGTCTACATTATTTGATCGTGTAAGCATGCTTGATTACAATTGGCTTCAAAATCAAAGCTTTCTGATACATCTGGATCTTATAGCATTCAATGAAATATATTTCAATTCAATGACTAACTTTTTCATGCCATATAGAGTATTCAATGTTTTCATAGATATATTCAAATTGGCAATTTTATAACGATGTCACCTATTAACATTAGAAAGCAATTCAGAAGGTGACAGACATTTTTGGGATTAGTGTATGATTTTTCATTCATGTACTGTGTATGAACGTGTTTACAAACTTTTGCCCACTGAACATCTGAAAATCTTTGTATCAAATCTAGAAATACTTCATTTTCTTATTGATACCCAGCTGTACATACATTCATTGATCAGTTTTAGATTTCCATTCATGAATGTATGTTGGAAACATGATGGACCTTATATACTATTTTAGTCCTATTTTTTTCTTTTGATTATGAAAGTATCCTATGTGAAATGTAATGTTTTTTTATTGACATCCTAACATCTCATTTTCTTCTTACATCAGAGTATTCCCTTGTATTTCCTTCTATGATCAATAGCAGTATTTGATTATCCATGTTGAGATAAAAAATTATGAAGAAATAGTCAAATTCTGAAATGTTGTCACTAAATTATTGATGTATCACGTAAATGACTGTTTTTGTTAGTGATGAAAATAATGAAAAATGATGAATGACGCTCCAGCCTTAAGCTGCAGATACTTTGCATTAATTGCATTCGAGTACATTGAGCAATTAATACAATAGTTCCTCGGCTTCCGGCAAATCACTGAAAAGTAAAATCATGTTCACAACAGAAAAAGGAAAGCAACACGAAACATTCAGATGAAGATGAAAGCATTTGGGACGCAGCTTTGATTTCATCGGTTGGAACATCATAGGATGCATCAATTCACAGAAGGCCTTCAACCGAAATTTGTATTATAAAGCTATATAGAATAAACCACAAAACGTTTCACTTTTGATTTGATCACTTGTGCCAATTAAATTTCGAGTGCTGCTCATTCAAGTTTATGTCTAGACGTTGCGGATAATTATCAATTAATTACACCGTACATGTTCATCTGACATCGGTATTAAGCATTTCAAAGTGCAGTATAGACTACGGAATACTGATTGCCTCATACTGCTTCACGATGTTGACAAAAATGCACATATATAGGGCTGATCAAAAGTAACTTCCTAATGCAATATTTCAATTATATTTCAATACTCCAAGAAAGTAATAGACATGAATAGCATTTTTTCATGACGGAAATATACTGGGCATTCAAGTTCATGACAAATTATTTTTGGCAGAAAAATCTCTCAGAATTTTTATTATTTCGCTGTGAATACCCCGCTGTTGCTCCTCTTGCGAATATGTAGGCTATCTTTATTTTAACAAATTATATTTCACCTACAGGCCTACTAATAATTGCTTCAGTATGACTTCTAAAATTTTCGGTGCGAGAAGGTGAGTCCAGCGTACACCCATAAAAAATCATTGTTTTTATGTAGCTAATATCATAAAATAAACGTAGCGTAGTTATTTTGGATATTTTCAAATCATAATAAATATAAATTTCGGTTGAAGAAGCAGCTTTTCTAAATTGATCAAAATTTGATTATTAAGCTTCTGTTAAAGGCTTAAATAAAAAATATTGCAACAAATGTGTCAGACTCATCACAATACAAGTTTGTAGGTATTCGAGTCATCTAACGGCCGATACAGTGCAACCGATTGTGATGTAATCAACTGGATCTGTAAGTCATCACTACCACAAATTCGTTGCCTACCACTGACATAGGTCATCATGTCATAGTGGCCATCATTGAGCCAATAGACAGATTTCTTACCAACAATGACTGATTCGCCCTAGTTTACCGTATGTCAAAAAAGCTTCATCCGAATAACTATGCAAAGGAATCAATGCCCGCTTTAACATTTTGAATATACCTACTCCTAGAGATTAAACAAGTGCATCAATTTGTACCTTCTGATATGCCTGCCACTGTTATCAAACATGTTGATTTCACATCAAATCAAAACTGTACAATTATTGAAGAATAATGATGATCATGGGGAAATCGCGGACGAGCAGCGACTACGAATTGCCAAGAAGACAGATTCAGTATATCATTACATGTATATGCTAAAAAAAAATGATACTATGAAACTTTGGCAACGTGTTCAGTAGACAACCACTTCTAAGAAGCAATTGCTTAATTCTAACGATGAATGCCTAAACAAATTATGCGGAATATTTGAAGTGATGATGCAAAAATATAACCGTTCATTAAATACAGTTACCACTTCGATGAATTTTTGCGTCTGAAAACCTCACTGTATAGTTACGGCTGCTGGTACCCACTTTTACGTGGGAATAACTTGGCCTCAGTTGTCTGGCTATTTACACGCAACATTGCGTGCGAATAACCTCACGTCTTTTGATATCTGATTAAATCAAGCCTTGCTAGCAACTAAAAACTAAAAATTAATTTCATTTTTGCTAATTGAATTAAAGAACCGCTAATTTTCTTTTTTTGAAAGTATTCTCACAAAAAGACTCTCTCAGCTTCCACTACTCTAATAGGCCTACTAAAATTGTTATTTAACGGTGTTCGTTATTAAACATAGTAACTTGGAAGAAGCTTTTCGTATAACATTCATGATGCGGTAAACTGGGTTGAATCGGATCAGCAGTGCGAAATTGACCTTGTTGTCCAGTCAAAATGGTCATGGAGGAAATTATTGCACCTTATATATACACTTTACACATAGTTTCATTATATGCCAAAAAATTTGACCGACTTACTGATCCAGTTGATTGCGTCAAACTTTTTTTTACAAGATCGACCACTAGACAGAGTGTTTTTCAACCTTGAACATCATCATGAACGAGATTGTGTGGACTATGTAGTTAACCATCACTGAGTTGCCACTTAAGAATTATATTTGCTTTTACTAAATGAAATGTATAACCGTGGATGGGTGATATCAACTGCATCAGATGTAATGACTATACTCGTGTTGCAAAACTTTGAGTTGATTCAATTAACTATCATTAACATCAACTTACCAGACGTCATTTCACGCACAGATCATAATGATTCCCTGAGCAGCAAAATTTAGAACATCGTGCGCCTTGTGAACAGTCACAGTAGTGACTGTCTGTCTGCTTCCTTAGTTAATAAAGCAATCAGACAGCGACTAGGCATGACGTCACAACAGTGAAAACGTAAAGTGATTTGTGTGAGAACATCTCGCTCAATTATCATAAAGATGGTGGAATTTCCGGCAACTGGTGCACTCAATGTATGAACACAGATATCAGTAAAATAAGAGCATGACGGGCTGTTTTAGGACAAGCGCAAGAGTCACGTGCGTCAACCACGCGGAGTTAATCTTCACTGGCAGATGAAACGTTAAAGAACCATCTAAAGCACAAAAATGTTGCTGAAATAGCGAGCAAATATTCCTTTCTTCTCATTCCAGGAAATATTTGTATTAGATGCATCTTCAATATGTAGATAAACAATATCTGAGAGCCAAATGACACAATTTCTCCACCGTTTCATCTATAAAGCCATATTATTCAGAAATGACACGTTCAACATCAAAATTGATGTGAAAAATGAATAAAGCAGTAAATTTTATGTATGAATCACTAGAAAAATGAAGTTGTCACCAAATATTTTAGCCACAGCGACTTCTTGAAATTGATGAATATAAATATCTGAAAATTATCTTGGCGAAAAAAGATGGCGGATTTGTCGCCACTAAAAATACATTAGAGTAATGGGGAGTTTCCACACTTGATATATTTAAACACTTTGCTCTATACAGTAGACGCCGCTTAATAACACGGATAATAAAAACACTCGGTTAATGAAAACAGCTGGCTTGGTCCGGAATTTTTGCTAGTAGACCTCCACTGATAAAAACAAAACACGTTTATTAAAAATAGAATTTCATTTACATCGTCTCTTTTAAATATTAACTTTCGGTTTGAATGACAGTACATAAACATGAGTCTTTCATAAACTCTATGGGGAATTCTAGAGAACATCAAACCAACAGAGGTAGTAGAAGTTAGTGATGCAGAGCTCGATGAGTCTGACAGCGAAAATGAAATTCCTACCACGACATTCACTGAAATGAGAAATGCTTTTAAGGCTCTGAAAATAGGACTTGAAAGGAAAGCTAATTCCGACATCAGTAAAATTGAGACCATGGAAAGCGAAATGCGCAGCTTTATCCGTCGGCAAACTCTAACACAACTTACAATCGAACAGTGTTCCGAAATTCCGATGATGCACATGCAGTAGCACTGTATTGCAATTTCTAATACATGGAAGTGTTTTGCAAAGGATGGTTTTCTGATCGTTAATACACTGCACGTACATGCATCTAAAGGGTTTCCTATCGAATGTCTAGATAATTTGTAAATTAAATTTTGCTACAGTACATGTAGGCCTATACTGTACCCACCATCAGTTACAGATTCAATTTTAAGTCACATTCGTTTAATAAAAACGTCGCTTAATTAAACACTTTATGACGGTCCCGATGTGTTTTAATAAGCGGCGTCTACTGTATCAACTTCCGGATTAGTGTTTGGGTCATCATTCCGAGTACATGTACGTGGTAATCACTTCAGACGTTTACAGCGGCATTTGCCAGCTTGTTTCTTGAAGCAGGACATTGTGATGTAAACTATAAAAATTCATGCTTATGCATGGATCCTCATCTTCCTCGAGCAATCTCACGAAGCTGAAATGGAAAGCATGATTTTAAAAGTTGGAAGTGACCCTGACTGAAAAAACGTAAATATAAGGGTAGCACCAGGGATCTCCCCGATGGGGTGTCAACATGTTTGAGCTCCTGTGAGAGGCCTTCGCCTTAGTAAGGGCTTCATAGTGGCCTGTAACTGACACGAAACATGACATTGTAATATCAAGATCAGTGTTAGATAATGATATCAATAATAATGTTTGTGTTTTTAGCCGCCTACACATTTAGTTCCAGATGAATTTGATATTAAAGTTGTCGGTACTTCCATTCTTTCCCCCCCCCACATTTTTGTTGTTGACACTATCGAGTGTTGCATCGTCAACGATCTTCTCTTGCTCCTAAGTGCAGTCTGCTATCGTCGCAAAAGAGTAGAGTGTGTAAAATTCCTCTGGCTTGTAGAACATTAACAGCACTTGCTTTGCCGTTCACTGTAGCTGCAGTGTAGATCAACAATCACAGCGCAGCTGTATCCTGTATTTTAACTGGGTATCCGAGGGACCAATCCTTCCTCCCAGAGGTCAAGTAAGACTTCTCAGTGGTGTTCTGCTATCAGTCAGTGACAGATCGAGTCTATTCTAAATCAAAATGTGGCTAAGTTTGATGAAAGTTGATGAATTTGGAAAACTTGAAAAATGTGGAGGGGGGAAGAATAGAAGTACCAAGTTTTCAATTTCATAGAATAATGCGCTTGGACAATAACCGAAATCGTCATAGAAATTCAATGAGAGAGAGAGAGAGACTATTCGGGGGATGTGGAAAATTTCACCCAGACATTTTCTGTTAACTAAAAAAATTAACATAACTGTTAACCTAATTATTTCCGCTAAAATAAAAGTCTTAAAATCTCAATTCAATTATCACGAAAGCGATAGAAGCTATGTTCCAAAATAATTCAGAGCAATTCATGTTGAAAATATTTTCATTATCTTGTTGAATATTCGTCATACGTCTATCAACAAAATTTAATATTCAGCTAAACAGAAAAATGATCTTTAACTGAAAGAAAATGAAATTCTCTGTCAGTATACTGATGTATGGTGATATTAAAAAAAGTAAGGGCTAGTAGGCTTGCATAAATTGTTCATTAACTAAGAAAAGAAAATATCTCAACTAGATCATACTCAACCAATCTAAGTTAGTCCTGATATCGATGTGGGAGTATAATATATATGGGGGATGAGCGTGATCTCCGCGCACTTTTTAAAGGGAAATTTCCCCATTAATGTTCAATGGCGGTTCAACAATCTTGTGCTGAATTAAACTTAAGGTTGAATCACCTTGATTTAAAAAATTTGAGCATAGGTCTGGGGCGCCCGTCAGAGAGGCCATTTCCCTGGGATTCACCTCAAAGTAGAGGTCGGCCAACTCAGTCGTAGCTGAAAGTCAAGGTTGAATAAGCAGTAATCTGATTCAGGTCTATTCCATAAAATACTCTGGCAGTGTTGATTTACATGTATCGTATCTTTTTAATAAATCTATTGTCCTATCTAATCCCTTAATATTTACCAGGCATTACCAAAGATTTAAGCCAATTAAATGCCATCAGAGAATTTTGACAAATTCATCTGGATGTTTGGATGAAAATATCTGTTGGTGAATTTGAGAAAAATCATTTTGGTGAATATTGTGATCGCAAGGCATATTTGTAGCCCTATGATGCATCTTATTTTTATCAAATCCCCCGGACACCCCAAAAAGCCCTCTGGCGCCACCCCTGTCTCGAAGACAGATGGGTTCGCTTACAAATGCCACTATAATGGATCGTAGCTCAGCTCAGTTGTTGGTAGACCACAGGTCTAGTTCACCTGGGATAGTAGGTTCGCATCCTACATAGTTGCTGCACATCTTTTGCGCAGCAATATGATATTTCGTTTATCTCATTTCATTCATTGTTAAATGCTTTTAGGTAAATGAATAAAAATGTACAATATGAAATTCCTTACCTCACTTCCGGCTGAATATTTGGCAAATCGTCAGAAACGAATTGACTGTGAAGTGGAGGTTCAATTTGTTCAATTGGTAGCATTGACAATTATTAGTAGCTCACTATTAGTAGCATTTCTGGCATTAAATTCATTACATATAGATATCTTCCTTTTTTCATTGTTTTGGCGTCGGTTTTCTTGTCCTCAATGTCTACGTAGTGACCATTTTCTATTAATTCTAACAGTAAATTTATCTCGTGCTTGTTAAATTGCTGTTGCGTCTACGGTCTGTCATTGTCATTAATGAGCGACTGTCCATGTTTTCCCTTCTTCTAGCGACCGTCTTTACCGTCATCATATTCAACTTTCCTTCCGTCCAATGGAGAGCTGCAGAGGTGCGATTTATTGATGCTACGGTAGTGCCATACCTCAAGGTCGGAATAAATTGGCCGAGTAGTTATTCTGCAAATAATCCATGTTGGTACAAAGCATGACTCTATTCGCGAATAACTAATCTTGGAATAGGGCTATTCTAGAGAATTGTTATTCCGCGTTGGTACATACTGGTGAATATCAATTAACAGTAGTCAAGCGAGTTTTGATTTTCAACTAAGAACAGTTAGGCAATACAGCCTTGCGCTTTAATGAAAGCAGCCAATCCAGATTTAAAGGCGTCGATGTGATGACGAAAACAATTTCGATGTGATGACGGAAAAAGTTGTGGACAACTACATATACTCATTGACAACATTTTCGAAACATTTACTTCTTAAACTTCTTTCTTTTTTGACTGGTATATATACATGTACAGTATGTATGATACCTTGATAATTTAGTCACAATCTCCACCAAGTCGCTAGCACAGAAAAACAAAGCATGTAGCAGATTCAATTTTAATAGCGCGTGTGCCCCCCTCTAGCTCCAATACATTCAGTAATCCGAGAAGGCATGGATTCACAAAGTTTCTGAATGAAGGATGTTTCAAGGAGAAGCCACTGCTCTGTCAGTCTTTCAGAGAGAATCTTCAGGGACACTGGTGGAAGTGAATAGCGGTCTCTCACTCGCCACCCAAGCTTGTCCCAGACTTGTTCAATAGGTGACAAGTCAGGTGAGCGTGCAGGCCAGTCAAGGGTTTGAATGTTCAATTTCCTAACAGTGGCAATGACAGCCGACGAGCGATGTGGTCTTGCGTTGTCGTCTTGGAAGACGAGATCCTCCACCCTGACCACTGGGGCAACAACAGGAAGCACAATCTCATTGAGATACCATCTCTGCCTTTGATGATGACTGCTGTCGTTCGTCCGCCATGCCAAATGCCACCCCACAGCATAACACTTCCACCACCATATCTGTTGTGTTCTTTGATACAGCATGGGGCAAAGCATTCACCTGGAAGACGATGCACTCTGACACGACCGTCATTGAAATCCAGAGTGAATCTCGATTCATCGGTCCACAAGACTTTCTGCTAGTGATGGTCATTCCATGAGCGATGGGCATCACACCAGGCAACTCGTCTTCTGCGGTGCTCAATACTCAATGGAATTAGGACAGCTGGTCGTCGCGATTGAATTCCAGCTTCTCGCAATCTTCGATAAGCCGTTCGAACGCTGCAGTCTATATTTGGGGCACTCTTCCAGTGTACGACTAGCTTTGGGACTGACACAAATCTATTTCTCTTTGCAGCTAAAACTAGACGTGCGTCTGTCCTTCCTGCAGACTTCTTTCTTGGTCGACCAGATCCCTTCTTCTTTTTAACATCTTCTGCTTACCATCGACACCATCACCTCCAAACAACGACTCTCGATAGTTGCAGCTCTTCGGCAACACTTGCACAACTTCTACCACAACGAATCATTCCAATAGCCATACCTCTGGTAAACTGATCGTGTGCCATTTTATTTTACAAAAGCTGGATTTCAGTTCACGTTTATGTTCAATTTGTAAAAGCAATTGTGACAGTTGTATTGATTTCAAAATTTATAATTTGACCAATGTGTTGAATGGTAGCTAATACATAGAAAGCGAGATATTGCATCATACCTGAGAAAAAAATGAAACAAACTTCAATTCAAGCCAATGATAGTTTGTTTCATTAATTATGTCAGTGACTATATATCGACCTATCGTCCGGCAGCCAGAGCGAGTTTCTGCAGGGAACGAGGCCGAAATGAGACTTTCACAGAATGATGTACACCCTATGCCTCCCACGAATCAGCCCGTCTGCCGAGTTTTAGTGAGTTCCTCTTCTTGTCAGACAGGATCAAAGAAAAACACATGTAAATCCAATGGGACGCAGATTGCATTTTTGAATAAAATGAAATTTTCTATGTTTTCTGTGATTAAACGAAAAGTACTAGGTCTTGAGTCATAATTTCTGGCATGGAATATCTTCAGGTCATTTCCTATGATGGGCGCGTGCTTTTATCATGCATCTAATCGGCAATGTATATGAGAATGTGGTTGAATGCGGATAAAGTTGTTCAAAATGTTTGTGCTTGCCGACATTAAAAGGCTCGCAAAATCTAAATGTGTTTAGTTTTATAGATAAGGGTGTATGAACATGAAAGGCAATGACCTGAAGACATGTCATGCCAAAAATTATGACTCTGGTCTTAGTACTTCTCGTATAATCAGAGAAAACATAGAAATTTCATTTTAGCCAAAAACTGCAATCTGCGTCCCATTGGATTCACATGTGTACATGTGTTTTCCTTTGATCCTGGCTGACAAGAAGAGGAACTCACTAGAACTTGGCAGTCGGGCCGATTCGTAGTCGGCATAGGCTGTACTACACTCTGTGAAAGTCTCATTTTCGGCCTCGTTTCCTGCAGAAACTCTCTCTGGCTGCTGGACTATGAGGTACACATCATTCTGTGAAAGTCTCATTGTCGGCCTTGTTCCCTGCAGAAACTCGTGCTGGCTGCCGGACTATGAGGTGTACATCATTCTGTGAAAGTCTCATTGTCGGCCTTGTTCCCTGCAGAAACTCGTGCTGGCTGCCGGACTATGAGGTGTACATCATTCTGTGAAAGTCTCATCTTCGGCCTCGTTCCCTGCAGAAACTCGTGCTGGCTGCCGGACTATGAGGTGTACATCATTCTGTGAAAGTCTCATTTTCGGCCACGTTCCCTGCAGTCTGAATTCTCAACTCGTGATATTTCTTTGATTTAAGGGTATTAGGGGTTCCTTGAGTCGAAGTCTGCTGAAATGTGTGCCTTCCTCTTTGTTGTAGAGCAAATCAAAAAAGTGTATTTTTTGTATGGACATGCAAAAATTTCAAGTGAATTTTTATGACAAAAATCCTGCATGAAACTTAGAGTGACAGGTATATTTGGTTAGAGCAGTGGAAGATCAATCGAATGGTGTGTTAAGCATAGACCTATATCTCGCCCACAAAATCCAAAAGACCTCCAAAAAAATTCTGGAAATATTCCGGAAAAATTCTCCAAAAAATATTTCAAAAAGAACTTGAAGAATAATTATGCATATATGCATTTGATTCATGCTGTTTTGCTGACATCACTGCTTAAGTGACGGATTCCACCTACCTCTACCTGCTTCCTACCCAATTTTTGTCAAGAATCCAGTAATTTAATAAATCTCCTAAGTTTGTGCCTGATCTCGCTGGATATCTAGAACTTTGACTAACGGAAGTATTTTCTACTTGAGATAATGCAGTATAAAATTTGGGAAACGTCACTCTTAACGTATTTACGTAAATAAGGTTCGTTCATCCTGATTCATTGCAAATGAAATGTTTCTGCACTTATGAATAAAGACGGAATTACGAAATTAAATCAGCAACTGGCTGCTTGAGTTTCTGTCTTGCATTGCACTTATAAACAGTCATATTCTTGCACCGATTATGCGGCACGAACACGACTCATAGCTTTTTACCTAGTCATCCTATTTGCGTGCCAATCGCAAAACTGATGCAGAAAAAATGTTTGGATTTTCAGAGGTTTGATTGTCTATCATGTTAGTGATGGCGAATCATAACAATAACATAATAGACGATCAAACCTCTTAGTGGGTTTTAGACAAATTAGGATTGGATGACTTTATACCTACACGAACAAAATTAGCACTTCGATAGTGTTTGCCATATGCTAGCCTGGGAGTCCAGATGACTTCGTACCATCAGGAAACAGTTCTCAGCTGCGAAGATATTGTTCTGCAAAGTCGAACTACTAAATCGCATCAATGAATACCAAATGTAATTCAGATTTGTGTCGTAGTTACAATTTCAGTTACAAATTGGACTACACGATTGTAATTAGGCCTGGAACTATTGTACAGTAATTGATAATTGTATGTAGTTAATCAAGCTTCAGCAGCAATGGACACAAATCTGATCTAGACCTAGGCCTACTTGTAATCTCGAATTCGAGATCTCGAGATTTCGGTATTTGGGAATTTGTTACCTCCAGATCAAGATTGAAATTGCTGATTGAGATAGGCTTGAAGTAAAGCTTTGTCTAGTTTTATTGCTATTTTAAACAACATTTCGAAGTCATGACTCCATCCTCAAGTTGTAAAGTTAAAAAGACAAAGCTAGCTAAATACAAAAAGGATACAAAATTTGAAATACTATGTACACAGGAATTAGGAAATCAGAGTTTGAAAATCTAATACCTCATCTCTGTTGTTGATAGATGGCTTCAAAGTCTTGATCTGTATAGCTTCACGGAATCTAAGCTTTATTAGATCTCTGTCATGGGGATGATTGACACTGATATTTATTGGTCATTGATTTGGCATATCTTGAGATGTTTATGTATTGATGAGTCTTTTGATTTGAGATGTTCAGTGATTCTGGTATGCACTTTTCCTATTGTACTTGTCAATATTATTTGTTCTTGTCTGATATTATTTGTTGTCACATATTTCAGATTTTTCGCAGAGTCATTCAGGTTCAGTACTTTTGAGAAGTATTGCAATGCTTTGAGTTTTTTACTTTTGGTACTGCAGCGTTATGTAATTCGTCTTTGTACTTTACGTACAAAATTGATCTTGTTGTTCATTGGAAGGGCTGCTGACATGTAATTCACGAATAATGGTTTTTTTGTCTGCTCCTTGTGAAAGTCAAAATTGATTGAATCACCAGAAATAGTCAAAGAGAAATCAAATAAAGTTATTCCACCATTTGGTGAGTGCTCAATAGTAAAATCAATATTCCCATGCAATGCATTAAGTTCACAATCTCTTGAATTTTGATTGCTTCGCTTTTTGACGTTGTCAAGATGAAAATGTCGTCTACATATCGTGCATATAATCGTGCAATAAATGGTTGGATGGGAAAGAATCTGCTTCTCCAATGAATTCATGAATAGAATCACAAGAATACCTGACCTCATTGGAAGTCCATGATTTTGTTTGGAAATGGATTCTTCATAGATGAAGTAATTATTTTCGAGGATTGGGACGAGCATTTCTTTGATATCGGTTGGTATCAATCCATGGTAGTGAAAGTTTCTTCTTGGCAGGATTTGTGACAACAAATAATATCAGACAAGAACGCAGCAAATCCTTAGAATATTCATACTACAAGATCCCTTGCATCTCAGATAACATCAGACACAAAATCAATGCAATATTTCACGAATTCAGGCTTCATATAAGAATAACTCACGAATCATTCACTCTCAGAAATGCACTGAACAAACAACAACAAAAACAGCAAGTATGCAGCTTGAAATCATGCCTGAATCCCGAAAAAGAAATATGTCTCAAAGAAGTGGTTGGTGGTTTACGAAATGAAATATAACAAATGCAAAGAACGCTACGTCGGAAGTACTATAGGAAAACTGCACTAGCTTCGGTTGCGTTGGTACTACAGCGCCAAATTATTGTGGATGAATAAACACAAAATACATTTCCGTTAACAAATATTACAGATACTGTAGACAAACACTAACAAAGTGATTTAAGTCAAATAAATTTTGATAAGTTAGCTTGCATACTAGTGAAGCGATTGAAGTTAAATTAATGCAAAGTTCAAGCAAAAGTTCAGTGATACAATTCATGCACTGAAATTCTTTTAATCAGCATTTATTGCTATTTATAGATGATCAAATCTATATTTTTCATTTCTAATTGACTACACATCCCTTGCGTGCCGCTTTGGAATCAATTCCATGTATTTTTGAATTTCAAAGAATAAATGACCGAAAAGTATCGCTCTTTTGGTTACGACTAGTAATTCAAATTGTTGTGCTTAAGATAAAATCTCAACATGTTTCATCCTGTGTACAGTGTTAATGGTGCTGGCGCAGGGATCGCAATTTTAAGGCTTTTCCGTTTTTCGCGAAATTTGTCTGATGTAAATATTTCAAATTTATGCATTCAAGCCCCGGTTTTTCCCGATTCTGCGTTTTTTCCTTAGGTGAATTGCGATCCCTGTGCTGGCAGTTGTTATAAATTTACCATATATTGCTGTGTAGTGGCAACTCATCAGATCTGTTAATGACGGCGGTTTAGTTATAGCTTGATTAACTTAATACCCAAAACAACATAGCTTCGTCATTTATTGATACTGACAATGATAAATTTGAATTCTCTATCAACCGCTAGCACCATTGACACTGTACACAGGACGAAACATGTCGGGATTTTATCTCAAGTGCATCCATTTAAATTATTTGTCGTAATCAAGGAAGCGTCATTTTTCAGTCATCTATTTTTTGAAATTCCAAATGAATGAAGAATCTCCCTCACTGACAGACGTTGACGTTCCATGTCTGAACGAGCGACGGCTTTTGTCCAAATTTTCGAAATATGATATCGTCATTAAATAAATGAACCGTATTTATACTCGGAGGCACATTAGGCACGAAACCTTTCATCAATGTTGCCAAGTTGTCATTTATCCCACTCTGATTCTCCGAGAGCTGAGTATTTGGCAAGAATGCAGAGTGTACCTGTTTTAAAAGTCTTAGGTTTGATCCCATCAAAGTTTGAACCAAGGTCACCCGGACACAGAGCAAACACTCCACCACATGCCAAAGCGCCGGTGTCATGTCAGAATGAACATTTAAAGAGTATTAGGTAATATTTTGGTAAATTTTTGATCAGAATTATTTAAAGCAGCTGGCATTTGGAAGAATGCTGTAGGCCTTCATGTATCATGAAGCACAAGATATATGTTAAAGGCAAGTATATGCAGTCTAAGAGTGAAGTCCATATATCGTAGGCTATATAGGCCTCATCATGGTTCAACTGTCTTTTCAGATCAGGGTTAGACTTTTTTATGTACAAAGCCTCCATCATATTTAAATCGAAGCTATTAAAGGCTTTGGTTAGGATACTGAACACTTCAGAATTCCAGCTACACTGGCAGTTTAATCAGTGGTTAGAGATAGCAGAAATTATCTGCAGACAGTTTAATCTGACCATAAATTGAGTTGTATTCCCGAAAATAAGAAAATTCTAGCTCAAGTCTCTAACAAGCAGCTTTGTTTCAAATATTGAGGCAGTGTTCATAAAAACACAATCTGAACAGACAGCTGAACCATGATGGTGCATTCTTTAGTTGTAGATGTATTCAACTGTTGTAAATGTCTCTCTCACTGTGTCACATGATTCTAACTGCATCTTGTAATTTCCTATTTTCATTTATTCACCTTGCTTGATGAAGAAATATTTGACATGAATAATAGATGATAGCTAAGCTGATAGAAAGCCCTCATTCTGATGCTTCCTAGTCTATAATAAAGGACTTTCAATAATATCATAGTCATTCATCAATACTTATCAGAGATTTCAATAATTGATTGAAATTGAAAAATATATCAATCAATTAATTGGAATGGAAATTGTGAACCAATTAACCAATTGGAGTTGGAAAATGTATCAATCAAATGATTGTAGTTGGAATTGTGAGCGAATCAATTTTGAAAATGGAATCCAAAATTCGAGCAGTTTCTGCAACTTGAAAGCATTAATTATTAATTTACTTGATCCAAGATTTGTTTAACTATATACACGTTACACAGCAATAAACAGTCTCTTATATTTTTTCATACTGCTTAGTCAGACCAATCAGACAAGCGATAATTTCCTTAGATTCGCTCTCATGCCTTTGGCATATAGTTTATACAAGCGTTCGTGATTCTCTCCATTGTTTTTATCAGTGACGATTGAGTAGAGAAATTTTGCCTGCATTTTAGAGCTGCTTGGTCTACTCTGGTTGAAACAAACATGAATTTAATTGTGGCTACTAATGAATCTTAACGTTGTTACTGCTTGCCAACCTGAAATGCTCACTATAATTGCAAATTGTGAAAAAGTAAAATACTGCAGAGGCGAAATTAGATATTCAATCTCGGCTACTAACAGACAACAATTAATTGGATGCAATTGGAAAATGCAGCAATCAATACAAATTGGAAAAATATCAATCAATTAATTGAAATTCTTTATTCTAGCCAATTAATTAATTGAGATTGGTGTATCAACCAATCAATCAATTGGCCCCAATTAATTAAAAAGTAATTGGGGTCAATTAATTTTGACAATCCTTGATGCTTATGTGTGTACATGACTTACATTCAATTGTGTGGGATTTTGCCATCTTCATTTATGAACAACAATTGCGAATAAAAGACAATCATAGTCTATTTTTACATGCTCTTCTTTATTTTCAGGAATTAATACATATTGGTGGAATATCTTCAGCCCTTCCGGAACTTCGTTAAATGGGGTCATTCTTGATACCGATGGCACCAATATACGGGCATTCCTACGAAAACCGTTTACGAATCCTTAGAATTCCAACCACTCAACGTCTTCGACTTGATATCTTCGACTGACTCTCTGTGATTCCGGTACTTTCTTCAACTTGCAGACTTGTGGTTGTGACTTGAAGCTTTTCAAAATTTTTAAGGGTCCAGTCTTGTGAACATTTTTTCTCCCAGAGAGTCATTGTCGATTGGAATTTGCTACCCCATTATGATGTTTGGTCGTCATCCCTAATGGACTTCAAGACAAACATGTTCAATGTTTTCATGCTGCGAAACTAACTTTGTGACATTTCTATTGTATAAGATTCACGTTACAATTAGTTTGTTCATCCATTCGTTGTCAATCGCCTAAGCTTTGTTTTTTTATGCACCTATGGTAGCAATATGAATACTCAATCACTCTGCAGACAATTGACGGCCTTGTTGTGCTCCAAGCATTCCCTCGAATTTTGTCCAAACTCGTTTTCGTGTTGATTTTAAATGCAATTAAAAACTGTGAGCTTCAAAGTTTTATTGTACATTTCGATGAAAAATATTTTGACAATATTGTCACTTTGAAACTTCGTTGGAATAAGACAGTTTTCAAGAATTTCCGTAACTAAGTTTTCCATGACATTATAATTTGTTAATTTTTTTGCTGCAATTAACTTAGTGAATGTCTTTCACTGCATGATTTTTTGACACGCTCTGTTTCTGACGACACGCTTTGTAAATGTAGAACAAAATTTCTGAACGTTTTCATTTTTATATAGCCGGCATATGTCCTGCAGTTTTGCCAAGTATACTCGAATTGTGTTATATGAATTATTCAGACTTTTCGAGAAGCATGTTTTATGGTTTTAAATGCTCATGAAATCTGATGGTACTTTATATATGCATCGATGTTGAATTGTTCGGATTCTCAAAAAGTAATTCCCTTTGCGCATACTAGAAATCCAATATTTTACTTCTCATTCATTTGAAATTTAATACATTCATGATCGAATTATAAACTGTTTTTCTTTCTTTTAATTCAGAATAATGAACGGAAGAGCATTTTATAATATAGTAATAAATAAGGGTAGGGATTTTACTACTGATACCAGGAGCATGTAGAAGCTGTATTTCGCGAAGAGAAAAATTAGGCACCAATGGGCACGAACTTAGGCGCCAAGGCTTCGTGCCCACTCGTGCCTTGTGTTGGTTAGAATTGATGCCTAAATTTCGTGCCTAATTCAAGGGAAATTTCGTGCCTTACAGTTTACAGTTTACTATCATGACCATCTGAAGTCATATTGAGATATATTGCATCATATACTTCTTTTATCAAACTTCTTTCAGTTCTCGTTATTGCTTTTATCCAATAATGTATATGGCCTTCGAGAAATGAGCATCCATAGGACATATTCCAAATTCACCAATGAGACAATAATTAGGTGTATACTGCTTTAAATGGCAATATCTTTTGTGAAATTGGTATTGAATTTGATCTAAACTTTTTAAATTATTACAGAAACAGAATTCGGCAGAGTACTTCAATTTTGATAACGCCAGCATCTCAAATGTATTTTCTAAAATATCTCCAGTAACTTTTCCAAATTCTTTTAGCTGTTTAACTGCTAGATAAGATGCTTGCTTTCCTTTAGCGGTCAATTGTTCCAAATGAATTTTGTTACTTTTTGATATCCACATTCCTAAATACTTATATTTGTCAACTACTTCTATGGATGTCATTTTCTCAACCATAGTGGTTGCCAGTGAGATCGGGAATTGACCTTCGTCTTGTGATGATTGCTTTGAAGAGCACCAATGGTTCAGCTCCACCTTACCTGTGTGATTAATCACCAGAACGAGTGAACTGCCAAGTCGTTCTCACCTTCGCTCTGCAGCAAAGAACTCTGGTTGCTCCAAGATCACGACTGAAGTCAGCTGCAAGGAGGCGATTTTCCTCATGTTCCGCAATAGCATGGAATCGACTACCCAGCGAAACTTCATCCACTGAGTCTCTATGCGAAATTTCAAGACAGCATGTAAAATACTTTTCATGACTGACAATCTGCAACTTTTATCGTATTTCATCATTATCCTTGTTCTGTAGCCTTGAAACTCGCTGTATAAATGCGGCATCCCTAATAATAAATCGTGATTTAATCTAATCTATGCCATCGAACCAGTAACTTAATCACATCGCACATGCATTTTGTAAAGTGAATCATGAAATTTCTATAAAATATTGATAATGATTAGTAATAATTGTAATAATTGATCATCTTATTTGTCATTAATTAATCATTGTATATAATCCTGTTCGTTTGTTGTATTGTCGCCACTGATGATGGCATGGATACCACGGTATTTGAAACCAGTGTGGCAATAGAGTGTGCAAAATGTTTGTGGACTATAACTTATAAAAATCGAACGCAAACGTCAGCAACAACGGCGTGAAGAATTGCTATTGTTTGTGAGCAGGCGCAGAGCAGACAGGCGGCCCCGTCGGCAGATCAGAGATTCGAAATCTGACATCAACCGATGGAAATGATGACTCACCGAGTGACTGTCAAATACCCTGCTCGCTTGTAGTCTGCAGGAAATGCCTGGGACAACAACAATTTGGTGCCGTGCCGCTCAGTTTTGGGAGCTGTTCAGTACTCTACACCATTACAGCTCGTTGCTCGACCAGTCAATTGCCATGCATTCTTTGCCGATAGCTATGCAAGTACAATACATTATTTATCCTTCATCATCTCAATCAAATTGGCTCTAGATAGCGCACAGAATTAGATTGTTTAAGCGTGTCACTTTGCTAGAAGTGCAAACTGATTCAAACAGATGGCACATGCAGGAACTTACTAAGTGGGCAAAAAGAAATTTTTAATACCTTACAGAGATAGGAAAAATAGTCGTGCGTCGCTAGCGGATTGCTGTGAATTCCTTCAAAATGCTCCGATCGCCACGATTCCTTCAGATTTGAAGAATTCAGATCATTGCGCAAAAGTTTTCTCGATAATGTTGGGTCCTCCGATCATTTAAAAAAAAGTTAGCAGGCGCATGAAAAAACGTTCACAAACTTATCTGTTGAACTTGACATCGCCTGTGTCTCTTTGCTGTGTGATCCGGTAGATAAGAGTCACTGAAACTTTGCACAATTTGGGGTGTTTAATGTTGAACTGGCTGCTCACTGTTCGATTGCTATGGTATTATGTAAGCAGATTGTGCCATTTCATTAACGTTACATGTTCCAATGTTTCCCTTCTAGTCAAACGGAAGAAGAGACGACCTGTCTAATTCTGTGGAATCAAGGGTGTCGGTGTCTTGTATTGACTTAATAGTTGTCATTCTCTTTAGATCATAGAATTGACTCAAGGTCGCGGCACATCCGAGGGAACCAAGTTGGGGCATGGATCACCAATTAAAAGCTTCGATTTACTCATGTGACTGATTCTAACCCAATGATACAGACGTTGGCAGGTGCATCTAAGTGAAAATGCGTGCGATTTATGTGCCGTTATTGTGCATTGCATGAAGCTTAATTTCCATTCTAGAGGTTTTATTGTTGTCAATTTCTATGCTTTAGATACTCAATGCACTGCGACCACAGAATTAGACAGGTCGTCTCTTCTTCCGTTTGACTAGAAGGGAAGCATTGGAACGTGCAACGTTATTGAAATGGCACAATCTGCTGACTAAATACCATAGCAATCGAACAATGAGAAGCCAGTTCAGCATTAAAAACGACAAATTGTACAAAGTTTCTGTGACTGTTATCAACCGGATCACACAGCAAAGAGACACAGTCGATGTCAAGTTCTACAGAGAAGTTTGTGAACGTTTTTTCATGCGCCTGCTAACTTTTTTTAAAATGATCGGAGGGCCCAACATTATCGAGAAAACTTTTGCGCAATGATCTGAATTCTTCGAATCTGAAGGAATCATGGCGATCGGAGCATTTTGAAGGAATTTAGAGCAATCCGCAAGCAACGCACGACTATTTTTCCTATCTCTGCAAGGTATTAAAAATTTCTTTTTGCCCACTTATTAAGTTCCTGCATGTGCCATTTGTTTGAATCAGTTTGCACTTCTAGCAAAGTGACACAGATAAACAATCTAATTCTGTGACTGCGACAGACCTTTGTTGTCAATCTACACTGTGACGTAGTCGTATGACATGCTGATATGCTGTCTCGCTACAATATGAGCGCTAGTAGCGGTCTGTCAATAATGATAGGACAATATGCTGTCGGTATCACTTGGAGATGACTTCTGCCTTCATTTGCATTCCTTTTGAACCGTCAGCGTGGCCTAAATGAAGAAAGTGCGAGCTCGTCGCCACCGCGGACTTCGGTTAGATTCCTGGGTCGGGCGAGTGCGGTCGGGGAATCAAGGGTGTTGGTGTCTTGTATTAACTTAATCGTTATTCTCTTTAGATATTCAATGAACTGCGCGACAGACCTTTGTTTTCAAGTCAATTACATGTATTGATTATCTACTTTATCTACAAAAACACCATCGATGTCCCTTTTCCTGAGAGTTATCTGCAACAATTTATGGTCCCACATTACCAGGAATTAGTGTCAACCGACAAAATCCGGCACAACCAGAGAAACTCCACGAAATTCACGAAAAAGAAGCACTGTTCCCAATGAGAGCATCACAATAAAATATCTCGAAAGTTTTCATTCAAATTTATTTGAATGATTATACAACTACAACAATGAATCAGTCTTTGACATTCCAAGTGTCGTCAATTCTCTACATACAGATGAAGTCAACGAAGTCTTGTCGTATGCCATGAAGTGTGGTACCATGAAGAGTACGAAATGTCGAGCATCTTGATATAGTCCGGCAACCAGCTCTGAGTTTCTGCAGGGAACGAGGCTGAAAATGAGACTCTCACAGACTAATGTGCATCCTGCGGCCGCTACGAATCTGCATACCAAAAATGATGGCTCCAGACTTAATATTTTTACATTTGCTACAACGTTCGACCACTGCTATCTGTAAATACAGCGGAGATTGGCAGACATGAATTGGTTCTGGCTTGAGCGCCGGGATACTTTGACTCTTAACTTCTTTTGGTTCTCTTTCGCACTTTCTTTGTCATATAGGTTTAGGTATAACATCTTTACTTCAGAATTTATTATAAAATATAATATTATAGTATTTAGAAAGATGAAATATCCACGAAAATGCGTGTAAGTTGGCTGCTAGTAAGGAATTCAGTAAGTTGTATAATTTTTGATAATGAAAAAATGTGCGAAGCGGAGCCAGATAGAACTCGGCAGACGCGCAGATGTGCGCGTCATTCTGTGAAAGTCTCATTTTCGGCCTCGTTCCCTGCAGAAACTCGCCCTGGCTGGCGGACTCATAATTCCTTCACATACATTTCGGACAACAGCGCATATTATCTTGTAATTCTTGCAAATTTAGAGCTACGTGATATATAGCAAAACATCCAATATAGGCTTCAAACATTGAAAATCCGATTTCAAAATTATTAATTGACCGACTGCCTCGTATGGTTGACAAGATGATTTCTACTGGTGGAATTTTCGAAGGGTTTTTTCCTGTAGACAAATATTTACCATTAAGATACATCGAAATATGACTTCTTTTCTCCCGAACTATTGCAAAATGCATCCAATCGGTATAATTCGCCATTTTATGAATTCTTTTGTAAACAAGTTGTTCGACTGAGCTACTTTTGAAATAAAGCAATGTCAATGTGAAAGATAGCCCTTTCTCAGAAATTTGAAAATCAAATTGGAAAACTTCACCACTTTCTTTGTTACTAACTGTAAATAGCCTTGAAAAGCGTCCCTTCAAATTTGCTAAATTGCTAAAATCTTTTCCTTTGACCCAGCATGTTATACTCAGTTCTCCATCAGGTCCGACTAATTGTTTGAGGAATTTTGAATGCACTGCAATGGGTACAACAATCGTATTCACACCCAGTTTAGCGAGTTTAGTTTTGAATGTTTGAACAAACCTCCATCATCGAAATGCATGTATCTTTTATTGGGATTTTTGAACTCACCCGCGTACTTATTGAGCTCTTCATAAGATCCATCCAGTGTCCAAAACAGAGCAGGCTTCGGTAGTAATTTACTTTGCGGTGGTGATGTACTTGGCGGTGGTGATGTACTTGGCGGTGGTGATGTACTTGGCGGTGGTGATGTACTTGGCGGTGGTGATGTACTTGGCGGTGGTGATGTACTTGGCGGCAGTGATGTACTTGGCGGTGGTGATGTACTTGGCGGTGGTGATGTACTTGGCGGTTGTGATGTGCTTGACGGTGATGATGTGCTTGGCGGCGGTGATGTGCTTGACGGTGGTGATTTACTTTACTTTGGTAATCCACTTACTTTGTATTTATCATTTATCATAGTGATCAGGTTTGAATCATTCACTTTCCCATAGCTCAGTGATTCACCCTCATCAGGGCTCATCTTTGCTGTGGAACATTCCTTTGTCTGGCTGTGAAAGATTGCGCCCCAGCTTCCATTGAATGAACATGCGATGATGCTACAATCAACGAGACTTGACTTGAATGACTTGAACGTAAGATTCTTGTCTTTTGATTTAAGAGTAAATCCGTGAAGCACCCGTAACGAACACATCAAACCATCTGCTGAGGTAATCACCAAAACAAAGCCCAAAACAGACAAGAGACCGAGATAGAGTGGCAATTTATTCATTCTGCGCAACGATGCAACCCCAAACCGAAGATAACGCAGCAGAAGCTGTTGACAAAAAATGTGAGTCTTATATATCGGATGAATATCAACATAATGATTTTATCAGGAGCTCAATTCAATTATCGAGAAAGACAGGCTTTGATAGCATTTCTTGTCAAGAATGAAAAACACTTGTATCAGTGTTCCTCAAACACGCATATTGATAAATACAATATTTTTATTGATAATCATGTAATTGGAATTCAAAAAGTGTTTCAGTATACCACCGCATTTTAATCATATATTACAAGCTTTTCCAATTACTTGATGAAAGATGTGTCTAGACTTGTTATAAAATTCAGTGACGTAATCACGTTTTGTCTTGACCTTTCAGGAGTAACAAAGGTAATCTGATTTCAGACAAGGGAACGATGAGACAACCTTCGATGCTGGCATCAGAATAGTGGAGATACTCTTCAAACGCAATTTTCGTATTTAAGTTGTTGTTCATTTTCACCAATCTGTAGGATGAATGCAGAGGTTTCTCCCACACTTGCGGACAAACCGGGACCGGTACGACCAGGCATTAGGACATCAATTCTAACGCAAGCAATATTATGCAATTTATGCATACAAATCTCCGAATCTCCAGATTCCTCATTACAATTTGCATTAATATTGCAAGCACTGGCGGCCACGCAATATCAGAGCAACAAAAAAGCGACAGAATAGAAAATATCCAGTGCAGGTCCATAGCGCTGGATCCGGGTGACCCGGAGGGACCCGCGGACCGTACCCGGATTCAATTGTGGGTAACATCTCATGTTCGATGGATTATTTTCGGCACGCAGCTGATTGATTGATTGATTGATACAGAAGGTCAATTTCATTAAATAATGTTAATGTTTCAAACTGCTTGAGTTATGTTCGGTGAGGAGTTTTAGGTCAACGGACCTAAAGGTAAATAAATTTGATCATTTAACTTTGTCCGCACAGAAGCAGCTACGCAAAATAAATGCCAACTTTAGATTATCCCATCGAATGAGGCTTTCCACAGAGTCCAGGAAAATTAGGTTTTAGTCCCTTAGATACATGCACAGAGGATTCGAAATGTGGTTGATAATTCATTGTCTCTCTGCACCAATAGGGAATCATTAAGACCTCGGAAAATCTCATACAAATGTGCGCGCTTTTGTAACCTGCATACAAAAAGTTTCTCTCAGCACTTACACATATACACAAGATATATGCGTCGTAGATTGAAGCAAGGGGACGGATAGGTGCACACATCCACGTCGGAGCAGACCAAAGAAGGTTTGGAAACTGTCATAGGTCATGGTTTTCAAGCTCAATCAGAGCTAGGAGGCCTGAGTGAATTATCAGTAGCCCTGGAAAAAGAGTCCTACTTCTGCCTACTTCTAAGCTATTGAGAGTCCAGACATTTTGTGTCCACATTGTAGTAGACATAGCTCGCGGACTGCGGGTGTATCTCAATCAGTCTTTATCAGGTATAGCCAATTTAATCGAATTTGAACAATGAGAACATTGAGATTTTGACCCTCATTTATAAGTATTTTTTGAAAATCGAAAATTTTTGTCAATTTCTTACAATATCAACTATCTGAATCAATTTGAATTATTTATTGACCACTGACAAAGCACATATGAAGTTATGATTAACAAGCACATTCATCAACAAGTTGTGAGATGAACAACTCATAAGATGTGGTGTCAATCATCTCGACGTTCTCCAAAGATCTCTCATCCCATTGTTACAGGGGAATTTTGTCTTAATTCTCAAGACACTATCAAATACCCTGGTGTGATAATCAATGACAACTTATCGTTTGCTGCCAATATTTCCGTGACGACCAGTTCCTGCTTTTTCAATGCTTCGGCTCATTCGCACCATACGAAGATTCATTCATCATTCAACGCTGGTATGGCTGGTTAGCTCATTCGTCCTTAGCAGACTCGACTACTGTACTTCCATACATGCAGGGGTCCCAACATCTTCCCTTGCACTATTCCAGCGTGTCCTCCATGCATCCACTCGATTGATCTATGGATCTAGGAAGTTTGACCACATTGCACCTCTTCTTACTGACTTCAAGTGGCTCTCTATTGAAGATCGTATTGACCATCGTCTTGGCACTCTTGCCTATTTGTGTCGTCATGAGTCAGCTCCCGCATATTTGATGGACGAATTACAAGAAGTCTCTTCTCTACGCAGTCGACAGTCTCTTCGTTCCTCAGCCTCTGGTCATTTCATCGTGTCTTGTGCACGTCATCCTATGTTGGGAGGCCGAGCCTTCAGATTCACTGCAAGCATAGTGTGGAACCGCATTCCTCAAGGCATCTCTGGTTCCAGGAGTGTATGTGCTTTTAAGAAACATTTCAAAATGATGTTTTATGTAAAACAGCCTAGAAGCTCATGTTTGGGCATCATGCTTGTTATTTTGAAATAAATCCTTAATCAATCAATATGATCTTCATAAGTGGCACTGTTAGTTTTATGTTACAAGACAACGGATCCCAATTCATGACATGTACAAGTTATCATGCCTCAAAATATTCGGTGCTTCATTTTCATGTAGTTATTGTAAGAATTCTGCAAGATGAATAGCGATGATAGAAGTCATGATTTTCTTTATTTTGAGTTGTATTCTGCACCGTTTAGCTGTGTCATCAACCATAATCCCGACATGGTCGTCTTCTTTAAAACCGTCTACCATCAATTTCCAGATGATACAAAAACTTTATCATTTTTGTGAAAGAATGTGGAAAACTGTTACCGTAAGTACGGCTTTGGTTGATAAAGTGAGATTAACGAAATGGAACTTTCGGGCTTTAGCACCGAGATCTCTATCACCATCAAATTTAATGATTTTGAAATCGAATGCATTCTTTGAATCCAAGCTTGCCTTACCACCATCAATTTTATCCTCATTGACCAAATAACTTGTATGAAGAGCAACTTGTGTTATAGTTAGTGCATGGCACACATTGTAGCGATTTGTAACCACAGAATTAGATTCATCTGCGCGCGCTTCGGTTTCCTAGAAAGGAAGAAATATCAAAATGGTTCATCACAGAATTAGACAACTTGCTCCTTCTCGAATGGATAATTCGTGAATCGCTTGCTATTGGAAATGGCAAACAATAAGCTGTCAGCAGAGGACACCAGAACCAGTGAGAGATGCGTGCGTACTGTGATATCACTTCGCACACACCAAAAAACACATCTCTGGCAACATTCGATTCAGTACATGCTTTATGCAGTGAGGATTGGCTGAGAAGGCGACGGTGAAATCATCAATTGAACTAATTTTCGTCCGCCTGCTACTTTTTTAATAATGATCGGAAAGGCCAACATTCCTGAGATGAGAAAACTTGTGCGCAATGATCTGAATTCTTCGAATGTGAAGGAATTTTGGCAATCGAAGCACTTTGCTGGAACTCACAGTAATCCGCAAGCGACGCACGACTTTTTTCCTATCTCTGTAAGGTATTAGGAATTCCCTTTCGCCCACTTAATAGGTTCCACGATGTGCCGTTGATTTCGTATTAATCACATTTCTAGCAAACCGAAGCAGATAAACAAAATATTTAATTCTGTGCTTGTAGCCATCAATCTTACTACAGGCACTGTCGCAAAAAGATAGATAAAGTCAAATTGCCGCTAATTTGGTCATGGGATTTATTCATGTGCGGCAAATAGAGCCTGGAATTGGTGGTTATCAACGTGCATGTAGGACAGGTAAACAATGAAGCCTCCATTCCGAAACAACTTTATAATAGGACCCATTTCCCTACAACCGTGAAAAAATAAGGCAATTAATTGACCTACTTATGTCAATCATCTCCATATTTAGGCCACTTTCATGTGTCCCATAGGTGTTCCAGTGATATAGAATTCACTGGATTTTGAATGTTGCTGAATATAAAATGACCGTTAGAGCAGGTATCGCAGACTTCAAAATTGGCCATTTATATAAATCCAAAATTATCGAATTGTTTAGAATGGACGGGTGATGAGTTTTAAAATACACGATGGTTCAGCCCAAGAATAGGGCAATGGTATTCAAAATGAGCAGTGCTGTTCGTACACTCGGCATCTAGTCGGGAGAATCTGTTGAAGATTATCACCAGAGAGAGCGATAGCAATTCATGAATATCGTGAAGTAGCTTCAACTAAACGGAGTCACACTCTAGTGAACAACTGCTGAAGATATCTACCGGCACACAATTGATACAGAGAGTGGTCTGCACTTTGATAGATTTTTCTCTATACGATCCCATGTTTCCTACGTAAAATACTTTAGCAGTGCATTACTATGTCAAGTGAAAGCTGTATAGATAAAACAATTGATAAGTAAGTAAATATAATATTTTTCAAATTGAAAATCAGTTCCCGATTGAAATGAGACAAGTCAATGAGAAACATAAAAAGCACACACTACAAACAATTAGATATGAGAGCAGTGGTGAAGGGTACGAATGAATTCAAAATCGTGTGGTCGACACAGATGGCATGATAAACCTCATTGATCGTTCTGAATGATCAGGAATAATAGGAGAAAGAGTGTGTTCACAATTTACTGCAGCATGCAAGGAAAGACGCCGCGCAGCAGCCTCTCTTCGGGAGGTCAAGTTTGTAAACAAACCACTTGAGTAGTGTTCAAACCGAGAAAGGCCGCAGATAAGTCAATGACACCATCGTTAAACTCTATCAATCTCAAGTTCAAGAGCTTTCGGAAGCTTCACAAAGGCAGGAGAAGCATACTCAACGATTGAAGGAATGATGCCATTGTATAAGTTGAGAGAAGTTGATCAGTCGCGAGGATAGGTTTCGAAATTCTCAATGCACAAAACCGCTGTATTGCAACCCTACAGATATAATCAATTTGGGAATTTCATGTGAGTCTGTTGTTCAGGAAAACACCAAGCAACTTCATTTCATCGACAGGGGTCACACCATTGAGGTAAATATCTTCAATCTCTCTACTTTTCAAAAATGAATACGATTTGCATTTGGAGAAATTCACTTGCAGACCGTTATTGGCTGACCACTGCACAATATTTAGATGTTCTCTTTCAATGTTTGCATTACTACTATCCTTGTATAAGTGTACAGATTATGTCATCAACATACTGAACAGCACATGAATCACAATGGTCAAGTTTTAGATCTCCAACGGCAGTGCAAGATATGTATGGCCCAAGAACACAAGACCAACTGATAAGCATGACACAGGACTAACCAATACAGACTGACATTTAAACACTACATATCAGTTGCATGCAATAAACTAACTGTACGACAGTCTAACTGATTATGTTGAACTGCTGAAATATTTCAAAAATTCGTACATGTACATGCATTTGAAACTTTCTGTCGGGTAAAAGAAGAAAGATATCTTTACAGCAATCAAGTGGATATAAAAAAGCTGACATCAAAAGCGAAGTAAATTACTTGTACCTCAAAGCAAACATGAAAGGATTCCTTGCCAGTCGCGGAGCTCTTTGATATCACCATTATCGAAGAAACGAGAGCATTTAAAACGATAGCGAAATCAACCTGTTCGAGCTTGAATATTTCTGATCCACCAGCAGCTAGTGCTTTGTTACTTCTGACTTGGCTTATACACATGTGTACATGGATTTCTAAAATTATTCAACAACGCTGATACAAGTAGGAACATGGCTTGCTGATAATTGACTTTCCGGCAAATGAACTAAAAATGCAATGTCAAAATGTTTCAGGTGATTGCACTCGCATTTGGCTCAATTATTTCGTCACATGAACTGTGTCTATTTCTCGTGGAATTATCCATCGTAAATGCTCAGCAAGTCAGGGTATTATGTATTCATGCTTTAATTGAAACTGTGTATCAACTTGTAGCTGCCGGATAATGGCAAACAAATAGTAACCGAAATGGATTACTTTGTTACTTCATCATAATTAAAGCTCTCCCTCATTATGGTTCAAAAATTAATGATTTAAGAAGAGAACTGCCAAAAAAGACTTACGTTCCTTGCAGATTCATCGGTTACATGTTATATAATGTTGTCTCAAGCGTTTATTGGGGCTGCATTTCAATATCTCTTGGTTCAGCGTCAACTCCGTCGACATTGTTTCGGCAAAATTGACGAATACTTCTCAGAGTTTCTCTCATTGCCCGCCTGATAGAGGCGTCTAGGAGAACGTAAAAGAAAAAATTCATCGAGGAATCGACAGGCTTCAAACATTCAGTAAATGTATACAACACTGAACAAACTTCGGATTGAGAAGTTGAACAAAAGAACAGAACAAGCGTCAGAGGCAATTCCAAAATGATGAACACCACACTGATAACAAACAACGACAGAAACGTGCGCCGATATTGTAGTCTTTGTGACGATTCTTGGTCATTATTTGCAACATACCTCTTCTTTTTCAAGTAAACAACGGTGATAACGCTTGATATAGTCACCAGTAATATTGGAATGATTTCACCCAGAATAGTTGTAATTATGAAGAATAAATAAGATTCATTCTTTAAAATCAGTTTCAATGGATAACCGTTTTGAAGCTCGTTATAGCATACGTCAGAATCAAACATGAAATATATCGGGAGAGACGTCAAGCCGCTTGATGCTATAATAATGAAGTTGATCCGAAATACCACTCTGATTGTCATGCACCCTTCACCTGCTC
Source organism: Prostheceraeus crozeri (assembly GCA_907163375.1). Lineage (NCBI taxonomy): Eukaryota > Metazoa > Platyhelminthes > Polycladida > Euryleptidae > Prostheceraeus > Prostheceraeus crozeri. The sequence continues at coordinate 71,857 of CAJQUW010015381.1, read as the reverse complement.
TGCTTTCAATAGGATGTAATATAACCATCAATCGTTGTAATGAAATAAATGCAATGCACCAATTTCTTGAGGTTAAGAACCATGACATGACATGAAGTATTGTAATATTGATATAACTGGCGATCAGCAACTCGGCCTCATTTTTGTACACGAAATAATTGAGCAGGCTATTCACAAATGCTGACAACATCAGACCAAGTTCATTCACTGTCAGAAATAATACTTGCAGTCGATATACCTTGCGAACTGCAGAATTGCCGACTTCCAATTTATATACAAAATACAATGACAACATGTTGAGAGTAGCTCCTGCGACTACAAGGGCGGTCATGTACCATGTAGTATTCACTATTTGTGCAGAATCCGTGGAATTGTTGCATTTCCAGTTAAACATGCTTTACGACTGCCTCAGTGGTGTGCAACGAATATAATTCCTGATTTTCAGTTCTTTGATTTGAAGATAACAAGATGCAATGAAAGAAAGCATTCGCTGAAGCTCATCAAGAGTTTTAGCTGCTTTGACAAGCAACTATTTGATCTAACATAACGAGTAACTTGAAGCATGCTTACATAATCATTTTGTTATATATTTCTTGTTCAGATGTTTAATTGAAGTCTTGGATGTTCATCAGAATAACCTATTGCCAGATAATTGAGAGATGCTGTCATTTTCTTTCTTAATTCGCGCACGAGCTTCTCATTATTTTTAATTTGTGATTCCAGTCGTCTTACGATCGAGTTACGGAGCGTCAAATCATCGGAAGATCCCATTTCTTTATGTAGATTCATGTACACTCAATAATGTAATGATCAGCATTCATTTAAAAACTCAAAAATGATATTCGTCATTATTATGATTGTGATTTTACCTTTGGGGTAGAATTCTTCAATTGCAGGCAGAAATACGACATTCCTCGGAGGCAATAGCTTGCCCAATTTGTTGTTGAAGATAATAAAAATGTCATGACACCCGAAGTTACTGCTCCTCATAAACAGACTGTTCTGATCACAAAATGATATTCACGGAATATATATCAGGTACAACAAGTTTTGTTTATTGACTTTATGAAGCAGCAGATAGTGAACAATGTGAGATAGACAATCTCTGTTTCAACTTCAATTCAACTTCTTGCTTCAATTGTACTCCGACAAGACGGCTTCCATATCACCTGCGTCTGTGATGCATTTTTTCGTTCATTCTTGGTTATTGTATTAGTTTATAGGACGTTTTATTTTGATCTGCTAAGAATTGGGTCAACATCTATTGAATAGTTGTTCCATTTTTCAGTACTTCGTTCAACTCATAGAGTAGGTATATTAGGTAGAGTGGTAACTCCGCATTTATTAAATCCCCAATGTGTATACACGTTCGATCTTATTAAATGAACTCAATAGAGATACAGTCGGAATTGTCACCAAATCTGAGACATACACATTTATGCAGTTTTGAAGAAATTACAGCGGAATTGACTGATCATGATAGTATAATGCCAAACGAAATGATAATATTTTGCAGATCGTCCGTGTGATGACAGCCTAGGAGGGGTAATGTTTGTTAAAATAGCAGCTCGATGACCTGCTATTGCTTTCATGCTGAACCTCAAGAGAATCTTCTTAAGCGTGATCACATCACAGGCAACCTGCCACTGGCAGAGCAAAATAGCAGAATCAAAGACAATGATTTAAATTAGCTTTGAAAGATGCAAGTGGGTCCACATCAATTCAGATCCAAGAAGTGAAACATGTATTTAGTGAATCATAAAATAATGAAGATGAAAATCGGATTAAAAACTTGAAATTACACCCAAGAAAGCACGAACAATATCTCGACTTTTTCGTTGAGATTTCCATTATAATATTGATCATGAAATTCCCTTGCAAATGAGCTCTATTTCCGCTCAGTTAGGATATTTATTAGCAAATATTCATTCCCTTTGATATCCAAATTGTTTCATACTACTTATATAGGGACGTCATGTCGGTAGTATATAAATTGGTAAAATTTTGACTTTTTCAAAAGTACTCATATAACTTTTTGGACCATGGGAACGCAATCTCCGCAAAAAACTGAATATTTTCATATAAAAATTTTCACTGTATACATAGAGTAGGGATATTCAGGTAGAGTGTCGACTCAAAAAAGTATCTGTGTACAGTACTAAATCTCAATAATCACAGAAGTAAAAACATTTGGGAAAGGCAATAGGCACAGAAACTTTCAAGAAACAATTCCTGACATGAAAAGTAAATTGATGGATAGAAGATGTGAAATCGCTCTCTGAAATCTCCATGTCTGAGCCTCATTCAGCATAGTGCGCATTTGTGTTCAGCACAGGTGGAATGAAGAAAAAAATAAAATAAACTTTATTAGTCAATACAGCGAGCGGTATATGAAATACATTGAGATAGCAATTAAAGATATCGAATTGAGATTAGCTTCAATACAATCAGACATTGCAGCAATGTCAATACGATGTCTATACGACATTGAAAATGTAGAACGAACGAAGTTCCACACCTTCCAATGAGTATAGACGGGTTAAATATAGACATCGGGATATAACACCATAGAAATTGCATTCAAAGATCATATCAATGAATCAGGTCATACAGAGATATATAACCTAGATATCCACGAAATGAATATCTTTGGCATAGAAATGTTAAATTTTCTATGTTAATTTACTGTCATAAATTTCAGCATTGAATGATTTGAAATCGTTTAACATTAGGTATTTACATGTAACATTACTTTCTTAGCATCACTTTTAACTAAATATCGCCGATAAGCAATACTTCTATGCCAAATATATTCATTTCATGGATATCTTGGCTACATATCTCTGTAAATCTATGGCTTGATTCATGGATCTGATTTGTTTTAAATATCATTTCTATAGGTAATCTATAGGTTCTACGTTTTCAATGTCGTATAGACATCGTATTAACATTGCTATAATCTCGAAGATTGTGCTTTTTATCCTTCCAATATCTTTCGGCGTACCATACCTTGTCCGATATATTTTCAGAAAAAACGACAAGTTTTCCAGTTAATATTAATTGTATTTAGTAAGCCAACATGCATCATAGGTATCAGAAAAATCATGCTAAAATAGTACTTACAATAAATTTTCAAAATGACCGCCAGTTTGGTCCACACAAAAAAATTCGCATTGATGAATGACATTCCTATATCATCTTCTTATCATAGATATAGGAATGTCCTCGAGTTCCTTTTCAATTTGCAGTTTGAGTTGAATGAATACACTTTATTCTGAACATTGCCCCACCGCAAAAAGAAATGTCAGATGGTGAGATCGGGAGATGTGGAGCGCAACGGAATTGGACCATTCCTTCCAATCCATCGATTGTTTAACCGATCTTTGAGCAAGTTCCTTGTCTGGGTACTCAAATGGGGTGGAGCACCATCTTGCTGAAACACAGAGGTGCGGTGAAACCGGCGAACAAGAACAGGGAGCACTTTCTCGCACCAGAATGTCACAGTGGCGATCACTTGTCATGGTTTCTTCTAAAGATGAGCGATCCTACCCGAACCCAACCCAACCCGACCCGAAACCCGAACCCAAATGCTCGGGTTCGGGTAGAGCAATTAAGAAGTCGGGTCGGGTAGGATTATCTCTTTTATCTAAATTGAAATATTATATAAAATATCTTCAATTATATAAATATTATATGATTGAAATTTTAGCATCTATCTGCAGAATTGTGTTGTTACATGTAGTGATGCAGCTCAGCTGCTCGGACCTTGACATCTTCGTTAACATTGAGAGTCAAAGTGTCTCAATCAGAGTTTTGAAGGAGTATGCTACTACACCTATAATATATGGCGAAGCAGTCGATTATTTTTGTAAAGATTCCGAATTTTGTCATGTGTTGTAGGTTATATTACAGTCGGGTCGGGTTCGGGTCAAACATTTGTACCCGACTCAACATCGGTTCGGGATCGGGTCGGTTTCTAGCAATCTTTGTCGGGTTTGAGTCGGGTCGGGTTCGGGTTGAAATTTTGTTCGACTCGGGTATCCGAATTTTTGGAACCCGACCCGATGCCCATCTTTAGTTTCTTCACTGATGCCCACTGCTATAATGCCACTAAATGATATCGCGACGAATACGGTCAGACCCTTTGATCTTATGGGTACCTCGTCATAAACATGAGGATTGTCTGTCGCGTAGTAGAAAAATCATTGCGATGATTTACTAGACCGGACATGTTAAATGTGCATTCATCGGAGAAGATGATTTCGTTAGACCATGAACTCTCTTTACTGTTCTTTCGAATGATGGTCTTGCCTCTTCGTCATGGTCAAAGATTTGCTGCATCTGATGATCCTTGCATGGTTTATATCCATTCTCCTTCAGAGTTTTCGCGACTGTCCTGATAGTATGTGAAACTCCGACATCCTTTGTATATCACTTGTATATGAGGAACTTGTCGGACCATCATTTGACTGTTCTTCCATCGGGTGCTTCTTCTCCATATTCCTCAAAGTAGCGTCTTCTTGCCTGTTCGCTGCTTCTGTAAATTATACAGTAAGCAAACAGTCTAGCATTTCGTTCGACGTTTTCCATTTCGTCATGAAGTACTATATCAGCGTATATTGAACAATCATTACAACCTTTAGTTCAAAAAGAAAATCACAAATCAGACGACAATGAGGGAAATGGGATTAGAGTTCAAGGGGAAGAGTCACTAGCCACTGGCGAGTATCATCATCCGGCGAACCCATTCGGGGATTTGAAGAGTGGGCAGTCCTCAATGATGTGACGGATAGTCTGTAATTGATGGCTGCATCTGCAAGAAGCCGAAATTTGGTGGCCCCAACGTTGGAGACTCTCCGAGGTACGAGCTACTCCAGAACGGAGACGGTTCAATAGCACCCAATGTTTGCGAGGTAGATCGGAGCCGGGTGGTACATGCGTATGGGGTCTAGACAAGCAGATCGGAGGAGAGGCGGACCATTAAGGACACGATCGCTCCACGCGAGTCATAAAGTGAATCACCAGTATTGAGCGGCGCATATAATAAACTCGTACGTGCGAATTGAAATTTTGAATCAACTTAGTAGAATTTGAAACCGCAAGCATCATTGGATGACTGCGAACCACAAGAAATTTTAAATTTAAGTGTAAACATAGATATCTTATGGAACTATATGTATTGAATTTGATCATAGACGTCGCTATAATGGTGGCCTGAATCGATTTCATAGAAATTTAAGTTCATGATGAGGGTAGAATTCCCAGCAAAACACAAGTGTCATTCATTCAAGTTCAATGCAGTGTTTAACAGTGAATTGTGTGACGAGCATAAAATAGTGATATGTTAATGGGTTGAACCTGCGCCGTCGTTGGATGTCGAACAGGGTGCAAGTCAGAGAAAAAAGAAAACCATGTAAAAATGCACGTATTTCAGCATGAAGATGAAGATCTCTTGAAATAGTAGTTACGGTGTATTTCGAGAAAATACTTCAAGCCATCAAACTCTTAGGGTGTATGCTCAAGGCATTTCAAGGCTGGCCATTTTGTCTTAATATCGAAGGACACAAATGTGAGAAGATAACGGGACTCACAAACGCTGCAGAAGTGGGCACTTATGGGTTATCTCCCCCCCCACGTTTTCAAATTTGTCTACAATCCGTAGAAATGAATCAATGAGAAAAAAGAAAACCATGTAAAAATGCACGTATTTCAGCATGAAGATGAAGATCTCTTGAAATAGTAGTTACGGTGTATTTCGAGAAAATACTTCAAGCCATCAAACTCTTAGGGTGTATGCTCAAGGCATTTCAAGGCTGGCCATTTTGTACTAATATCGAAGGACACAAATGTGAGAAGATAACGGGACTCACAAACGCTGCAGAAGCGGGTACTTATGGGCTATCTCCCCCTCACGTTTTTAAATTTGTCTACAATCCGTAGAAATGAATCAATCATCACAAAACATCACAGACACGTATTTGGGTATATTTCTACCCACATGCAGAATTTTATGCAAATCGGACGAGTACTTTTTGAATTGGAGACGATGACGTGAAGTGTAGCGATGTCAGCAGCTGATCTGACTTTGCCTGACCTCATCGTCTGAGCAGATAGCACTTGAGGTCAACAAAGTCATGCCGCGACAACTCTAGAAGTGATAGTGACCCAGACCACATCCTTTCCATTAATGTGCTTAACTTAAGAAAGGTGTGGTGGTGTAGTGGTCGTGGGAAGATTTCAAATAGCAGTGGATGAGACGAAGAGGGAGAGAGAACAATGCACACACGAGTAACAATAATGCGTCGAACAGACAAAGTCAGATGAAGCTGTTAACATCGCCCCACTTCACGTTATCGTCTCTAATTCAAAAAGTACTTGTCGAATTTGCATATTTTTTTGTATGTAGGTAGAAAATATACTCAAACACGTGTATCTGAAGTTTTGCGACGGTTGATTCATTTTTACGGATTTTAGACAAATTTGAAAACCTGGGGGGGGGAGGAGATAACTGATAAGTACCCAGAAACGTTACCTGAAACGCCGCTCTTTTCTCATATGACTGCATTTCCCTACTCCACATCCTGTTAGGAGAACGCCGAACGCAACATCTGAGCGCCGTTTCAAAAATCAAGCTCTTGCCTTGACTGCTCAAGTTTCTGATTTTGTCGAACAAGACAAACTACAAAGCTTCGACCATGGACCACTGATCGCACTAGTGAACGGGCAAAAGTGAATTCCGATAATGATAACCAAATCATTCTTCTCGATTTCGATTCAAAAGGTATGTGTCGTCTTGTTTCATCATTATCCATCGACTATTATTTGATGATATCAATCGCTTCTGGTGAAAGCGTGATACAGCGTGATACCTTAACGTGCATATTAACATTTGGTAGACAGTGACAACAAAATTTCCTCCTTTTCACATTGCGTTAATTTGTTGCCATTTAGGGCCTATAAAGCTTTTAGTAGAAAGAAGAGTGTATTTGATATTTCATTCTCAGCTGAAGTACTATTACGTGTGACAGAGTTTCGAGTATCCCCAAGAATATTGTCAGGATATATCTAAATTGAATCACTTACAATTTTTGTGCAGGCAATCACCGGTAATAGAAATTTTGTAATGAAAAATTCATCAAATTTGATAAGTGCGTCTTATATGTTGTATTTTGCGAGTCCATCTGTGCAGAGTGCTGCTCACCGAGTATCATTTCGATCATCCAATATTTTGTTTCTTCCAACTACGCGTCACTTGCAGACAACAACCCAACCCATGTCCCAATGCGATATCAGAAAGTATCAATCCATGTGCATATTGTCTCTAAATCAATTTCACAGGTAATAATTATAAACGAAATTTACATTGCACAAAAACTCGAATTTACAGGTCGGAGGTTTTACCTCCGAGAATTGTAGCAAAGGCACGTGCTGCTCTTCATGATTTCTTCTATCACAGGAGGCTATCGGGACCATAGAGTAGAGATATATAGGTAGAGTGTTGACTCAAAAAAGTATCTGCATACAGTGAAAATTTTTATATGAAAAGATTCAGTTTCTTGCGGAGATTACGTTCCCGTGGTCCAAAAAATTATTTGAGCACTTTTGAAAAAAGTCAAAATTTGCCAATTTATATACTACCGAGATGACTCCTCTATGTAAGTAGTATGTAAGAAGTTGGATCTCAAAAGGAATGAACATTTCCTAGTAAGCATCCGAGCTAAGCGGAAATGAAGCTGATTATCACAGGAATCTCATGATCCGCTTTGTAATGGAAGTCACCATGAAAAAGTCGACATCTTATTGTGCTTTCGTGGCTGAAATGCTATATTTCTAATTCATGAAAGCAATAGCAGGTCATCGAGTTACCAATTTAACATATACTACCTCTCCAGGGCTGTCATGACACGGACAATCTGTAAAATAATATCATTTCCTTCTGCTTTGCTATCATGATCAGTCAATTCCGTTGCAATTTCTTCAAAACTGCAGAAATGTGTATGTCTCTCATTTTGAAACAATTTCGACTGTATCTCCCTTGAGTTCATTTAATAAAATCGAAAGTGCATACACATTGGGGATTTAATAAATGCGGAGAGTTGCCACTCTACCTAACAAACTTACTCTATGATCAGGACGTTGTTAAGATTGTACCAATGGATAAATTCCATTCAGAGAATAATAATAATAATATCTTTATTGCTTCACATGGTTACAGTCGGTGAACGCATTACAAAAGTACAAGATCATGGATTACAATATTTTATAAATGAACAACGAAAGCGTTCAGTTTTTGCGAATGGTGGACGCAAAATGCACTGAGAACGAATTAGTCGACAATTATGTGGTTGGAACATAATAGACAAGGGGTGAGAAGACGACCCCTCAATTGATGAAATCATTTTGTAACACATCTTAGTGGCAACTTCGATGAATGAAGGAAACTCATTCGAATTGATTATCCTAAACACTCGCTTCTCCAAGCGCATTATTTTATTAAATAGATAGTCCGGTGCATTGCAATAAACTGGATAAGCAAATAAAAATATGCAGCGAATAAAAGCGACATATGATCTGTACATAAGGGTAGCAGGGCAACCCGATCTCTTAAGATTGTACATGACATAAAGTCTCTTCCTCGCTTTCATAACCAAATCATCCAAATACAAATTCCACTTCATGTCACTAGAAAAAGTAACGCCCAGAATGCGAATGTATGAGACCTGACACAAGGCATTACCATCTGGAAAATAAACATCAGACAAAACCAGATTCTTTTTTGTTACAATGTCCATTACAAAACACTTATTTTTATTGAGAGGCAAGCCAATATCGGAGCACCATCTATCAATGCTATTTAGCTCTTGCTGGAGATTATCTTCAGAGCTGTCTGGAATAAAATGAAGGAAGGTAACATCATCGGCATAGCGCACCATGAAGGTATTCCAACAGACAGCAGAAAGCGAATCAGTAGCGAAGCAGAACAATACTGGCCCAATTACACTTCCTTGAGGGACACCACTTGGTACACAACTCCAATCAGATGTCACACCACCGATAAATTTTACTGGCTGTCTTCGACAAGACAAGAAACTATACACCCATCTGACTACAAAATTAGGCAAATCAAACTTGACACAGGCTGAAACAATAGTAGAATGCAGCATTATCAAAAGCCTTAGAAAAATCAGTTGTCATAATTTTAACAGCGCCAGACTTTTTATCCAAAAATTCAATAACTTTGTGATATGCTAGAACAACAGCCGAAGTGACTCCAGAGCCCGGACGGGGAATATCGGCAAATTGACAAGGGTCCACTCTGTGCTTGATAACAGGAAAAATAAATTTTTGACAGACAATCTTCTCCAAAATTTTTGACAAAATAGGTAAAATTGAATGAATCGCATCAGACGGTAATACATGAAGTTCAATCAATTAGATTTCAGGTTGCTTGTATCAGTGTTGACAAACCATTCCGTAAACAGAATTTTTTTCAAAAACACTGTTCAAAAAAGTCATCGAACAAAAAATTTTGCTCTTTTTCTACAGCAATTTTTCATAGGTTCTAGCAGTAGTTTGACGTTTCTTTTTTGTACAATTGTAGCACATGCATCAACTTTGCAGATCTAAAGTCATCGATCGATATCATTGTATTTGGATGTAAACATGGAATCTGCGAGCGATGCACTATGACAATGTAGTCTACCATTGATAGTGGGATTAATCAACCATAGAATTTCAATGTCACGGTTAGGAAATCTATGGTTATTCTGACCCGCATTAGATTTTAAAGTGTCTTGTCGAATGACTTCTATGGCTAGCATGTGGAGAGAAGGTTTGAATTACCATGTCATCGTTATGTGGGAGGCCTGCATGAAACAGGCCACGGTTGCCGAAAGACTTTATGTTCCTCGATCCACTATTAACTCCTGTATCAAAATATTTAGCAGCGTGGACACTTTTTTGTGATTTTACAAAAGGTCTGAATGCCCACGAATGACGTCTTAGAGGAATGATCGCCATCTTTTACGTCATTCTAAAGTCAAATTGATTTTCTACATCAACAGCAGCATTTAGCTTGGAATGAAGCAGTGATGTCACAGACACCTCGCAATCGTTTGTGTTCCGTTGGCATTTGCTCCTACCGACTCAAGATCTGCCCACCTTTCTCTCCTTGTCCCCTTGTAAGTCGACTGAATTGGTCAATGAATGAATCGAATTCATTTTCGAAAGCCGCAATGGTCAACAATCGCATTTACTGATGAAACCTGCTGACACCCGTGTGCGAGTGTGGAGAATACCGGACTGATGTCGTTATGATGAAGAGTGTCTTCAAAGCTTCCTCAGGTATTCGATTCATCCTATGACTTGCGAGAAGTCTGGAGTGTAACCCATGCAAACATCTGCAGCCGCAACATCAGCAGCGCTACCTCGCACCGTTAGGGATCTGAAGGATCTGTTGTGATGAGTTCTTTCACCTTATTGAGAGGATGCTGAGACGTCATGAGGAAGTGATTCGAGCAGAAGGATGATAGACACGATATTAGCTTCATTACAATGATGGTCTACGTAGATGATGTTTTTATATGCAATATAAATGGAGGATATATAAACACTTCGTAATTTAATATCTATTTTCTTGAGAGAGGAAATATCAACTTTTCCTTCCGCAGCTGACCGGAGACGGACAGATAGCTAGGGAGGAAACGTTTATTTCCTCTCGAAAGAATGCAGCTTTTCATTTTGTGATTTATAGATGTCTATTGTTCATTATGAAGTTGATGTCTATGCCGCGAAATCTGTGAATGAGCTAATGAAAGGACTGTATCGATATCTTGGTAGTCTCTGGGCAATCTTAGCTTGTTTGTAGACTTCTATGATTTTTTTACACTGGAGCCTACACAAGAACAGTTAACTGCGGGAGAGAAAGTTGATTTTTTTCTTCCGGCAATTTACATGGGAGAGATATCTTTTCACTCCCACACAAAATGAAAAGTTTTTTACCAATCGTCAACTAATAACTGCACCATAGATTTCCTAACCGTGACATTGAAATTCTATGTTAATCGCACTATCTACAGTGTCATAGTGCATCGCTCGCAATTTCCATGTTTACATCCAAATACAATGATATCGATTGATGACTTTAGATCTGCAAAATTGATACATTGCCTCAAAAATGCCAAATTTCCAAATTTACGATTTTGATGTTTACAAACTTGAAAATCCCAAAAAGTAACTGATTTTCTAATATTAACTCTGCTGAGCTCATTTCTGGATCTTTCTTTGCCGTTTCTGCACCATCAGATAAAGCAGATCGTTGCCTATCGCAGCAACATTTCAAATTTTTAATGCTGTACGATATCTAGTCAGGAGCGAGTTTGGAATAAGATGACATAGATGGATCATAATGATGAATGATAGATGAATGATAATAGATGAAGATAAGATGGATAAGAGTCAGGGCCCTGCAGGCAGGGAAGCAAGTATTTTAGAAAATTAGAGTGGCTGAATGAAAGTTCCAGGTATGTGCTACAATTGTACAAAAAAGAAACGTCAAACTACTGCTAGAACCTATGAAAAATCGCTGTAGAAAAAGAGTAAACATTTTTGGACAGTGTATTTAGTCCGGCAGCCAGCACGAGTTTCTGCAGGGAACGAGGCCGAAAATGAAAATTTCACAGAATGATGTACACCTCATAGTCCGGCAGCCAGCACGAGTTTCTGCAGTGAGCGAGGCCGACAATGAGACTTTCACAGAATGATGTACACGTCATAGTCCGGCAGCCAGCACGAGTTTGTGCAGGGAACAAGGCCGACAATGAGACTTTCACAGAATGATGTACACCTCATAGTCCGACAGCCAGCACGAGTTTCTGCAGGGAACGAGGCCGACAATGACACTTTCACAGAATGATGTACACCTCATAGTCCGGCAGCAGCCAGCACGAGTTTCTGCAGGGAACAAGGCCGGCAATGAGACTTTCACAGAATGATGTACACCTAATAGTCCGGCAGCCAGCACGAGTTTCTGCAGGGAACAAGGCCGACAATGAGACTTTCACAGAATGATGTACACCTCATAGTCCGACAGCCAGCACGAGTTTCTGCAGGGAACGAGGCCGACAATGACACTTTCACAGAATGATGTACACCTCATAGTCCGGCAGCAGCCAGCACGAGTTTCTGCAGGGAACAAGGCCGACAATGAGACTTTCACAGAATGATGTACACCTCATAGTCCGGCAGTCTGCACGAGTTTCTGCAGGGAACGAGGCCGAGCATGATACTTTCACAGAATGATGTGCACCTGATAGTCCGGCAGCCAGCACGACTTTCTGCAGGGAACAAGACCGACAATGAGACTTTCACAGAATGATGTACACCTCATAGTCCGGCAGCCAGCACAAGTTTCTGCAGGGAACGAGGCGGACAATGAGACTTTCACAGAGTGATGTACACCTCATAGACCGGCAGCCAGCACGAGTTTCTGCACGGAACGAGGCCGACAATGAGACTTTCACAGAATGATGTACACCTCATAGACCGGCAGCAGCCAGCACGAGTTTCTGCACGGAACGAGGCCGACAATGAGACTTTCACAGAATGATGTACACCTCATAGACCGGCAGCAGCCAGCACGAGTTTCTGCAGGGAACGAGGCCGACAATGAGACTTTCACAGAATGATGTACACCTCATAGACCGGCAGCAGCCAGCACGAGTTTCTGCAGGGAACGAGACCGACAATGAGACTTTCACAGAATGATGTACATCTTCTACCTACTACGAATCGGTGTGTCTGCCGAGTTCTAGTGAGTTCCTCTTCTTGTCAGACACGATCAAAGAAGAACACATGTAAATCCACTGGGACGCAGATTGAAATTTTGGTTGAAATGAAATTTTCCATGTTTTCGCTTGTCAACTGAAAAGTGATAAGTCTAGAGTCATAACTTTTGACATGTAATGTCTTCAGGTCATTTCCTATGTTGTGCATGTGATGCTATTATGCTTCTGATCGACAATGTATGTGAGAATGTGGCTGAATGTGGATAAAGTTGCTCAAAATGTTTGTGTTTGCCGACATTGAGAGGCTGGCCAAATCTAAATGTGTTTAGCTTTATAGATAAGGGTGCATGAACATGAAAGGAAATGACTTGAGGACATTCCATGTCAAAAATGATATATTTTGGCCTAGTACTTTTCGTTTAATTAGAAAAAACATACAAAATTTCTCTTTAACCAAAAACCGCAATCTGCGTCCCATTGGATTTACATGTGGTTTTCTTTGATCCTGTCTGACAAGAAGAGGAACTCACTAGAACTCGGCAGACGTGCAGATTCGTAGTAGGCATATGGTGTACATTTTTCTGTGAAAGTCTCATTGTCGGTCTCGTTCCCTGCAGAAACTCGTGCTGGCTGCTGCCGGTCTATGAGGTGTACATCATTCTGTGAAAGTCTCATTGTCGGCCTCGTTCCCTGCAGAAACTCGTGCTGGCTGTCGGACTATGAGGTGCACATCATTCTGTGAAATTTTCATTGTCGGCCTCGTTCCCTGCGGAAACTCGTTCTGGCTGCCGGACTAATTTGTCAAGGTGAAATTTAATCTTCTATCGATAATCCAAATTTTGAAAACAAGCTGATATTCCTGATTTTTGATACCACATGTAATGTGGTAATCCGGTGGTGCATCTGTGAGTGATCCGTGAGTGTAATATATATCATATAAGCTGACTGTAAACAATTGAGACACATGATATTAAACAGTAAATATATGATGACTGATGAGAAAGCAGAATACTATGTCAAGAAGGTTAACCCCATAGAAGTATGTTTCTATGGTTTTGTGAATTTCTATGGTTAACCCTCATGTTGTACACTCGTGTTAAAAGCCTTCATGTCAAGCCACCAATATCTAGGAGTCCATGATTTATATCATATCATAGAAATATATATTCAGAAAGAAATTTATATTCATATCATAGAAATCCACCCTGTGTATGCGCATTTAAATACCGGAATTCTGAATTCATAATGGAACCATTGAAATATCTGATCATGCAACAACACAACAACTTCAATACTGAATCGCATGAGGCTATGCAGATATGGAAATATATGATAATAATAATAGCCTTTGTTTTTTGGTTCACATGTATTTGCATACCTTCGGTGAATTCGCAATGACATAACACAAAAGGCACAAGATTTGCGCCGTTGATGCGGAACAGCACATTGATAAGGCTTCCTATCCATCGTCCATGAATCGTTTGAAGCGAGTTCATTGACCGGTCACGGGATGCAGGCGATTTTCAGAGAGAACAAAGAAAGCTGCTTCAAATAACGCACCACAATGAACCCTGTAGCGTTGCAGAACGTGGAATGATCACATAATGAATACCTTGGCGTCGAAGAAGGTGTCTTGAGCAAGTTATGAACACTGAACATGCTCAGTATTGGAAGCAGAAGGATATTGGAGGCAATTTAGCAAGGCAAGTCAAGCGACAAAGCAGGAAGCATGATGCAACAGGCCTCTCTCTGAATGCACTCAACACCCAACTCTGCCTGCTAGGCGAGAGAAAAACCAGTAAAAAGCTGATCTGTGTAAAAGGCCTTTTTAATTCTTGAAAGCTCAAACTAAAAAGTGTTCATTTTCAATAAATGTTGTGGCAATTGCTATGAAATGATTCGTTGTAAATTATTGAATGTCAGGAGGTGCTACACTGTAAACCGTTGACTGACATTTGACAGAAAATCTATTTTGTCGGTCATTGTTAGTTCTTGTCGGATGATTGCCACTGAACACCTACAATATCTGACAAAAAGCGACAAAATGAATAGCAATTAATTATAGCTTAAATTTGATCAAAAATTATGTCGAAAATAAACCATGGTTTTTGCCACACAGTACAGATTGCCCAAAAGTCAAGCAATCACTAACCGAAAAAATCAATCAATATTCAACAGTTTTTGTTTAGTTAATTTGCATACAAAAAATCTGTTTCGATGTCGGTGGAGAACCTACAAATTCGTCGGATATCGCAGGATATTGGAGGTGACAATCGTCGGTTGATTTTGTCAGTAATTTTGTAGGATAACTGTCGGTCTACGGTTTACAGTGTACGCAAGTTGATATAAATAGATTCTCCACTTGTTCTCAGTCTGCACATCTAATTTTTAGATAGTTTGGCCATGGGGATGGTCGTTTTGTTCGACACACGTACTTTTAATTATACTCATATGCTTTGCATTTCCTTGAACTGGCTTCATTTCCTGATGGGTTTCGTCGTTCTTCTTTCCGTCAATAGTATAGGCATATTCATCACAAACAAATAAGCATAGGTTCATCTTTTGATGTTTTTGTTTCTTGAAACTCCCTCCACCTTATCAAATTACGGATGCAAACTAATGAATATCGCAAATTATGTTATCTAAAACATTCCATTTAAATTTTGATTTGAGCATCTATATACCGTAGATAATGCATACTGGAGATCCTTCTATGCTCATAGATCTCAATGTTTGGGATTTCCATGGTTATGCCATAAAGGATCTAGACATAGAAAAGGGTCTATGTCATAGAAAAGTAATACATTGATAACAATAGCAACCGCTTCCAGGCGACCTCGGACAATCGATCTTAATGATTCAATGCCTATATAACAATAGCAATATTTATTGTTATAATATTTAATATAACAATATTATATATTGTTATATAAAAAAACCAGGAAGGTAGCGTCATAATGCGCGCTGAAAGCTTTACTTGCTCTTGACACGATCATGGAGGGTGTGCTTCGCTGGTCTTGGTGATCTTCATGCCGCGTTAGCAATTCGAAGACTGGGTTCGATTCCCAGCCGGCAAGCCATTTTTCATGGTGGTGCCAAGAGCAAGGCGCATTGAAATATCATTTCAACCTCGTGAAAGCCGGAGGCATTGAATCATAAATATTCGATGATCAATTTTTTCGAACTTAAATGAACGTATTATCAACATGGACCATGGAATTCTGTGTTTGAGTTGTCGATGAAATGAACGTGTTAAGCAAAAGACTATGTGAACAATGGTAAGGAGTTGAGGGGAAAGGAAAGATCGAGCCTCGGGCAGCAGAGGAATTATACAGGGATAACTGGAGAAAATAACAATCAAAAGTAAAAGGCGGCATAGAGCGTAAATACAAGAACAGTCGCCGGCGAACTTCTTAAGCGATTATGCTACAAATATTACTGAACAGTAGCATGAGATTATGTATGCAGCTGATAGCTACCAGCTATTCGCAAGAACAGTATTTTTCTGGTATAAGTGCGGTCAGAATGACTCACAATTCACCTAAAATGCATATTTGGCGTATGAAGTTTCTAAAGGTAGCATTCATCTGTCCTTACTTGCTCATCTTCACACTGCGAGTGGTAATTCAAAATTTTAAATGATCATTTTTTTTAATAAATATTGGCATATTTTGAAAATAGCGGAAGTTGACCAAAATGTATATAGGGGTGATGCCACAGATCTAATTGCCTTGAAATGAGATTTTAAGGACTGGAGACGACTTGAAGATACCCAACGCTTTGATCAGAGTAAGAATACATACATGTACAAACATGGTACTAAACTGTGCCAATGCATTTACCAAGTAGCAATCACAGCACTCAAATCTTGAGCACTGTATAGCGTAGCCATGTTGTAACAGATGCTAGATGCTCATTGCATGATTTATAGACCTCTAAATAGTGATAAAAATTTTCCGTGGAAAATTTTGAAAGTTTTGATTTTTTTAGGCCCTATAATTTGAGCGCTTCCACTGCCGAGGCAGCTACGTACCAATAAATTGGGTCTAAAACTCTTAATTTCATCATTATTTCGATTAAAGCGATGGTATCAATGCGAGTTCCGTCCGCGGATTTTTTAACATTCCTTTGCCACCAGTGGCTTTTGCCATTTTGTTAGCATTTTTATTTATCACACAAACACCGTTTGGGATAACGTGATCTTGCTTTACAGTGGGGGTATAATTTCATGCAATGTGAAAGATCTGGAGCAAAAATAATGTACTTCATTTTGGAGTTTGCTAATTGTTAGCTTGAAAGTTAAGCTTTATTGTGCAGCGTTGATCATAGTGATGCAAATTCTCCATATGTTGATGAACATGTGATGAAGTATAAGCACACAGTCCACGCAGCATTCATGAGCGACCATATTGGAAGACATAAAGACTGTAAACTCGTGAGATATTTGGAAACTTAAGATATCTGTGATGAGTAAAAGAATATCTATGATAGCTTCAAACTTCTGGCGCATTGTCCGATATCTTCGTTGAGGATACACATCCTCCATTTCTAGTTCAGATAGTTCCAAATGGATTTCAGATCTGCCAAAATGAATTTCAGATATGCTCCAGATAAATTGTAGATCTCCAGTTGAATTAAAGATCTTTTCAAAGTTGAGCTTGTGACAGATATCTGAAATTCAGCTAGAGAAATCTGAAATCCATCTTATGTCTGAAATTCATTTGGAAAGATCTGAAATAGACATGGTAAAGGTGCAGTTGGTACAAAAGTTAATATACAGGGATGATAGAGAAGTTTTCGGACTTTGAATATTACATAGTCTTTTCAAACGAATATAATAAGTCTCCAAAACAAAGGAAGAACGTCAATCACCGAAAAATAAATTTCAAAATTTTCCAATGTCACTAATTTTCCAGAAAATTTTCCATTTGCATCACTACCTCTAAAGCATGTTTCATTCCCATAATGAGACTCCATTTTTCAAAATGGTACTATATTTCTAACCAAGGTTATTCATCATAGAAATTAGTGATGCAATTGGCTTAAAATATATCTAGGCCTGTGAAATTATAGTTGCCGTAAATCACACTGTATCTTACATATCTAAGATAATTTGAGACAAATTATGGATATACGGCCTATACGTATACGTACATGTATCTATGGATAACTGAACTTTATTTTCCTCACCGATGCTTTATTTTCCAAGAGAACATTCACTAGGTGACATGCCACGCGTAATTACGGAACACCCAAACATCCGTAGTTAAGGACATTCTTTTCTTCTACCCGTGTACATGCGCGCTGCACTAAGAGTCAGAAATCACTTGATCTGATGCTGTTAAAACATGGGAAATGTTTATGAATACGCGCGGGCGAGCGTTTATAGTTTGCGCGTCGTCTACGGTTGTCTGCGTTGCCACTTGAACCACGGATGAACCGCTAAGCATGTTCTGTCTTCTCTGAGCATGAAATTGAGGTCCTATCGCATTGTTTAGCCTCTGATGCATGCAGACACATGAGACGCGAAGTCTATATAACAGGACTGCCAACTATACTAACTTATATAACAGATGTTGCAGCAATGTCCCGCATAGCCACGGATGTCTGGGGTCATGTGTAATTGCGCGTGATTGAGCGTGGCATGTCACCTAGTGTTGCACTGATTTCAAAGGGCAAACATACTCTAAATCAGATAGCGCCGGCATTATATTATCATACTTTAAGAAAATGTAGCACTCAGACTTTCGGTTCATGCAATTTACCCAAGCCAGCTGCTCAATTCGGGATCATTATTATGTAGATTTACATGGAATTTTGCGATATTTGTTTTACAGAATTTTCACCCCTAGCACAGCTATGAGCCATGACCGAAGCTAGGGGTTACTCAATGAAAAGTAGCAAATTGTATTATTTTTAATAAACAAAAGGAAAAACAGATCTTCTAATCTGATTAAGCTGTCCCCATCAGAAACCTCTTTGCACGCCTCTTGAAAATATCAAGATTGTATTGGTCAGGGAAAGTGGTCTGGGGAAGCTGATTCCAAAGCTGTGCCGTGCGAACAAAAAAGCTTTTCGAGCGACTCACAGTACGTGCGCGTTCTAAGCTCACATGATAGCATGTGAGTGCATTAGCTCTGCGTGTGCTTCTGGAGAAGATCTTAGGTTTGGGTGCGCTCTCATTTACTGCAGGGCTGCTTCTACCGAAATAGTATCTGTAGAAGAGACGGAGTGAAGCAACATCCTGTCTGACGGAGAGCAATTGCAACTTGCTAGCAAGTCTTTCACCCATGAGATTCTTAGCATGTTTCTCAACCCGTTCAAGGAGGTTAAGATGCGTTTGTTGAAATATCGGGAAATCAAATTCGATGTCTGCTCTTTAATGTTTAACCCTCGTCCCACTTATATTTGTGGAACGCCCTCCGTTGGGGAGTTCTACCTCCTAATAGTCCGATGAAGTTCACCCCGCTCCCGAAAAAAAGTTAGTTCGAAAAAATGCAATTCATTTCTGTTGGCACCATCGTGTAAAGCAGTTCATGACTTGAAAAATATAGCATACCAAGTAATCCAACGAGCTGATCAAAAGTTATTTATATTTCATAATTTTTTATTGAGTTATTAAAATTTTTCCGAAATGAAACCTATGTGTTGCATTGTTGAAAATATGTAATCCAGTTTCATTCATACTAGCTTGTTAAGGACGCTCCGAAGAACACATGAACCAAGTTTGATGAGAAATGTATCGCGCAAATCAAAAGATTTTGGCATTGATATTTTTATTGATTTTCTAGCATCTTCATTAGCATTTTTGTAATTCACTGAAATCAAAATGTAATAAGTTGTTTTAAAAACAAGCAATTCACCTTGTTTGAGCCATTCGTGGAGTTGGTGAATGTATCCGCCTTTCATGTCTTAGTTCTCATTAACTTTATCGAAGGCTGTACCATAAGGTTGATGAGTTCAGCTTCCAAGTGGTGGTGTTTACTTTCCCCGAGAGTAATATGCCTTTGAACACTGGCTTAAACATCTTTGCTGCCCAACTCATCAGGTTCTCCCACCTTCATATCAAGAGCTGCGGGAATTTTCGATGTCTTCAAAGGACGGGGTTATAAGGTTAACCTGTAGCTAATTCTTGCATAAAGTCCTTCTCAAAGAATAGGTTCCTCGTTTTTAAGTTTGGTTGTTTATCACCCGCCAGATGCCCTCCTATTGGTATGTTGGCACGAAGTCGCATATCTTTGCAGCAGATCCCTGTATCTGTGCACGATCCGCACTTACTCTCTTGATAATTCACCATTGCTTGATCGAAATCAAAAATAAGATCTCTCCCTTTTTGTGTCACGAGGTTCTATTGTAAATAAAATATAGTGATCCTATCTGTATTTTATTTACAATAGAACCTCGTGACATAAAAAGGGAGAGATCTTATGTTTGATTTCGATCAAGCAATGGTGAATTTAAAAAACCTCCCGTTCAGTCACCTAATGAAGTCTCTTGATAATAATCTGCTTTATACATGTAGGTACATATATAATCGCTTGTGGGTGATTTTTATGAAGTAAACACTGGTTTGGGCCCTTATTCAGAGCACAGAGCAAGTTTCCAAGTATTCAAGCAGTTTTCCAGAATTTCTGGGCTAAGCGACTTGTGAAAAATTAATCCTACGTATTCTGGCGCATTGTTGAAATCGGTTGTCGAGTTTAACAGCAAGCATTTTTGAATATTTCCATTATTGTGTAGATATTATAATTCTTTTTTAAAACTGAAATATCTTTGAAACATCATCTCATACATCCTTGATATACTATATTAAGTGATGCCATATGAGTATCCTGCTTGTTTGTCTTAATAGTTTCTGTTTAGCAATTCAGTCTTTTCTGTGCAGTCACGACCAATTTAATTGTGTTTATGACATCAATTTTTTGAGATAAATAATTATATTGTTCAAGGAACTATTTTTGATTGAATGCATCATAATAAAGGGTTGATAATTAAAATATATTTCATCCAAATGCAATCAAATTAGCAAGGGCTAACCTTAGGCGAAACACAATTAATAATGAATTAAATCAGAAATCGAACTATTCTGTAAGTAAAACCAATGTGAAAAATAACTCATTTTAGAAACGTTACTATAGTATTTGCTATCATTGCATTATTCTTACTAATGCTCCAAATTTGGCTGCATAAATGAAATCAAAATGATACTTTTTGATATTTCTAGAATATTTTTAGAAATTAATTGTGTATTGATAATTGTCAATATCATCAGATTATAGCTAGCTGAGTATATTCCTGAACTGACTTTTCCTTTTTAGACTCTTTTCATGGCTACAGGAATAAAATTTAGTTGCAGCTGATTTCAGTGACTAACAATGTTAATGCAAATGCTAAAAAAGTCATTACAAAATATCAATAAACGTTATTATCTTTTGATTAGCTCGATAGATTTTCAGTAAACTTGATTTTTGTGTTTTCTTCAGTGTCCGGATGAATGAAATTGGATTGCATTTTCTTCAACAATGCAACAGACCAGTTTTATTTCGCAAAAATCAATGAAAAATCAAGCTGCGTTTGTGGGGCGCCTGCCCACAGATGACAACAATACTCCATATTCAACACTTCCTAAGCATATCAGGGGAGTTGCAGCTATGAGCGAACGTCATGGGTAGCTGCAGCCGTGTTAATTGTTCTGCGGTTAAAAGCAACAACTTCTTGCAATAAATCTATTTACAGTGAACAATTTAAAAGTAAAAAAGCTGGTATAATAAAAACAAAATATAAAACACTTTCAATTATCTCTTAATTTTCGCAATCAAAATTTTCAATATTTCAAGTAGAAAATTCAATTTCTTACAAAACAAACACTTGCTATACTGCAAAAACCTTTAATGTTCACGACGAGCACACTCAATCTGCATGCTCCCCATGAAACATCGGCAAAATGTCTTCAGATTTCAATATACTAAATTAGTTGTCGCAATATATCTGCTCATATTCATGCAACTTTCTCTTGGTAGTATGGAACACAGAATACAACCGTTGACTGAATATCCACTTCGAAAAGCTTCAAACATAAACCATATATGGGTTGCATGTATAAAGAAAGCTTTGAACACTTTCCGCAGTAAGAATCGGTTTGAGATCTGTCATCTGATGTTCACGGTTGCATTAGAAAAGAATAATAGAAAACAAATCGTTGTCCGAATTCCTCGGCAGTTCTCATGGACATGCTAGACGGAGGGATGTGCAACCAATGTTGAAGGCAGTCTGACGATGCACACGCTGAGTTCAAAGCAATGATATCCTGCTGATTGAGGCAATGGCGATAACCTTCTGTTCAGCTGATGAAATTCGCCTGAAAGAGAAATTATTCCATTAAAATCAAAGCACAACTTTTTTTACCCTACACCTTCTGCCCCTCCACACCGAAGCGCGGCCTTTAACCAACTGAGCAATCCTACCACCTACAGTGAGAGCGGCGGCACCTCCCCAGGCGGACAAACTCGAACCCTCCACCTTCTGCCCCTCCACACCGAAGCGCGGCCTTTAACCAACTGAGCCATCCTACCACCTACAGTGAGAGCGGCGGCACCTCCCCAGGCGGACAGACTCGAACCCTCCACCTTCTGCCCCTCCCCACCGAAGCGCGGCCCTTAACCAACTGAGCCATCCTGCCACCTACAGTGAGAGCGGTGTCACATCCCCAGGCGGACAGACTCGAACCCTCCACCTTCTGCACCTCCGCACCGAAGTGCGGCCCTTAACCAACTGAGCCATCCAACCACCTACAGTGAGACCGGCTGCACCTCCCGAGGCGGACAAACTCGAACCCTCCACCTTCTGCCCCTCCACACCGAAGCGCGGCCTTTAACCAACTGAGCCATCCTACCACCTACAGTGAGAGCGGCGGCACCTCCCCAGGCGGACAGACTGGAACCCTCCACCTTCTGCACCTCCACTCCGAAGAGCGGCCCTCAACCAACTGAGCAATCCTACCACCCACAGTGAGAGCGGCGGCACCTCCCCAGGAGGACAGACTCGAACCCTCCACCTTCTGCCCCTCCCCACCGAAGCGCGGCCCTTAACCAACTGAGCCATCCTGCCACCTACAGTGAGAGCGGTGTCACATCCCCAGGCGGACAGACTCGAACCCTCCACCTTCTGCCCCTCCCCACCGAAGTGCGGCCCTCAACCAACTGAGCAATCCTACCACCTACAGTGAGAGCGGCGGCACCTCCCCAGGCGGACAGACTCGAACCCTCCACCTTCTGCCCCTCCCCACCGAAGCGCGGCCCTTAACCAACTGAGCCATCCTGCCACCTACAGTGAGAGCGGTGTCACATCCCCAGGCGGACAGACTCGAACCCTCCACCTTCTGCATCTCCGCACCGAAGTGCGGCCCTCAACCAACTGAGCAATCCTACCAACTACAGTGAGAGCGGCGGCACCTCCCCAGGCGGACAAACTCGAACCCTCCACCTTCTGCCCCTCCACACCGAAGCGCGGCCCTTAACCAACTGAGCTATCCTACCAGCTACAGTGAGAGCGGCGGCACCTCCCCAGGCGGACAGACTGGAACCCTGCACCTTCTGCCCCTCCACACCGAAGCGCGGCCCTTAACCAACTGAGCTATCCTGCCACCTACAGTGAGAGCGGCGGCACCTCCCCAGGCGGACAGACTGGAACCCTGCACCTTCTGCCCCTCCACACCGAAGCGCGGCCCTTAACCAACTGAGCTATCCTACCACCTACAGTGAGAGCGGCGGCACCTCCCCAGGCGGACAGACTCGAACCCTGCACCTTCTGCCCCTCCACACCGAAGTGCGGCCCTTAACCAACTGAGCTATCCTACCACCTACAGTGAGAGCGGCGGCGCCTCCCGAGGTGGACAGACTCGAACCCTGCAGCTTCTGCCCCCAGCATACCGAAGTGCGGCCCTTAACCAACTGAGCTATCCTGCCACCTACAGTGAGAGCGGCGGTACCTCCCGAGGTGGACAGACCGGAACCCTGCACCTTCTGCCCCTCCACACCGAAGCGCGGCCCTTAACCAACTGAGCTATCCTGCCACCTACAGTGAGAGCGGCGGCACCTCCCCAGGCGGACAGACTCGAACCCTGCACCTTCTGCCCCTCCACACCGAAGTGCGGCCCTTAACCAACTGAGCTATCCTGCCACCTACAGTGAGAGCGGCGGTACCTCCCGAGGTGGACAGACTCGAACCCTGCACCTTCTGCCCCCAGCATACCGAAGTGCGGCCCTTAACCAACTGAGCTATCCTGCCACCTACAGTGAGAGCGGCGGTACCTCCCGAGGTGGACAGACTCGAACCCTCCACCTTCTGCCCCCAGCATACCGAAGTGCGGCCCTTAACCAACTGAGCTATCCTGCCACCTACAGTGAGAGCGGCGGCGCCTCCCGAGGTGGACAGACTCGAACCCTCCACCTTCTGCCCCTCCACACCGAAGCGCGGCCCTTAACCAACTGAGCTATCCTGCCACCTACAGTGAGAGCGGCGGCGCCTCCCGAGGTGGACAGACTCGAACCCTCCACCTTCTGCCCCCAGCATACCGAAGTGCGGCCTTTAACCAACTGAGCTATCCTACCACCTACAGTGAGAGCGGCGGCACCTCCACAGGCGGATAGAGTCGACCCTTGCACCTTCTGCCCCTCCACACCGAAGTGCGGCCTTTAACTCAGCCATCATACCACCAATCATTTAAGATTGGGTCAAATTAACTCATATTTTGCAGCCATTCCGATAAAAGTCTTCTGTAGATTATGCAGTTCAACCGATCAGAATTCCGTTTCATTAATGAGCCCGAACCTGACTTGAGTGTGGGTGTTTGAGTTTTACATCCCTTTCAGCGCTGCGCATGAAATTCAAAGTTGAGTGATAATGCAGTGCGACCTAAAAAAGGCGTCAGAAGATGGAAAAGCCGTCGAAAGAAGAAGTCAGACAGGAATTAAGTCTAGAGAGCATCTTGAATTTCTTCAGAAGACCAAAGTTGCATATGGAGAAAAAAGTTCAAGCGTGGTACAGGAATTGAAAGGAAGACCTGTTGCCTTGAACTTGGAGTTGACTTTGCTTCTAGAGGCTTACATGGACGATCATGAAAAGGAACATCTTTAAGTGGACATCGTCTAGCCCAGCATCTTCTGGATTACAAGTCCCACGACAGGACAAGCAAATTCACCGAAGCCCCGCCGAGCCGACAGCAGCCCACGGCTCGGCCTTCATTTCTTTCAGCCGATTGGAGACACTCCTGATGCAGCCAATCCCAGAGGGAAGCACACCGTCCGCGGCTGCTACAGAATTTAGTGCTTGCCTGAACATTTTCAAATGTTTCATGACATTTTCCCAAATTGAGACTTGAAGAATACGTGAGATTGACAACACACTTGTGTTGAGGAATTTCTAGCATCAAATTGAATTGTGTTGTCCAATTGATGTGCATAAAAGTAAAAATCAATCTGTTAACGTCCGATTTAGGCATAGGTCTACCAGGCCTGTTTCAATATCAAATTGGCTTGTTTTAAGAATCGCCATCAGATCAGGATTACATTTGTCGACGTTTAACACTCGCAAGCGAACTCCAGAGAAATCAGAGAAATCACTGCAACCTCATGGTTCATGTTCATAATTGTTTCGTGGACGGGATTGTAAGTAGACGGACAAGAATCCACTGTCTATGACGGTGTAACCACCTAAATGCAGCTTGCCATTTACGCTTGATAGTGATAACTACATTTGCAACTATTTGTGACTAATTTATACAGAGCTAAGTGGACGAAGATCACTAAAAAACGAAGACTTAAAAATTCAATATTCTCGGGACATTGCCATTGAGGAGATATTGCGGAGCTGGTAATATAGCTATTTTCTTGAGAGAGGAAATATCAACTTTTCCTCCCACAGCTGTGGTGTACAGCCCGTGCGCAGCGAGGATGGACAGATAGCTAGGGAGGAAACGTTTACTTCCTCTCGAAAGAATGTAGCTTTTCATTTTGTGACTTATAGATATCTATTGTTCATTATGAAGTTGATGTCTATGCCGCGAAATCTATGAATGAGCTAATCAAAGGACTGTATCGATATCTTGGTAGTCTCTGGCTGATCATAACTTGTCAAATTGTACCTGTAAATGGTACCATCTGTTATAAGGATTCTGCGGTTGAGTAGTCAAATTTACTACTAATGGAGTGCATAACCTTCAATTCCAAGCTACAGATGAGTAGCATATAAACCCCATGTGTGTAAGTTAACAAAGAATTTAACATATTCGAAGTCAACCATTCAAATTGAAATGCCTTGCAGTTAATGCGAAATAGAATATAATGGAAGAGCATAATTAATCGTGTCCGTAGTATAGATGAAAAGTTTGAGCCGTATAGATACATACAATTTCATAAAAAAAGTTAGAAAGTTGTGAATAAACATGAATTTCCTCTATTTTTAAGCACTTGAAGACGTTGTCAGGATACCGCATTTTGTCGAATAGAACCCATGAGTTTTTGTGACTTATACCACATATATTGATGAGGTTTCGCCTCTCCCAAACCAAAGTCAGATTGTGTCAAACTAATGCGGTACAAGGTACGATTAGAATCTGAACAAACCATCGTGCAGTATATCGGTAAGTTTTCGAAACTTCATCCATTGATGCTTAGGCTAATTTTAGCTAGTAGAGAAAATATTTTAAAGAAAACATCAAATTTGTAGGATTTTCCGGTGAACGGCAAATTTTCCACTCTGGGATATCTTTTTGTGGATAATTCGTGCTGTAAATTATTGAGAGGTTAAAAGATAACAAGCATAAATAATCTTTCTGTTCATATAGTAATTACTCAGCTTAATAGCACAGTGTTAATCAAGAAGACTTTTCGATGCATTATGAGTGAGAAAAGAATGGACAACCGGATCACACAGCAAAGAGACAGACGATGTCAAGTTTTACAGAGAAGTTTGTGAACGTTTTTTCGTGCGGCTGCTAACTTATGATCTGAATTCTTCGAATCTGAAGGAATCGTGCCGATCGGAGCATTTTGAAGGAATTCAGAGCAATCCACAAGCGACGAACTACTATTTTTCCTATCTCTGTAAGGTATTAAAAATTTCTCTTTGTCCGCTTATTAAGTTCCTGCGTGTGCCATCGTTTTGAATCAGTTTGCACTTCTAGCAAAGTGATACGATTAAACAATCTAATCCTGTGATGTCTACTGCACGTGCACCGTTGGTCACGTTTATCTATAGATTTCATCTCTCGCTTATGTGAAATGTGATCAGGGCTGTCTTGATACGTCAGTTGGCGTGAAAAGGACCGAACTAACAGTCGAAACGTGTATCCTGTGACCAAATAGACAACATCGTCGAGCCGCGGCTTTCCCTTCGTTAACTTAGACAATGCAAAAAGAAGCCACGTATTCAATATTTAAATAACTTCAACTGGTGGTCGACTGTGTCAAAAGTCAAGTGAATCGGAAAAAGGTAACTTTCCACGTATTGTATTAAAGTTAACAAAACGAAGCCAAAATGTTAAAGAAATCCCTGTATTTTGCCTTCTTTGATGCAATTTTTTCAAGATTCTTGTAGGCTGCATGCTGTACATCAGACAATTTCATTAATCGTTGCACAACGGAAAACTTAGAATTTTCCTCAAGTTATTGCTATCAAATACAATTGCAAAATCAACAAACAATTGCAACTTGCAATGTACGTCAACTCTGTAGCACATACAAATAATTGACCAATGTTATTTATAATGCTAAGAATTTTGCTTGCGATATTCGCATCAGAAAAGTTGTCGCCTGTTTAGTCGGTCCTCCTGTCAGTCATATGAAATGCTTTAGGTAGAATAAAGGACACGAAAACTCCCAAACAGTGCCATTCCCATAAATTGCCCCTTTTCTAAAGACGAAAAAGTAAAAATCGCTCACATACATGTGTGGTCTCCGTGACACAGTGGTTAAGTACTTGGCCTAGTGATCCTTCGGTCCAGAGGTCGAGCCCCGAAAGTGTCATTGGAAGTCGGCAAGAATGTCATCACGACGCTCCAGATTAAAGTCTCACTAGGTCAGCACAGTCCAATCCTCAGGTATAGACGAGCAGTGACGTCAAACCATCCATACACAAAACTTTTCGATAATGCAAGAGATGAATTTCGTAGAAATATTGCACTTTTTCGCTTGAAGCTGTTGAATGCAAGAGCTTTGTTCTACGAAATGCATTAAATCAAAGACATGAAAAATTGATTGGTCGTCGTCAAATGGACATCGATCACTTGAACACTGACATCGAAACAACGCCCTCTTCGCTGACTTGTCTACACGGAAATATTACTTTTTCACATAGAATAATTCAACAGCTTCCTATATTTTGTATAAAAGATTATCGAAAATTGATTGCAATAAATTGCTGTTTACAATCAATGAATTTCTGATAATCCTTGTTTTGCACATCACATGGTGAGATTTTGCTCAACTCTCAAAAGCCTTTAGAGAAGCGACGACGATTGTGATTCCAATTACTTCACGAGGAGTTCCACATTGCTATGCTTATCGGATGCGGAATTTAATTCAAACAAACATTCCTTCCGACCTCACATTTCAGCGATTTAGATCAGCGACACAGGATTAATAGTGCTCTAAATCAGCGACATTAGACAAGGCATTGGATTGAAATTCAGAGCAAAGAGCTGCAAGTTTCCAAAAATGAAGCTTTTTGACGTCACTACTACCCATGCTTGGGGCTTGGACGGTGCTGACGTAGTCAGACTTATGGAGCGTTGCAGTACTTTTAGTCCAGATGCCCTTCCTGCCGACTTCCAATGACAGCTCTGAGGCTCGACCTCTAGACCAACAGATCGCTAGACCAAGCACTTAACTACTGTGCCACGGAGACCGGATGCCCTTCCTGCCGACTTCCAATGACACCTTCGGCGCCCGACCGCTAGACCAAAAGATCGCTAGACCAAGCACTTAACTACTGTGCCACGGAGACCGGATGCCCTTCCTGCCGACTTCCAATGACACCTTCGGCGCTCGACCGCTAGACCAAAAGATCGCTAGACCAAGCACTTAACTACTGTGCCACGGAGACCGGATGCCCTTCCTGCCGACTTCCAATGACACCTTCGGCGCTCGACCGCTAGACCAAAAGATCGCTAGACCAAGCACTTAATCACTGTACCACAGAGACCGGATGCCCTTCCTGCCGACTTCCAATGACACCTTCGGCGCTCGACCGCTAGACCAAAAGATCGCTAGACCAAGCACTTAATCACTGTACCACAGAGACCGGATGCCCTTCCTGCCGACTTCCAATGACACCTTCGGGGCTCGACCTCTGGACCAAAAGATCGCTAGACCAAGCACTTAACTACTGTGCCACGGAGACCACTCATGTCATAAATACCACTTCCCTACAGACAGCTCACCTCAACTGATATTTATATACTCACTGACATAAATAATGAAACCAACTATCATTGACTTGAATGGAAGTTTGTTTCATTCTTTTCTATGGTTTGAGATGATATCTCGCTTTCTATGTATCACCATTGAACTCCATATGATAAGGGAAATGATATAGGACCATCAAATTTCAAAATTTGATATTGATCACAGTAGCAGCTAGAAGCTGAACAGAATCACCACCTACTGCTGACCAGATTTGACTTATGAAATGGCGCACGATAACTTTACCAGAGGAATGGCAATTGGGATGATGCGTTGTGGGCAAAGTTCTACAACTGTTGCGAAAGAATTGAAAATTTCAAGGGTCGTTGTATGGAGGTGGTGGTGTCGTTGGAAAGCAGAAGGAAATGTGGAAAAGAAGAACGGATCAGGAAGACCAAGGGTATCATCCAAGCGGACAGATGCACGCTTAGTTTTAGCTGCTAAAAGAAACAGATTTGTGTCCGTCCCGAAGCTAATTGTGTACTGGAAGGTTGCTGGGAACGTTGCCTGTAGCGTTCGAACTGCATATAGAAGATTGCGAGAAGCTGGTATACAGTCTCGACGACCCGCTGTGAGAATTCCGCTGAGCCTGGAACATCGAAGGAGACGAGTGACGTGGTGTCAAGGTCATCAGTCGTGGAGTGACAGTCAGTGGGAACGTGTGCTCTGGACTGATGAATCGAGGTTTACTCTCGATTTCAACGATGGTCGGATCCGTGTTCATCGCTTGCCAAGTGAACGATTTGCTCCATGTTGCGTCAAAGAACACGACCGGTGCGGCGGCGGTAGTGTCATGGTTTGGGCCGGTATCTGGCACAATGGAAAAACACCAGCAATCGTAGTGAAAGGAACATTGACAGGACAGCGATATGCCGACGAGATCGTGACACCGGTCGTGGTTCCAGCAGTGACATCGAATCAATTGATTTTTCAGGATGACAACGCAAGGCCCCATCGAGCTTCAGTGGTCTCTAACAGGATAGCAAGCAGTGGAATCCCAACCTTGGAATGGCCCTCACGTTCTCCCGACCTCTCCCCCATCGAGCACTGCTGGGATGAACTTGGTCGCAGAGTGAGGGAGAGGTACAACCACCCACCAGTGTCTTTGAAGATGTTGGCCGACAGACTGATCGAGCAGTGGAACCTCTTAGACCTGGCATTCATCCAGCGACTGTGCTCATCCATGCCCTCACGCATCGATGCCTGTTTGGATGCTCGCAGTGGTCGCACCCGTTTCTAACTTAAGTTGATAAAATCATGAGTATCAAATTAAATGTTTTTGAGTAAAGCATTCGAGTTCTCCTTTTACAAACAACAAACAAACGTACAGTACAACCAAGTTTAAGTCATAAGTATTCATATCAGGACTTGTTTCATTCTTTTTGTCACTGAGTATAGTATAGGGATACTGCAAATTTAAACTACTTCCAGTAACAGTAAATGAGAATCCACTTCCAAGGAATTTCGGTTCAAGACTCTGAAAGTTTCAACGTCATATGACGTCAGATATTAACTAAATAAATACCTCTTGCTGCCAGGTTCTTACAGTTGCATGTGAGGCAGGATATTCAGGAAGATTCATGAGGAAGACTGATGGTACGCCATCGGATTTCAGTTATCTTCGTCTTTCTTAGAATTTCAACAACTTATTGACATTTCGTTTGCTTTAGATGATCACTAGACACTAACATCTTAGGTGAATATTTTTGTCATTTTAGGTTTTTTATGGGTGAATAATTCTATGAATTTAGGTTTGCTTATTTAGACGAATCAAAGATCCATTAAAATATCTAGACTCATTGAGAGCGATGGTGCTTCTTTGTTTATTTTCAATTGTGCTTTTTTCGGTAACTAATTTGTAAACATATACCGCGACAATCATCTAGGTATATTTATCAAATCTCAACAGATGTAACCACCACGAGACATGTTTCGGCCTTTTGGGCCTCATCAGTCGTGGGTAGGTTTGAACCAGCGACGTTGGAGGTAGAGGACGTGCAAGCATACCCTCTAACCACAAGGCCACCGGACCATCTGTTGAGAGCGTGAATTAGCCAGGAAGTACTGCTTTAACGCAGACACGTGGAGGGTGGATTCGAACCAGCGACGTTGGAGCTAGAGGACGTGCAGGCATACCCTCTAACCACAAGGCCACCGGACCGTCTGTTGAGAGCGTGAATTAGCCAGGAAGGCACGGCTTTAACGCAGACACGTGGAGGGCGGACTGCTTTCTGCAATCACTTAATACCGCATCCGAGATTGAGGCGCTTCACGCAGGCGGTTACATCTGTTGAGATTTGATAAATTTATCAATTGCCAGGTTACTTGTCCAAAAAATCTACGTATAAGTTTAAAAAAAGAAAATGACAAGTAAGTCCTAGATTCAATCGCGATTCGGAACGATTTTATTTCAAACTATAACAACAACACAGATCAAACATTGACAAGTGAGTATGTTTCAAATTGTATAGGCCTATTGACAATTCAATTGTACAATTGTGTAAGTAAGTAATCGTTTATTCGGTGGACACTTACAATAGAACAGTAACATCGATGTCAAAATACATTAATACACAGAATGAGAAGTCAATGGTTAATGAGGTACATAAAAAGGAAGGACGAGAAAGCTTATTTACAAAATCTGATAAAAGATCTGCTGAAGCGTACTCTTCTAGCGAGAGGTGGACACAAGACCGAGCAACTGCGTGAAGACATCTCCCTCACTGGGCGGATCAAAAACAAATCTCTGAGGGGGTGGGATGGATCTGAACTTATAGTGTCACAGGTACAGTTCGCAGATTGAATAAGCGAAGAGTTCACAGAATGGGACAGTCCAATAATGCGATATACGCGACGTTCAATACGCAATAGGTCATTCAACAAGTACTGGGGTGCATTGCAGAAGCATGCATAGGCATACGTCATGATGGAACGTATAAAAGCCTTGTAACATTTCATCATTAATGCTGCAGAACAGCCTGCACGACGCAGATTGCGAATAATAAAAATGCGCTGTGAAGCCTTCCTCACAATGTATTGAAAGTGCAAAGTCCACTTCAGGTCATCAGAAAAAATAACACCAAGGTAAGAAAAAGAATTGACTTTCCTAACATCCGTGTCACCGAGACGCACTGGGTTTGTTACCAAAGACGATTTAGTTATGATATCCGTAACAAAACATTTTGAAAAGTGTATTTCCAGAGAAATAGAATTAGCCCAGTTGATAATGTTGTCACACTCTAGCTGCAAATCATCATCACCAGAATTTCTGAGAAAATGGAGTAATAGAATATCATCAGCATATTGTATGACAGATGAATTCGAGCACACCGGGGTTAGACTGTCAGTGGACAAGGCAAATAATACGGGTCCAATGACGCTTCCTTGGGGAACGCCACTGGGAAGAGACATCCAGTTAGACCATTCGCCATTAATGGAAATACGTTGACGGCGTTCTTTGAAAAAATCAACAATCCAATTCACAACAACCGATGGGACGGGAAAAGTTTTACATGCACGAATGATGACATCATGATTAAGTCTATCAAATGCCTTGGACATGTCCACTGATAATAGCCTCACTGCGCCTGATGAGGGATCAAGATGTCTCAAAATTTCATGCTGGACTGAGACTAGAGCACAAGACGTACCCGAGGCCGAGCGAGGAATGAAGGCGAATTGAGACTTACTGACCGAGTCCCTGATGAAGGGGATAATCAGGTTCTTGGATACCAGACGCTCAAACACTTTCGACATCGTAGACAGAATGGATATTGGACGAAAGTCAGCAAGTGAATTAGGCTTGTTGCACTTTGGAACGGGATAAACGTTTGCTTCCTTGAATGCAATTGGAATCACTCCAATTTGGAGAGACCAGTTGAAAATCATTGTAATAACCGGAGCTAGAAATGCTGAAAAGTCTCGGAAGATCCAAGATGGAATACCATCAGGAGCGCAGGAGCACTTTGAGATTCGAGCTAATTCCGCTTCGACTTCCGAACAGGTGAACAAGATAGGATCACAAACACTCGAATCAGCAACAAGTATGTGTCAAACAGATCAAAATTACTCGTATTTCGAATGCAATATAAACTCTATAAATGTATATAAAAGAATTAGAAGCTGTGACCAGAAACATGTGGCACTGCCCAGAATCACTCATCAATGTCTTCATTATTCTGATCATAAATGAAAATTCGTTACCACGATTGTCTCAATGTAAGTAGTCGAGTTAGTCAAATAACAAGGTCTTCTCGTAAATTCATTTTAGGTAATTGTCGCTGTCCAATCATCACAATTGACGATGCAATTTGAGCAGTAAGATTGCTGAGCATTATCTGTCTGACTTCTGAAACTGTGACTCATTCATGCTCTGCCTCTGTGTAGTCACTGTTAGGCTTCTGATATGTATAATGTCAGCTGTGTATTTGTCTATGGATTTCTCTAGGTTTATCATAACACAGTTGAAGTCTATGGCAGTGATCCGCCCGATCACTCTCTCCCATCACCGACAATAATGAACAAAGAAATATTTGAACTTGTTTGAATTACTCATTGAGTTTTGTCCCGTTGTCACCACAAGCAACACAAGTCTTCTGACATACTGGTGACATCGGAATACTTTGCATGCTCTTCCCTAGGACTGTCTAACAGACCAGGTGAAATCCAAAACAATTATGAAACATCCACTTGGCGTGTAAAAGGATGGAACTTCAGCCACGCTTCTCAATCAGATACACTTCTCACCTGCGGACTATCCCCGCAATGGCTGATCATGATATCAATTGCGCATGAACGACAATGGTGATGTCTATGATTCAGAGAAAGCTGTTATCACTACAGCATGATAGACACCGGTGATGTTAGAATTAGATAAATGGCCGATGTGATCAGTCCACATGATGACAAAATTGGTGACTCACCTCTTTGAATTTCTGTGTAAATTGGTCACCGAACAACGCGATTTTTGATAGATCTTCAATCTGCAAAATAATGAGATATTGGTGAAGGCAAGGTTATTAAAATGTCAACTAATCGTTCATTTGGATGGTGAAATCATAGTAAAGCAGCCAGAACGAGTTTCTGCAGGGAACGAGGCCGAAAATGAAACTTTCACACAATGATGTACACCTCATAGTCCGGCAGTCAGCACGAGTTTCTGCAGGGAACAAGGCCGACAATGAGACTTTCACAGAATGATGTACACCTCATAGTCCGGCAGCCAGCACGAGTTTCTGCAGGGAACGAGGCCGACAGTGAGACTTTCACAGAATGATGTACACCTCATAGTCCGGCAGCCAGCACGAGTTTCTGCAGGGAACGAGGCCGACAATGAGACTTTCACAGAATGATGTACACCTCATAGTCCGGCAGCAATCACGAGTTTCTGCAGGGAACGAGGCCGACAATGAGACTTTCACAGAATGATGTACACCTCATAGTCCGGCAGCCAGCACGAGTTTGTGCAGGGAACGAGGCCGACAATGAGACTTTCACAGAATGATGTACACCTCATAGTCCGGCAGCCAGCACGAGTTTCTGCAGGGAATGAGGCCGACAATGAGACTTTCACAGAATGATGTACACCTCATAGTCCGGCAGTCAGCACGAGTTTCTGCAGGGAACGAGGCCGACAATGAGACTTTCACAGAATGATGTACACCTCATAGTCGGGCAGGCAGCACGAGTTTCAGCAGGGAACGAGGCGGACAATGAGACTTTCACAGAATGATGTACACCTCATAGTCCGGCAGCCAGCACGAGTTTCTGCAGGGAACGAGGCCGACAATGAGACTTTCACAGAATGATGTACACCTCATAGTCCGGCAGCCAGCACGAGTTTCTGCAGGGAACGAGGCCGACAATGAGACTTTCACAGAATGATGTACACCCTGTGGCTACTGCGTATCTGAGCGTCTGCCGAGTCCTATCTGGTTTCTCCTCTTGTCAGACAAGATCAAAGAAAAACATGTCCAATCTAAAGCAGAATGATGTTTTGATGAAAATTAAGTTTTCTCTCTCAAATCCACAGCAATAAAATTTTGTATGGACAGTATTCAGGTCACTTCCTATCGTTATGTGCATGGCAATGTGGCTAAATGGCCAATGAAATTTATCGGCAAAGAAGATAATCCTCATCTTCGGTCGCAATGGTCAAAGATGGTTCCAACATGATGGAGGCAATTGTGATTGTGCTTCTGATTCTAGGGCTATTCTTCATGAATCACTCAAGGACAGATGGATCGGGAGGTGAGGACTAGTTGAATAGCCTCCGAATGCTCCTGATTTAACTGCCTCCGACTATTGGTTTTGGAAATTCCTAATTTGTCGAGTTTAGAAAAATTCAAATAATCTTCTATATTGCCAAAAATTAGTATATATATTCTACTATTTAATTTTATTAAGTAGTGCAAACAAAATGAAAATTGAAGAAAATTGATTAAATTGAACGGATATAAAAATTTTCTTGAAGATCTGAGCTGTGAGCAGAATGATTGAGCACTCAGTAACCTCAAAGAAAACTGTTCGATCGTGATCTCATCAAATGTAAGGCCACATCATCCCTCAAAATCAACACAACACCCTCAGGCCTGTTCCCATCAATTCGCCGCTGAAGATGCATCAGTACATAATAAATTTATTTCCATTGCAACATGAGCGCAGAGATGTCTTCATTGTGTAGAGGTTCTGGCTTCTCATTACTTCAAGTGCGCATTGACAGATCTTCACAAACACTGACATTAAATGATGAATTGTCGAGGAACTTCATTAGATACAATACTTCATTCCATGTTGCAATTTCAACTTACTTTGCGAAATTTCCCTCTTAGTCTTCGATAGGCAATGATTGCATCAGCTTTCTTCTTTCCTATCAGTTGGAGGCGTTGAAGTTTGTCGGACGAGCCGGTATTCAGGACTTTGACAATGCGTTTCTCTGAAACAGGAAAGAGAATGTCAACGGGCGCTCTAATTCAGAATGATCATCATCGAACTGACTTTCTTCAACTATCTCCGGAGGAAGAACGTCCTCTGGTGAATCATCAGCACAGAATTTCTCTTCATATAATCTGCAAATGAAGAGAGGAAGTTAGCCAAGTACATCACTCTCGCTGACCGCTTTGTAGTCCAACCAGCGGCTGGTGAGATTTGCGGTGCCACGGGGGATTCGACCAACACTTTCTTGGAATAGTCCGGGAGCTAGCGTGAAGTTGTGCAGGGAACGAGGTAGTACATAAAACTTTCACATAGCATAGTACACCTCTAACCTACTGCAAAACTTCGCGTCTGCCGGATCAGATCATTTGCTTTTCAGAAATAGAGAGGATAACACAATCCTATGTATTTCCAGTGGTAAAATTGTGACATTTAAGGTGTTGACTCCATTTTTTCGAATTTTTGCTCATAAAAGTTACACAAATTGGTATTTTGTTGAACTGGTTATTACAGAAATCATCTACAGATCATGATCTTTCAAATGAGTTATCATTCAGTGACAGAGGATGAAGTAAAGTGTACAAACAGACACTTTTCGTTGGTGTAACTGCAAATTTTAACATAGAAATTTCAGGAAAATTGTTGATATACTTTAACGAAAAGTGTCTGTTTTCATTGATACGGAAAAGGAATAGAAAACGAAAATATGAATACTGGGTTGCATAGTGATAAATTCTTACTTTTTATTCGCTTCCACGAAGTCAGCTGCAGATTGAGGGAGTTTTAAGCTCCCCACTGACATCACCTTCTTCTTAATTTTCTCCTTTTCTCCTTCAGAGGAGCGTCGCTTTACAGGAACCCTCTTCTGTTCATTGAATGACTTATCTGCAGATGATCTACGATTGTCTTCTTTCTTCGTCTTCGTCGGGGTACCGGAGACTGACTGTACACGCGGTCCCTTGAACTGGTCTGCGGCTTGGGAAGGAGGGCAGGAATCAGGGAATTGCGACTTCTGAAAAGGGTCTTGTGAGGCTGGCGGACGGGAAACAGGGAATTGAGACTTCTGAAAAGGGTCTTGTGAGGCTGGAGGGCAGGAAACAGAGAACTCCGACTTTTGAAAAGGGTCTTGTGAGGCTGGCGGACGGGAAACAGGGAATTGCGACTTTTGAAAAGGGTCTTGTGAGGCTGGCGGACGGGAAACAGAGAACTGCGACTTCTGAACAGGGTCTTGTGAGGCTGGAGGGCAGGAAACAGGGAATTGCGACTTCTGATAAGGGTCTTGTGAGCCTGGCGGACGGGAAACAGGGAATTGCGACTTCTGAAAAGGGTCTTGTGAGGCTGGAGGGCAGGAAACAGGGAATTGAGACTTCTGAAAAGGGTCTTGTGAGGCTGGAGGGCTGGAAACAGGGAATTGCGACTTTTGAAAAGGGTCTTGTGAGGCTGGCGGACGGGAAACAGAGAATTGAGACTTTTGAAAAGGGTCTTGTGGGCCAGGAGAGAACTTGGACTTGTGATATGAATCCGCGGAGACAGGAGGACGGGAAACGGAGAACTGTTGGTGTTGGTAGGGATCTACTGATTCATCTGCTGGTCGTAATACTCCCGGCTCTGCTTTCACAGTGAAGGTTTGAGGAGCTAGTTCAGGTTCCACCTTCACCACAGCTGCATGAGGTTGCGCTGGAACAGTACTGACCGAAGACAGCTGAGGAGGTTTTGGTGGACATGAGGCAGAGTACGTGTAAGGGTTCCTGAAAATCAAAATATGCTGTCAATCAAAAGTACCACATTCCAATGATGTTGCAGCTTTATATACATCTAATGAAGTGCTTGTAGAAATGTTGTCTTTCGTAGCACACACTATTAAGGCAAATTGAATAGAAATAGGCACATGTGTATATTGCTACAATAACGACCAACAGACAGCAGCATCGGAAGGTGTCAGGAAGGACTCAGGCCCGTCACGGCCTTCCCCTGCTGCTGGAGACCAACAGGCAGCAACATCGGAAGGTGTCAGGAAGGACTCAGGCCCGTCACGGCCTTCCCCTGCAGGAGACCAACTGACAGCAGCATCGGAAGGTGTCAGGAAGGACTCAGGCCCGTCACGGTCTGCCCCTGCTGCGGGCGACAAACAGACAGCAGCATCGGAAGGTGTCAGGAAGGACTCAGGCCCGTCACGGCCTTCCCCTGCTACTGGAGACCAACAGGCAGCAGCATCGGAAGGTGTCAGGAAGGACTCAGGCCCGTCACGGCCTTCCCCTGCTGCTGGAGACCAACAGGCAGCAACATCGGAAGGTGTCAGGAAGGACTCAGGCCCGTCACGGCCTTCCCCTGCAGGAGACCAACTGACAGCAGCATCGGAAGGTGTCAGGAAGGACTCAGGCCCGTCACGGTCTGCCCCTGCTGCGGGCGACAAACAGACAGCAGCATCGGAAGGTGTCAGGAAGGACTCAGGCCCGTCACGGCCTTCCCCTGCAGGAGACCAACAGACAGCAGCATCGGAAGGTGTCAGGAAGGACTCAGGCCCGTCACGGCCTTCCCCTGCAGGAGACCAACAGACAGCAGCATCGGAAGGTGTCAGGAAGGACTCAGACCCGTCACGGCCTGCCCCTGCTACTGGAGACCAACAGACAGCAGCATCGGAAGGTGTCAGGAAGGACTCAGGCCCGTCACGGCCTTCCCCTGCAGGAGACCAACAGACAGCAGCATCGGAAGGTGTCAGGAAGGACTCAGGGCCGTCACGGCCTTCCCCTGCTGCTGGAGACCAACAGACAGCAGCATCGGAATGTGTCAGGAAGGACTCAGGCCCGTCACGGCCTTCCCCTGCTACTGGAGACCAACAGACAGCAGCATCGGAAGGTGTCAGGAAGGACTCAGACCCGTCACGGCCTGCCCCTGCTGCTGGAGACCAACAGGCAGCAGTATCGGAAGGTGTCAGGAAGGACTCAGGCCCGTCACGGCCTTCCCCTGCGGGAGACCACCAGACAGCAGCATCGGAAGGTGTCAGGAAGGACTCAGGCCCGTCACGGCCTTCCCCTGCTACTAGAGACCAACAGACAGCAGCATCGGAAGGTGTCAGGAAGGACTCAGGGCCGTCACGGCCTTCCCCTGCTGCGGGCGACCAACAGACAGCAACATCGGAAGGTGTCAGGAAGGACTCAGACCCGTCACGGCCTTCCCCTGCAGGAGACCAACAGACAGCAGCATCGGAAGGTGTCAGGAAGGACTCAGGCCCGTCACGGCCTTCCCCTGCTACTGGAGACCAACAGACAGCAGCATCGGAAGGTGTCAGGAAGGACTCAGACCCGTCACGGCCTGCCCCTGCTGCTGGAGACCAACAGACAGCAGCATCGGAAGGTGTCAGGAAGGACTCAGACCCGTCACTGCCTGCTCCTGCTACTGGAGACCAACAGACAGCAGCATCGGAAGGTGTCAGGAAGGACTCAGGCCCGTCACGGCCTTCCCCTGCTACTGGAGACCAACAGACAGCAGCATCGGAAGGTGTCAGGAAGGACTCAGACCCGTCACGGCCTGCCCCTGCTGCTGGAGACCAACAGACAGCAGCATCGGAAGGTGTCAGGAAGGACTCAGACCCGTCACTGCCTGCTCCTGCTACTGGAGACCAACAGACAGCAGCATCGGAAGGTGTCAGGAAGGACTCAGGCCCGTCACGGCTTGCCCCTGCTGCTGGAGACCAACAGGCAGCAGCATCGGAAGGTGTCAGGAAGGACTCAGACCCGTCACGGCCTGCCCCTGCTGCTGGAGACCAACAGACAGCAGCATCGGAAGGTGTCAGGAAGGACTCAGGCCCGTCACGGCATTCCCCTGCTGCTGGAGACCAACAGACAGCAGCATCGGAAGGTGTCAGGAAGGACTCAGACCGTCACGGCCTTCTGCTGCTGCTGGAGACCAACAGACAGCAGCATCGGAAGGTGTCAGGAAGGACTCAGGCCCGTCACGGCATTCCCCTGCTACTAGTGACCAACAGACAGCAGCATCGGAAGGTGTCAGGAAGGACTCAGGGCCGTCACGGCCTTCCCCTGCTGCTGGAGACCAACAGACAGCAGCATCGGAAGGTGTCAGGAAGGACTCAGGCCCGTCACGGCATTCCCCTGCTGCTGGAGACCAACAGACAGCAGCATCGGAAGGTGTCAGGATTGACTCAGGCCCGTCACGGCCTGCCCCTGCTACTAGAGACCAACAGACAGCAGCATCGGAAGGTGTCAGGAAGGACTCAGGGCCGTCACGGCCTTCCCCTGCTACTAGAGACCAACAGACAGCAGCATCGGAAGGTGTCAGGAAGGACTCAGGCCCGTCACGGCCTGCCCCTGCGGGAGACCAACAGACAGCAGCATCGGAAGGTGTCAGGAAGGACTCAGACCCGTCACGGCCTTCCCCTGCTACTAGAGACCAACAGGCAGCAGCATCGGAAGTTGTCAGGAAGGACTCAGGCCCGTCACGGCCTTCCCCTGCTGCTGGAGACCAACAGACAGCAGCATCGGAAGGTGTCAGGAAGGACTCAGGCCCGTCACGGCCTTCCCCTGCTGCTGGAGACCAACAGGCAGCAGCATCGGAAGGTGTCAGGAAGGACTCAGGCCCGTCACGGCCTGCCCCTGCTACTGGAGACCAACAGACAGCAGCATCGGAAGGTGTCAGGAAGGACTCAGGCCCGTCACGGCATTCCCCTGCTGCTGGAGACCAACAGACAGCAGCATCGGAAGGTGTCAGGAAGGACTCAGGCCCGTCACGGCCTGCCCCTGCTACTAGAGACCAACAGACAGCAGCATCGGAAGGTGTCAGGAAGTACTCAGGCCCGTCACGGCCTGCCCCTGCTGCAGGAGACCAACAGACAGCAGCATCGGAAGGTGTCAGGAAGGACTCAGAGCCGTCACGGCCTTCCCCTGCTGCTGGAGACCAACAGACAGCAGCATCGGAAGGTGTCAGGAAGGACTCAGACCCGTCACGGCCTTCTGCTGCTGCTGGAGACCAACAGGCAGCAGCATCGGAAGGTGTCAGGAAGGACTCAGACCCGTCACGGCATTCCCCTGCTGCTGGAGACCAACAGACAGCAGCATCGGAAGGTGTCAGTAAGGGCTCAGGCCCGTCACGGCCTTCCCCTGCTACTAGAGACCAACAGACAGCAGCATCGGAAGGTGTCAGGAAGGACTCAGGCCCGTCACGGCCTTCACCTGCTGCTGGAGACCAACAGACAGCAGCATCGGAAGGTGTCAGGAAGGACTCAGGCACGTCACGGCTTGCCCCTGCTGCTGGACACCAACAGACACCAGCATCGGAAGGTGTCAGGAAGGACTCAGGCCCGTCACGGCCATCCCCTGCTGCTGGAGACCAACAGACAGCAGCATCGGAAGGTGTCAGGAAGGACTCAGAGCCGTCACGGCCTGCCCGTGCGGGAGACCAACAGACAGCAGCATCGGAAGCTGTCAGGAAGGACTCAGGCCAGTCACGGCCTTCCCCTGCTGCGGGAGACCAACAGACAGCAGCATCGGAAGGTGTCAGGAAGGACTCAGACCCGTCACGGCCTGCCCCTGCGAGAGACCAACAGACAGCAGCATCGGAAGGTGTCAGGAAGGACTCAGGCCCGTCACGGCTTGCCCCTGCTACTGGACACCAACAGACAGCAGCATCGGAAGGTGTCAGGAAGGACTCAGGTACCGTCACGGCCTTCCCCTGCTGCTGGTCACCAACCGACAGCAGCATCGGAAGGTGTCAGGAAGGACTCAGGCCCGTCACGGCCTTCCCCTGCTACTGGAGACCAACAGACAGCAGCATCGGAATGTGTCAGGAAGGACTCAGGCCCGTCACGGCCTTCCCCTGCTACTGGAGACCAACAGACACC
The DNA here is from genome assembly GCA_907163375.1 of Prostheceraeus crozeri. Classification (NCBI taxonomy): domain Eukaryota; kingdom Metazoa; phylum Platyhelminthes; order Polycladida; family Euryleptidae; genus Prostheceraeus; species Prostheceraeus crozeri. The sequence goes on along the minus strand of CAJQUW010015381.1, from coordinate 29,825 downwards.
AGCATCGGAATGTGTCAGGAAGGACTCAGGCCCGTCACGGCCTTCTGCTGCTGTTGGATACCAACAGACAGCAACATCGGAAGGTGTCAGGAAGGACTCAGACCCGTCACGGCCTGCCCCTGCTGCTGGAGGCCAACAGGCAGCAGCATCGGAAGTTGTCAGGAAGGACTCAGGCCCGTCACGGCCTTCCCCTGCTGCTGGAGACCAACAGACAGCAGCATCGGAAGGTGTCAGGAAGGACTCAGGCCCGTCACGGCCTTCCCCTGCTGCTGGAGACCAACAGGCAGCAGCATCGGAAGGTGTCAGGAAGGACTCAGGTCCGTCACGGCCTGCCCCTGCTACTGGAGACCAACAGACACCAGCATCGGAAGGTGTCAGGAAGGACTCAGGCACGTCACGGCATTCCCCTGCTGCTGGAGACCAACAGACAGCAGCATCGGAAGGTGTCAGGAAGGACTCAGGCCCGTCACGGCCTGCCCCTGCTACTAGAGACCAACAGACAGCAGCATCGGAAGGTGTCAGGAAGTACTCAGGCCCGTCACGGACTGCCCCTGCTGCAGGAGACCAACAGACAGCAGCATCGGAAGGTGTCAGGAAGGACTCAGACCCGTCACGGCCTTCCCCTGCTGCTGGAGACCAACAGACAGCAGCATCGGAAGGTGTCAGGAAGGACTCAGACCCGTCACGGCCTTCTGCTGCTGCTGGAGACCAACAGGCAGCAGCATCGGAAGGTGTCAGGAAGGACTCAGACCCGTCACGGCATTCCCCTGCTGCTGGAGACCAACAGACAGCAGCATCGGAAGGTGTCAGGAAGGACTCAGGCCCGTCACGGCCTTCCCCTGCTACTAGAGACCAACAGACAGCAGCATCGGAAGGTGTCAGGAAGGACTCAGGCCCGTCACGGCCTTCACCTGCTGCTGGAGACCAACAGACAGCAGCATCGGAAGGTGTCAGGAAGGACTCAGGCACGTCACGGCTTGCCCCTGCTGCTGGACACCAACAGACACCAGCATCGGAAGGTGTCAGGAAGGACTCAGGCCCGTCACGGCCATCCCCTGCTGCTGGAGACCAACAGACAGCAGCATCGGAAGGTGACAGGAAGGATCAGGCCGTCACGGCCTGCCCGTGCGGGAGACCAACAGACAGCAGCATCGGAAGCTGTCAGGAAGGACTCAGGCCAGTCACGGCCTTCCCCTGCTGCGGGAGACCAACAGACAGCAGCATCGGAAGGTGTCAGGAAGGACTCAGGCCCGTCACGGCTTGCCCCTGCTACTGGAGACCAACAGACAGCAGCATCGGAAGGTGTCAGGAAGGACTCAGGTCCCGTCACGGCCTTCCCCTGCTGCTGGTCACCAACCGACAGCAGCATCGGAAGGTGTCAGGAAGGACTCAGGCCCGTCACGGCCTTCCCCTGCTACTGGAGACCAACAGACACCAGCATCGGAATGTGTCAGGAAGGACTCAGGCCCGTCACGGCCTTCCCCTGCTACTGGAGACCAACAGACACCAGCATCGGAATGTGTCAGGAAGGACTCAGGCCCGTCACGGCCTTCCCCTGCTACGGGAGACCAACAGGCAGCAGCATCGGAAGGTGTCAGGAAGGACTCAGGCCCGTCACGGCCTTCCCCTGCTGCTGGAGACCAACAGACAGCAGCATCGGAAGGTGTCAGGAAGGACTCAGGCCCGTCACGGCCTTCTGCTGCTGATGGATACCAACAGACAGCAACATCGGAAGGTGTCAGGAAGGACTCAGGCCCGTCACGGCCTTCCCCTGCTACTGGAGACCAACAGACAGCTGCATCGGAAGGTGTCAGGAAGGACTCAGGCCCGTCACGGCCTTCCCCTGCTACTGGAGACCAACAGACAGCAGCATCGGAAGGTGTCAGGAAGGACTCAGGCCCGTCACGGCCTTCCCCTGCGGGAGACCAACAGACAGCAGCATCGGAAGGTGTCAGGAAGGACTCAGGCCCGTCACGACCTGCCCCTGCTGCGGGAGACCAACAGACAGCAGCATCGGAAGGTGTCAGGAAGGACTCAGGCCCGTCACGGCCTTCCCCTGCTACTGGAGACCAACAGACAGCAGCATCGGAAGGTGTCAGGAAGGACTCAGGCCCGTCACGGCCTTCCCCTGCTACTGGAGACCAACAGACAGCAGCATCGGAAGGTGTCAGGAAGGACTCAGGCCCGTCACGACCTGCCCCTGCTGCGGGAGACCAACAGACAGCAGCATCGGAAGGTGTCAGGAAGGACTCAGGCCCGTCACGGCCTTCCCCTGCTACTGGAGACCAACAGACAGCAGCATCGGAAGGTGTCAGGAAGGACTCAGGCCCGTCACGGCTTGCCCCTGCTGCTGGAGACCAACAGACAGCAGCATCGGAAGGTGTCAGGAAGGACTCAGGCCCGTCACGGCCTGCCCCTGCAGCTGGACACCAACAGACAGCAGCATCGGAAGGTGTCAGGAAGGACTCAGGCCCGTCACTGCCTTCCCCTGCTGCTGGAGACCAACAGACAGCAGCATCGGAAGGTGTCAGGAAGGACTCAGGCCCGTCACGGCCTGCCCCTGCTGCTGGAGACCAACAGACAGCAGCATCGGAAGGTGTCAGGAAGGACTCAGGCCCGTCACGGCCTGCCCCTGCTGCTGGAGACCAACAGACAGCAGCATCGGAAGGTGTCAGGAAGGACTCAGACCCGTCACGGCCTTCCCCTGCTGCTGGACACCAACAGACACCAGCATCGGAAGGTGTCAGGAAGGACTCAGGCCCGTCACGGCCATCCCCTGCTGCTGGAGACCAACAGACAGCAGCATCGGAAGGTGTCAGGAAGGACTCAGAGCCGTCACGGCCTGCCCCTGCTGCTGGAGACCAACAGACAGCAGCATCGGAAGGTGTCAGGAAGGACTCAGACCCGTCACGGCCTGCCCCTGCGGGAGACCAACAGACAGCAGCATCGGAAGGTGTCAGGAAGGACTCAGGCCCGTCACGGCCTTCCCCTGCTGCTGGAGACCAACAGACAGCAGCATCGGAAGGTGTCAGGAAGGACTCAGGCCCGTCACGGCCTTCCCCTGCTGCTGGAGACCAACAGACAGCAGCATCGGAAGGTGTCAGGAAGGACTCAGGCCCGTCACGGCCTTCCCCTGCTGCTGGAGACCAACAGACAGCAGCATCGGAAGGTGTCAGGAAGGACTCAGACCCGTCACGGCCTGCCCCTGCTGCTGGAGACCAACAGACAGCAGCATCGGAAGGTGTCAGGAAGGACTCAGGCCCGTCACGGCCTTCCCCTGCTGCTGGAGACCAACAGACAGCAGCATCGGAAGGTGTCAGGAAGGACTCAGGCCCGTCACGGCCTGCCCCTGCTACTGGAGACCAACAGACAGCAGCATCGGAAGGTGTCAGGAAGGACTCAGACCCGTCACGGCCTGCCCCTGCTGCTGGAGACCAACAGACAGCAGCATCGGAAGGTGTCAGGAAGGACTCAGGCCCGTCACGGCCTTCCCCTGCTGCTGGAGACCAACAGACAGCAGCATCGGAAGGTGTCAGGAAGGACTCAGGCCCGTCACGGCCTGCCCCTGCTGCTGGAGACCAACAGACAGCAGCATCGGAAGGTGTCAGGAAGGACTCAGACCCGTCACGGCCTGCCCCTGCGGGAGACCAACAGACAGCAGCATCGGAAGGTGTCAGGAAGGACTCAGGCCCGTCACGGCCTTCCCCTGCTACTGGAGACCAACAGACAGCAGCATCGGAATGTGTCAGGAAGGACTCAGGCCCGTCACGGCTTGCCCCTTCTGCTGGAGACCAACAGACAGCAGCATCGGAAGGTGTCAGGAAGGACTCAGGCCCGTCACGGCCTGCCCTGCTGCTGGCGACCAACAGACAGCAGCATCGGAAGGTGTCAGGAAAGACTCAGGCCCGTCACTGCCTTCCCCTGCTGCTGGAGACCAACAGACAGCAGCATCGGAAGGTGTCAGGAAGGACTCAGGCCCGTCACGGCCTGCCCTGCAGCTGGACACCAACAGACACCAGCATCGGAAGGTGTCAGGAAGGACTCAGGCCCGTCACGGCCTTCTCCTGCAGCTAGAGACCAACAGACAGCAACATCGGAAGGTGTCAGGAAGGACTCAGACCCGTCAAGGCTTGCCCCTGCTGCTGGAGACCAACAGACAGCAGCATCGGAAGGTGTCAGGAAGGACTCAGGCCCGTCACTGCCTTCCCCTGCTGCTGGAGACCAACAGACAGCAGCATCGGAAGGTGTCAGGAAGGACTCAGGCCCGTCACGGCCTTCCCCTGCTGCTGGAGACCAACAGACAGCAGCATCGGAAGGTGTCAGGAAGGACTCAGGCCCGTCACGGCCTTCCCCTGCTGCTGGAGACCAACAGGCAGCAGCATCGGAAGGTTTCAGGAAGGACTCAGGCCCGTCACGGCTTGCCCCTTCTGCTGGAGACCAACAGACAGCAGCATCGGAAGGTGTCAGGAAGGACTTAGAGAAACATTTCGGAAACGTAATGGGAAACTTACTCTGATTTCACTTCTGCTGTGCTATGACTGACAGTTATCCGTCGACCGAGGAATACAGGATATTGAACAGCAAGGGCACGTTGAGCACCAGATGCATCAGCGAAGTTGACCTTGAATTAAAAACAGAAAATTGAAGCAAAGTGAAATCATACAAATTGGTAGAAATTTGATCAAATTGCATTATTGTGAAGAAATGTGAATCTGAACTGACGTAGTTTTCCATAATACGCATCTCTCAGTGAAACCGGTCATCTAGATGAAGAATTCGTCAACATTGAAAACAGGACAGGGTTTTTGCAGCATTTTGCATCGCATCTTTCAATCGTCCGACCTAGAGGAGGATAAGTACAGTGTTTCGCGGGTAATCCTTCGTGGCATACAAAAAATGGCGAATTTACAGTGTAAATATATTTCTGTAATCAGTATCTTCAAACCTCGAGTATTTGTGCATAATGTATTCTCAACTGATTATTTCCCTTTAATCAAAGCAATTATTTCTACAGCTTAAGTCGATTGACAGTTAAACGACCCTTTCTGTGAATACTAGGTAAATGATCAAGATGGGTCTGGCCAGACCCGAGCCTTGTCGTCTATATTTTCATGAGTTCCATACAAAATCTTCCATGAATTATTGAATTAAATTGTCAAAAGTAATATCTGAAATTTCAATCTACGTTTCTGGTGGAAAAAGTATCATTAAATTGTTGCAATTATTAATGCTTTTTATACCACTATGTTTATACAATCATAGCAGTAACAAATGATCACTGCGTGTTCGAAGCAAATGCTTCGATACAACTGTTGAATTTGTCTCCATGTCTCTTCTGCCAAAACTCTTTACAAACTCCGCTAACGAGAGAACTTTGTAATAGCGCTAAAATGGGAATACGTGCAATTTTCAGGTCTTCTCTTGAAAACATACAAGAAAAAGCACACCTAAGTTGTTATTGTTCATGCAGGCCAATTAAGGGGAAAGATCTGCTGTTTTACGATTCTGTATCACCATGTAATCCAGCAAGGAGAATCATGAAGAAGCCACCAGATTCTGGTATGAAATGATATTTTCCCATTCTGTGGAAAATGCATGAAAAGGCGTTCAGATTAACCTTTCCATGAATGTTGATACGAATAGTAGGACAAGAAAAAGAAAAAATTAAAAAATGTTGTTATTTTTGTCTCTATCTTCCAAAGCTCTTATCTTCTGTCACTAATTTGCCATACATTTATCTATTCATTCATTTATTTTATTTATTGCAGAATTAACTACAAAGGCACCAGTGATTACGAACAATGCTTAAATGTAGCCTGAAGATTAAAACACTACAAAACTGTGATAAGTCAATCAACGAAAGTTTCTCGATAAACACCGGTACACTTTTAGACTTGATGACACTATTCCAAACACGACACACACACACGTTGACTGAAAAAATGATGATATGTATCACATTGTGGACGGCCATGTGTTCTCAAATTTAGTAAATTCCCACAAGAAGTTATATCATGAGAAATACCTGCAAAAAAGTTGTCATTAGGTAAGTCAATAGCTCCATGGACCATTTAGCAAGCCAAAATTTGATCAAATTAAATTTTAATTAATTAGCCTGAGCTTGAGTGACTGCAAGTCTAGAATTTGTAAATGATGGCGATAATCGAGAGATGGTAGTTTCGCTCTATAACATACATTCTTGGTGAAATATTTCTGCACCTTGTCTATAACCCTGATATCCTTAACAAGGTAGGAACTCCAAACTTGCGCAGAGCTCCAGAAGAGGTCAGGATCATGTGAGATGAAAGATTTCAAAATTAGATTGCATGTAATGACGTAATGTATGCAACTAATCTGTTTTATATTAAGGAATCATAATTTACTTTCTACAATTCATGTGAAAAAAGTGCTCCAATATACAGTATGGATTTAGATCTCCTCAGCGGCACCACAGCCTTGTCACTGTGTCTTACTTTAGCGTGACAACCCTCGGCCCCGGGATTTACTCCTGGGTGGTTGTCTTCAGCGGGAACGTGGAAGAACTCCGCTAGCGAAGCCGCCGAAGGAAGAATAACTCAAAGGCCTAGTGTACCACTGACTCGGCTATTAGATATAAGATGACCTCATAATTAGCGGCTGGCCACCACTTACAGTATGTTAAAATATATATCTTAGTATTCCTCCCCTACTTTGTTCGGATGACCTGTCTGAGGGTAGTGTCGAGAGACTTTGACAGCCCACGAAACTAGCAGGCACTCTGATCAGACAGACTATCTGAGAGTGGTGGGCGGAAGTTTAAAGTTGCTGTCGATTCGCCAGCAGCTCCGATGGTTGTTCGTCTCATCTTGACAAGCTAGTTAAGATAGGTTAACTGAAACAATAACCTCACACATAATTAATATTCATATCCGAAAAATATTGGTGCTCTTCTTTTGATAATGACCTTACACTTTTGACATTGGCCTGAAACCTAATCCTAGAATTTTCTGAAAGTTGACCTCATTTGATGTATCAGTATCGATTTCATAGTATTTCCTGTAGTAAGCAGATAATTCTGCGTTCCATTAGATATATCCAACTATTCCCTGGAGATCTCTTGCATATCAGGGGTGTATTCCAAATGTATAACCTACGGCAGTGGTAGGCAACCAAGTTGGAATAGCGGGTCACCAAATTTGAAATGCAGTAGTACAGGTTGGATATTCTTTTATTCCGTACTTTTAAGTGCACATATGGGCCGCTGTATCACCCATCACATGCATGTATAGTGGTCGTATTACAGAACACAATTTTACATGTAAATGTATACAGCAGTATTGTACGCAACTAATTTGTTTAATATTAGGGAATGATAATTTGATGAATTCATGTGAGTATTGAAGAGCGAATAGGCCTATAACAAATCATGGAAGCTCTTCTTTTGTGTAATTAAATGGCCATTTGACCATCGACCGTTAAGAAGGCGCTGGACGCCGAAGGCCCGTCACGCTGTAACTTTAGATCCTTTTATTTTCGACCAATAAATTAGATCCGAGTCAGAAACTATCTTTACTTGCCTGTGAAATGTAAGTGCAGTGCAACTATCCGCTTGAAAGCCGCACAAGATAAAATTGATTGTGCTGCAATTATTGATCATTCCACATGTGCAGTTCATTTAGTTATTAATTAATAGTTTTGAAAATTCTAAGGATGATCCCTCACCCTTAGATGCATTACCTAAAGGTCGAAGTGGGAGTGAGTTATTTTCATATCATTGATTCAAATAATGTCCACGACTCACTTGAGATATGAGAAGCGCTGGCGGGCCACCCAATATGCCCAGCACTGCTTTAGGAAGACTAGTACTTTTGATCTTGTGTAAATGTTTTGTTGATGAAGGAATTGTTATTATCACACATGAATGGACAGTATATGCGGTTGAGTTTTCTTTTAACTAATTGTTGAATCAGCCCGTGGCCGTTGTGGTGTCCGTGGCACAGTGGTTGCGTACTTGGACTAGCGATCTCATGGTCCAGAGGTCGAACCCGGAAAGTGTCATTGGAAGTCGGCAGGAAGGGCATCCGGACTACAAAGCACCACAACGCTCCAAACAAAGTCTGACTTAAGTCAGCACCGTCCAAGGCCCCAGTAGGGGTAAAAAGTGACGTAAAATCCGTAAAAAAATGAGCATTTTTCAGAGTATCATGCAGGCTGTAGGCCATTTTTATAGATGACTCCGACTCCGCAGCATAATTATGCGTTACATAATTAATTTTGTTAAAGAATTGTTTGAAAATCATATCATTGAAATTATTATATCATACATGTATCTAAAAAATGATACAGCTGAAGCGGCCAGACCGGCGAAATGATTATTCTGTTTAAATAACTTTCGATGATTTTTCTTACTCCGTTATAATCGCGCGTCGAAGTGTTTTTTAGATACATGTGTGATATAATAACTTCATTGACGCATGCTTTCAATAATGAATGACCCCTGGCACCTATCAAGATGAGCAAACAACGCATCACCGTGTTGGCAAACAGAGCTTACCACTTCACGTTTGACCACTTCACTTCCTTTAGGGAAGAAAATGGTACACAGTTGTGTTTGCCTTGGATCGATGGGCATATGCGGGAAGAGAGAAGGCACTGCATTCGGATAGAGTTTTCTCTTCAATGTTTCCAACTCCGGTCTTGCAGAGAGATGTTCAACGAAGGAGTCTGGAGTGAAATGATCGCTGCATATAACGGCGTAACTCGACGGACGGAAGTGATACCGGCCGATAGCTGTGATCCATTTCTCCCGGACTTCCAGATTCTTCGGGAACGTGTGAAATGAGACTCGATCGTCCTTCCCTCGTGCGTTAGAACAGCCATGGACAGAGCAATACGGACCGATTCCCGTCACCGGCATCACCCGCAATGACAGCTGATGGAACTAGGATGACAACCATTGTTTAGTGCGTTATTGATTCTTCTCTCAGCCGATGGGAACAGCTGACGTCATCGAGAGGAAAACAAACGCTGATCTTCAAGGCAGGCACGCAGCGTTCTCTTCATCAGAGGAGAACATTGTTGTCATTCAATGTCCGTGCGCGCTCGCGTGTGCGTGCGTCATAACATGCATGATTCGACGTTATAGCACGTGACAAGCCAAGCACTACCATGTCAGCTGGTCATGTGACCAAATGACTCAAGTTTGTCCAAAAGCGGAACAAAAGTTATCAATTCTCTCGATAAATTTATTGGTCAAAGAAACGTTAAGTTAAAGTTACAATCTGACAGGGCCGCCTTCTCTCGGTCGATGTTTAGTGCCAAATGACGCTAACTCTCACCCACAGCTGACACCATAAGACTGAGACGACGACTCAAAACGATGTGAGCTCGAAGTTGAAGACGTGAGGACGATTGATGACCCACCCACCTGATGTCAGGTCACTTTCAAGCATGACGGAACTTGATCGTGAATCGTTCCATTGATTAGGAATCTCATCCGCTTTATTAGGAGTTGGAAAAAATAATGAAACAGCGCCACCTTCCGGCCATCGCGATGATATGTGTTCCATTAGGTTTAACAAGATTAGAATTGATCTAGGATTATTCAAATATATGAAACACACGCCTAGCTGGAGACTTTTGAGTTAAAATTTGAATGAATGCTCCTGTCAAAATTTTCTTCCTCTTTAAAGCGAGTAAAAAATGTCATATCATCCACATTGTTTCCTACACAATAATAACTTTTATGACATGTGAATAATTGCAATTAGTTGGAATAATTGGTGCCTGATCCAATCAAGTGAATTGAGGAAACTCCATCAATCAACTAATTGCAATTAATTTTCAATCAATTTATTTTCCAGTCCCTACGTTTCACTTCTTTGGGCTGTTGCTACTGATTATTCCAGATGACTTTTCTAGACAAGACAAAGAGGGAGATATCCATTTCTATGGTGACTTGAATTTCTGACGCCCCACACTACCACTGTCATTCTTTCATAACACTGTGCGTTGATTGTCCGGAGAACAGAAGCAATCCTTCACAGAAAGAACTTCAGTTATTGAAATGCTGCCTGCTTATCAAAGTACATAGTGAACAAAATGAAAATCATAGAATCCTGTAAGACTGGATAAACTGAGTCTCAATCACTTAAAACAGAGAATTTGAGGAACATTCATGAATGAAGGTAAACATGATTCTAATGCCAAGGAATTTGTGTTTTCAGATTTCTCGGTCGATTTTTGAAAACCGTCGGGCACTGCAAACACAATTGGATTGTTTAATTGTATCACTTTGCTAGAAGTGCAAACTGATTCAAACAGATGGCACACGCAGGAACTTAATAGGTGGGCAAAAAGAAATTTTTAATACCTTACAGAGATAGGAGAAATAGTCATGCATCGCTTGCGGATTGCTCTGAATTCTTTCAAAATGATCCGATCGCACGACTCCTTCAGATTCGAAGAATTCAGATCATTGCGCAAAAGTTTTCTCGATAATGTTGGGCCCTCCGATCATTTTAAAAAAAGTTAGCAGGCGCATGAAAAAACGTTCACAAACTTCTCTGTAGAACTTGACATCGTCTGTGTCTCTTTGCTGTGTGATCCGGTTGATAACAGTCACTGAAACTTCGCACAATTTGGCGTGTTTAATGTTGAACTGGCTGCTCATTGTTCGATTGCTATGGTATTTAGTCAGCAGATTGTGGAGCGCTACATGTTCCAAAGCTTCCTTTTTAGTCAAACAGAAGAAGAGACGACCTGTCTAATTCTGTGACTGCAAATCTGCAACATCAACTTTGCTCATTGACTGCATCTATCATTGATTCTCCACTAAATAAGACAATTATCGAAAGTCACATTAAAGCAGCTCGTTGCAAGTGACTATCATGTTCAATCGACACTTCGCCAGGAGTCGTGGTCCCATGGTGTAACGGTTAGCACTCTGGACTTTGAATCCAGCGATCCGAGTTCAAATCTCGGTGGGACCTCCATTTTCAAGATTTATATTAGTATTTTTAAACAAAAATCACGTATGTTTCTATCCCGCCTTCTGTATATTCACATTTTTCCTAAACAAATGACATTTTAGAGTCGTTTTGAAAAAAAGATGGTATTTAAGAGGGAGAGAATGTCAGCTGGCAGTTCATTTGTGAAAACTGATTTATGTCAAAACCAAGAATCGACGTGAGTGATGTTGGTGGTCCACGGGAACTCCAGAGAACTGATGTTATGCACATCGCTTATTATGTTTGTTCTGCATTGCTCATTTCGCTTTGTAGATAACCTGGTGCTGATCCCATCAAGCATTTGTGAACAATAAGACGAATTTTGCACGGTATCCTAGCTTCCTATGTATCCTAGTTATCCTTTATATGCTTCCTAATACCATGAATATTACCTAATATATTGGAACATCGATGATTGTCCATTCATGAAAGTTCAACTTGCAACACATTGAATATCCCTTACAAGATACATGAATAAAACGTTTTTAAAATACATAGATTCCATATATTTTATGATTTATAGGGCAGGCTTATCTGCACATGATAATTAATGAGGAATTTATATATATATACAGTAGAATTCGCATATATCGGCGCCTCAAGAGACAGACGAAAACCGCCGATATACGCGAACCGCCGATATATGCGAACTCCCTGAATTTTGAAGTTTTGTGAAATCTACACGAGCTCTGAGATCATGCCATGCATCATGCAATGTATATACGTGTATTGACTCATGAATTATTGCGTTGCTATACTTAAATACATGTACATATTGACTTATTGTCCAACATGCACATGTAATTGTGTCTATGTAATCAATAGATATCTAAAAATTGTGCCTTTCTGAACTGATGCTTGCAACGTAAGTATCGCAAACCGGATATCACTATGTTTGTCAAAAACTGAGTATGCTTTTTGAATCAAGAAGATTGAAGCTTCTTCATGTCTACATGCCTACATGCTTACCTGCTATATGAAGCACAAAACAAAGAAGAGTATGCATAAATCAAGACGCTGCTAAGAGTCACGTGCAGGCGAAACCATAGAGATGGATGGGGTGGCGAGCCGCTTTCTGTCTAGAGAGAGGACATGCATCGAACTCAACGTTTTCGACGGTAGCTTGTGCTCCTTTGATGACGCAACGGTCACTAAGTCAGGTCTGACAATAGCATTGTAGGTGAAGGCGTTAACAATGCAATCATCACGTCGAATGAAAGACTAATTATGTGAGAATTATCAGTGAGATACAGTGGCAAGCCTACTTATCTTTCCTCGGCTGCTAGATTCCACAATTTTGATCAAACCCCCAAACATGATCGAGATGAATTGTAGAAGATCTAAATTTTCACATGCTACTAGAATAGTTAGAATTGGATAGTCCTAACAGAATCTATAGCCATCCGCGTCCACATATACTGTCATCCTAGTGACTCTTCTAGGCAAAACACATCGCTTGAGGATTTCCAGGAAATCCGCCGTTATAAACGAATTTTTTTCTGTCAGGGACACCGAAAATGCGCCGATATAGCCGAAGCCGATATATGCGAATTCTACTGTATTATGTTTATGCTTGAGTGACGTATGTGCATATGTAAACTAAACCAACTTATGTTATTCTATGCCGCATTGTATGGCATGTCCATGCACGTAGATAGACATACTTTAGGTGCCGACCACTATTTTCCGATAAAATATCATGTTACCATAGCACAGCAACACGAAGGATAGGATTCCGCAATTAGTTAAAGCCTCCATTTAAAGAACTATTTTAATTGTAAAATGCATGCTTAGAATTAGTTTTAAAGAGTCTGTTCAAACCAAGAATTTTGAAATCATGCTTTAAGACAGAGTTTCAAAACAACATGCAAGTTCAGAGCAAAGCGGTATAAAATGGTTCTAAAACCGCTCCTTTTGTTATTTTGACTATGCAGAGCCAATTCATTGCATTAGAAACCTTACTAAAAAATTGAACATACGGCAATTGAACCTTATGTTATTATGTATAAGGTCATAAGCATCATTTTTGCGTCGAGTGACAGTGACTAGATCGAACTCAATACCAGGGAGTACTTCTTATGAAAACTGAAAATTATCAAAGCCAGTACATATCAGATAAGTCATCTTTTTCGATGGACCAAGTGCAGAAAACCGAACATTCAAACAAATATTGTATTGAGAAGAAATGTTTAACAAATTATCTTGAAAACTTAGCGCGAATTCTTGAAAATAAACGATGAAGGAGTGAGAGGTGAGCGGAGAGTTGGTTACCTGGAAATATCGCCTTTGTGCAGTCTAGCACAAAAAAGAATGCAAGCAACTGCTCATCGTTGAGTTTTGACCACCAGAATCAAGAGACATTTATCAGAAGGGATGTAAACAAACTAAATGATGCAGCAAATGAGTTCGGTTGATTATTCTCCGCAAAAAATTCAACAACTCCCTTTGTTTGTGAACACGAAGAGATTGGAGGAACACTTGGATTCACAAATTCCTGTGGCATCGTGTCCAAATCCACTTCAACTTTCTATATTTGTTTTACTTATGGCAATGAGTGATGGACTGCTTGATTCTACAATGCTCTGTGTAACTGAATTCTAGGCTTGATCTCTTTTGATGGCTCCATGATGCTTTAATTTCTTCAGTGGGTGGATTCTACGGAATGTATATTTTCATAATTACTAATAAATCGATTTAAAGTATTCTTGCAAATTTACACAGAAACTTTATTTTATCCATACAGTTCACCGGAAAGATTCAGGTTTGATAAAGTTGATTTCTTCCCACTGCCGGTAGCTAGTTTTAGCTAAGTTCAGCGTGACTCCGCTTCCCATGCACCAGTTGATCACATTATTGACTTTTCAATTAACTTTCAATTAAATATATCCGTTTCAATAAATTTCTCTATAATTGCTTCATTCTCCAATGTTTGAAGTACAACGAATTTGTGGAAGTATACATGTAGTATACCGCTATTTGAAAAATCTAAAGGATGCATTCTATCCTGGTCAACAGTGGAACAATGAGAAATTTCAATATGGCTCTGTGAACTTACGATAACTATTATTCGTTTCAAACTTAAGTAGAGATATTAATACCTCATGTGGGGTTTAAATATACAGTGCGTATTAGTTTCGTATTAGTGCTTGTAGCTTAAGTTTGCTTGACTAATGAATCATTTTGAATAACTTCCTGATTGCGATCATTGACAACACTGTGAAGCAATAGGCCATTTCTTCGAATATATAGCGGCAGCACTTTTGTTATTAACTTATAACTATCGCTCTTGGCTGAGGACACTAATCGAAGGCAACTTCAATTAAAAAGTTCCATCCCACTCATGGAAATCTTGCCGAATGTTAGGCATTTTTATGAATGTTGCATTTGTCGGCGTTGAAATTTACTGTGTGCAAAGTTCATTCACCGAAGTTGAGTTGGTTGAACAACAACACGGACAAAATATTCTGTCGGTTTACTTTGATGAGGTCTATGCACACATACTGATCATATTTATTATCCCTCGTTGCCTACAGGTAAGCTCACTAAAAATATCAACATATTGCTTAAAATTCATTCATTATAAATGAAAGATCTAGAATAATTGAAGTAAAATTTCGCGAAATTATAACACACACCTAGAATAAAACAACAAAAATCGCGACCAGCAACAATATGAAGTGATACTTGTAATTTTCACTGAAAAACTCATCAAGCAATGTCATATTCCCCTCCCTTCTACACTTACGAAGCCTGATCTATTTCCAGATCGCGCAGGATTCAAACGAACGCTGACCACCGTACCGAATTGTTGGAAATGCTTCTTGAGTTCCCAGTCGCGGACGTAATGAGGCAGTCGACTCACATAGACCGCCGAACTCATAGTCTCCAAAACTGATGAAATTTCTGAAACAAAAGTGAAATAAGTCTTTGTGAAATTGAAGAACACTGCATAAATTTATTCAATCAAAATATATTTCCTTTTTCTGTGCTGACATGTAGAAAATCTCGCACTTTTGGCATATTGATAGACCTTATCATCCACACGAAGTTGATGAAGAGCCACATAGTAAAACGAAACTAAATTATTTGCAATCGTTACTTATAATGGGTTTAAAAGGGACAGAAATATATCTACACGAGTGTTAATGATAATAGTCTCAGCCTTAGTATCACAGATATCTAGATCTGCATTTATGAAATATAATTTTCTCAGTTTATAGATCTTAAGAATACCGGATAGTTCTCGACTTCAATGCTGGAAACTGCTTATAACTATTGAAATAAAAAACAATGATTTATGCTGCAAGATGCTGTCAGATTCTAAATTGTGCATTTGCTAAATTTGCAATAGGCACCAGAAGCATGCGACAACTCCAACAAATGTATCGGTACTGCTGCTGAAAACTACAAGTTTTTAATCATTTGAAAGCGAAAAGTTTGACGAAACAGATCAGTTTGGCTCTCTTCAATTTCTGAAGAGTCACACAACTATCAAAATCCGCATCCAAATAATTGGCAAAAATCTCAGGTTCGACTAGGGACTTATTTGGTAGTTCCAACTTCCAGTTGGCCGACCTTCATGGTTTTCTAGTAGACTACATTCGTCCATCTGTGAGTGAAAAATGACTAATTTGCGCCCCATTTTCAGGCATGGCACAGTCTCCTTACTCAAGCGAAATTATGATTGTCTGATTTTGTCATGTTCCTTGAACATGATTATTATCATCATTTTTCTTTTAATTTGTCACTTCTTTGAAACGTTCAACACTGCACAGCGCTTCATCGGTTTAAAATGAGCTCGTCCAATGTCATCACACTGCAGTTTTTTGTCTTTTGGAAAGCTGTTGAGGGCATGATCTTGAAGATAGTCTCATTTGTTTGCACATTTGTATATGCAGAAGTGTAGGCTACAATTATGTCGATTTTGTATGTGCTCAGAGAATATGAAGAGTTTGTCAATTAACCCTTTACAGAAATTAAATTCGGCTCCGTTCGGTCGTGACGCATAAGGGTACTGCACAAATATTGTGTCAAAAAGAGGGATTGAATGCTATTGAAAACCGCAACATTCAACAGTCTTAAAGGAAACTAGGCACCACTGGAATGGTCTATTACAGCAAGACACAACAGAAGGTTACTGCGGCATCGACAGGACATTCGAATTATAGGTAAGCCTAAATATAGGCTATGTATGATTCCAGCACGTGCACAATTCTACGGACAATTGTACGCAGGTCAATGACCGCGAATGCGTGTTGTTATTGTCGGCTTGTGATCCAGATGGATGCTCCGATCTTAATAAGTTTTGCACCCTCATAAAATGTAAGAGCTGTTCTAACCAAAGCAGTTTAGCCTCTATCTAGTATGACTCTTGAAAAAGCTTGATGTGACTTTCTTGGCAACAAATTCTAGAAAAAATGTCCTGAAAATCAATTAATTTGACTTTTATTTGATTCAAAGACACAGCTTTGTCGACAGCTACGATCACATCAATGTATGAAACTGCTTGTTTGGTAACTTGAATGTAAATGTTAACAATATTTGATATAATGTATTAAATATGCAATGCATTATTCCTGCTGAAATAAATGCACTATTTGTTGTGTGTAGTGTATGGATCGTTCCACCATGATTTACCCAATTTTCGAAACATTTTATGCACTTAGTCTTCCATTTTGTCCATTTTCTGATATTTGTTTACTATTCAGTAGAAAAGATAAAATCCGAAGCACTAGCCTCCAATTTTGATATTAACGGTATCAAGAGCATTTTTAGAAATTTCATTATTCTCCAAAATTTGGAAATTTTCAAGCGGATTTTCGATTCTAGTCTAAATCCAATTGAATGCATTGCTTGGAAATCATTGTCATTCTACTGCTCTTTTTAGCGTGTACGGTATAATAATTATTAAAAATATTAAAAAACTCAGAAGACCAAAACACGGTTCGAGTAGGCGTACGTCATCTGATTGATAAAATGAATGCGAGCATAGGAATCTAACAAACAAAAGTCAACTCTTCCTCACTAATTATATGTACTAAGATATTTAGATCTAGTATACATCAAATCAAACAGCTTCATGTATCGAGAAACCATTGACAAAAATTATTGCTCTTTCAGGGGCTTATCAATAACACGGCGAAATGCAGACGAAAATAAAAAAATCTGCTCTCTGGCATCAATAGACGTGGCAATGAAGACTTCACTTGTACAAGAAATTATTCACCATCGTCGAGATTCGTTACAGCTGTAGCGACAAACAAAGTCAACATCAATGTGACCCCGTATACCACCAAAACTCTGAAAAGGAACCACACATCCGCTTTTACCTCTGCATTGTGGGAACCATGACATTGTACTACATGCTATCAGAATCGCACTCATCGTCAGCGCACTCGGTTGTAATGTGTGTAGAGCAACTCCACTAGAATTAAATGGATTCCAATAATCTATTGAATGACCGATACGAATTGAATTGTTATCATGATAGTGACAAGGAATCGTTAGACATAAGCTGTCATGTTATACCATTCGACATTTTGAAAATAAATTAGTCATCGTCTCAAAGTAATACCGGTTCGGCCTATATAGCAATTGAAATTAACAAACCTTATAATCTTTCAACTCCATTAGTTACCTCCCAGGAAATGTCTTAGAAGTCTGATATTGATGGTAGGCTAAGAAAACAGCGATAATTTTGCAAAAAACAAAATCACATTTTTTTGAAATGCAAAAATGTCTATTGATCCCCACAGAAAAGTAAAATTGAGATAGGAGAAATCTTCATATCTCCTATATTTGCTGTCTATTAGAACATTAATTTAGGATTTCTTTTCTAATGGACAGATTTTGCTTTAGAGGCTAGCTGCAATTTCATGGCACCCTAGCTGCCAAGTAATTCTATTCTCTCCTAAATTGCATGTGTTAGGTGCCAACACAACTTTGGATGCAGCCATAGCTTGGCATCAATTCTTGTGTAAATTTTGATGCGGCACGTAGAGCTCGAAAAAAATTGGTCTCACGAAGAGATTCAAATATTGAAAATACCTGTAATCATCCTCAACAGCTGTAATGATAGTGTTGAAACAGGTAGGCCTGTACACACAACTCCCATTAAATCGCGTTGATACTGCAATGGGATTCACAGACGTCGAATGACTTTCATCGACCCACAATTTTGTCATTACATGTCTTCAACGTGCACTAGAACGCCTGTTACAAGGTGGGATGACTTCGAAATTGTGCTTCTTATGACGAATCAACTACATATTGCTTATTGACAAGACAGCTCTAAGTTGTTGTGCCTATTAACCAAAACGATGAGTCCATGTATCAAACCTCAACCAGACAATCAAACAGGTAGGCCTGTACACACAACTCCCATTAAATCGCGTTGATACTGCAATGGGATTCACAGACGTCGAATGACTTTCATCGACCCACAATTTTGTCATCACATGTCTTCAACGTGCACTGGAACGCCTGTTACAAGGTGGGATGACTTCGAAATTGTGCTTCTTATGACGAATCAACTACATATTGCTTATTGAAAAGACAGCTCTAAGTTGTTGTGCCTATTAACCAAAACGATGAGTCCATGTATCAAACCTCAACCGGAGTATGACTTCTAAAGAAACATTCGAAATGTTTATAAATGTCAAACAAATTCCTGCAGAAAGTTGGTGAGAGCATGCCAGCTTAGCTGTATGCTTAATCAACACATCTCTCTTTCATATTAGTCTCACTAACTGTATGCGATCAGTAATCAGCTGAATTAAATTCAAAATAAGGTTGCATATTATTCAAAGATTCGATCCTTTGCCATGTACTTCATATGGCAAAACTAAACTACATAATTTCGACAATTCAAAATATTGCACATATAAAGTTTCTGTGCTTTTCTATAACATCACTTGCTGTGAAATCCAAACCAGACTTTCAGTCGCAACGTATACATATACATGTGGCATGTTTACAGTATGTCTTCATACGTTGATCCCATTTCAAGTTCATAAAATCGATAAAGAATCAAGCGGAATCAAATTAGTGTTCGCGGATCCGACGTCCAGCTGATTGAAATGAAGGAGATGAGAAATCAAAAATATTGCATGAACCAAAATAAATATGTACAGTATCTTGCATGATGTTGTCAGCCTTCGGGTCCCATGCAAGCTTTGTTCGTTGTGAAGTTTCACTCGAAAACTAGATCATGCGAGATAGTCGCAGTCAATATTTGAATCGGGAACATGTAGGACTCGGTGCGCGAGCAATTCAAAGAGAAGTTATCAGAAGAATAACTCAAATGCGTTTTATAGTGGAGCTATAGTTGACATTCGCATTCATATTGCAGGGCAAAGAACCTGGCCGATGCAGAAAGACTGATATGCTAAGCTTTACCGCTCGAAACACAATGATGTGCGCAGCATTTCATGCGGCACTTGTGCGACAGTCGCGACCATAGGTCGCGACCATGGATGTCTGTGGTCGCGACAGTGCATCTAACGATTGAAAACAATTCTCCCATCTGCCCATGACTTAACCTGCCCGCTGTCGCAGCACTAGTTCCCCATTGATTAATCTAGAGAACTGTTGTTTTGAGAGAATGACTGCAACTCGTTGGTTCTGAATTTGCAATCAAAGAAAGCTTCTAAAAAAGTAAGAAATCCTATTTATGTTATAAATTAAAGTTTGTTTAGCAACAAACTTACCGTATTTGAATCAAAAACAGCTGATCACTGTTTATTGGAATTCTGATGACTGTTCAAGTTAGTACATTGAAAACCTATGATAGTTGCTATGATCTTGGTTTCTACTGTTTAATGCGGATTTGAATAACCATGTCTCATTATTAATTTGCCATGCTGTGTTTTTGTGGATGCAGGGATAAATTGCCGAAGTTATACTCAGTGATTTGCAAATTTGATCATGTTGACAATTTTTCAACATGTGTTTTTCTATGTTATGACAATAACTATGTTATGACAATAATGGATATTTTGATGGCGATATTCATCCGGGATAGGAAGTGGCAGTTGTTCCAAGCCAACAGTGGTTACTATGAAATCTAAAACGATGATAACTAAGACTTCAATTCTTTGGGGAGGGTTTTTGTCTTCGCAAAGTAGAATGTTGGAGCATGATGAACAAACGATTATTTGAATTGCTTTTTTAGCGCGTGTCAGTGGTCTTAGAATAGAATTAAGCGAATTACATGCTCGACGCAAATAACAAATACGGGGTGGCTTTACGTGAATATTTTCTATGTTGTCATGCCACAGAAATTCATTAAGATTATCTACCGAATTGTTGTTGCTTTCAGTGTCAATGATTATAAAACTGCTGAAATTACTAAACCCAATCTGTTATCTCTTCACGTGTAAATTGTTGCATATTTATTTCATTGCACTTTACTAGCAGTCGGTTGCGCTAAATCGAAAAGGAATGAATTGTCAGTACAATGAAGCATATCTAAACCTTCCTCGGATTAAATTCAGTATTGCATTTGTTATTCAGATATCGCAATTCATATTAAGATATCTTTTTTTAAATAGACCTATTCAGTATTTTTCAATTGACATTCAGATACCCTCATTGCAATATCAGAATATCAATTGATACTAATAACACACCAACACCCTTGATTCTCCGACCTTACTTGCCCGATCTAAGAATCGAACTGAAGTCCTCGGTGGAGACGAGTTCGCACCTTCTTTACTAGACCACGCTGACGGAACCGTCAGGGCTCCTAGGCCAACTGTAGCCAGCAAGTATATGCAAAACATAGTTCTCTAAGTTATGGGTATTGATCTGAAATTTGCATCAGCAGCACACAACACTGCTCGATTTATGTTCCGAAACTTTTGAAACTTTTCTTGAAAACTTTTTCAAGTTTCCGAGTTAACCGTCACACAAAAAAACTGGTTATTGTGTGACAACACAACAATTGCACGCCACACGTATATCGATTATAAATAGGTGAGAAATTAGTTTGACCAATTTACCAATTTTAACAATTTTAATGTAGGCCTACATTACCAAGAATGGAACACACCATATCGCCTCTAGCGTCTAAACTACTAGCACGATCCAGTGCAAAATGCGATCTCAAGATGATCATAAAGCAATTGTAGGAAGATTTTCCATTTCTGCTCCATATCAACCCCGGGTGACTGTACATACTTTCAGGCACACAAAATTGCTACAATATTTACTGACTAGAAACATTCAAGTCTTCATTTAGTCACCGCAATTTAGACGTTTGTCATCTTTCTTCATGCCTCAACACACATATCATTGACTTCCTCTTTTTTGCCTTTTTGACCACATAAAAAATGTTCTAGCCAAATACGCTTTTAATATAATGTCACTTAGGTGTCGGCCGTCAATGTTAATGCAATATCGAAGACTCTCGCGGAAGTTTTCCATCGTGCTGCGAACCATGTCGATCGGAATGTCACCGATTTCCTGTGTTATGATTTCAAATCTTGCAAATTTCTTAGCCGGTGTTTGTAAATTCTTGATTTGATGTGTCCGCACATAAATCTGGCGAGCGTGTGGGGGCCAACCAATGCCACCCTTTAAGAGATGAGATGTTTCGAAGGCAAACTTTGGAGAATGGCGAGTGACCCGCGTGATTTGTGTGATGTGGCACCATCTTGCTGGAATCACATGTCTTCTTGATCGTGATCGTTATGTAAATCGGTTACTTTAGAACGGAGGAAATGCCCGAGCATTTCACGGTAATGATCTGCAGACACTACCGTCATCGTAACACCGTCCTCTTCAGTAATAAGTATGGAACACAATCCGAAATTTCCGGCTGCACACCAAAAGGTTAACTTTCTGACTGTGGAGTGGTCGCTGATGAAGTTCCTGAGGATTGTGTCAGACCAGTATTCAAAGTTCTATTTATTAACGTGTTATGAGCAAATGAACTTCATCGCTTCAGATAAGAAAGGCTGTAGCAGGAACTGCTCTGAGAATATCTGCGCACAAAAGTTGCTCGGGTTTCATAATCTGTCTCACTTAACTCCTGCCCGATCATATTTTGTAGGGATGCATGATCCGTTCGTGATGTGAAATTCTGCGGATACTTCTATAAGACATGTCCAGGGTAGCCGCAATATCCGTGCAGATCTCGTGGGATAGTGATGTACCGAACCACTTGCAACACTCTTCACGTCCGTTGTGATCCTTGGTCGGCCGGGATTTCTTCTTTTTAAAGCTGAGCTTGTGAGTCTGAAGTTCAAAACCCAAAGGCGAATTGTCTTTCTAGCTTTTACCGAGATCAAAACGTCTACGCATGCGAGGCACGCTGTGTCGTTATCACTAATTCACCATTCTTGAATGCTCTTCGACAGCTAGACTAGATGCTCTCCACTCCACGCCATGGCAATTCATTTACAAGAATACGGTTGACTGCGGTTGTGTTTTATCCAACACCAGTCAGAGAGTGGAGGTGATAGACATGGGTCACGTGACCATCGCACTACTCGATGGCGTCAATCTTTTTAAGCGGCTGACAGAAGCATCGCGCAAATAGTAGGACCTCTTGACTCGATAAAAGTCAAAAAATGGTGTGCTTTGTCGGCTGAACGATAATCAGAGAGCGGGAGGGAGTCATACAAGTAGTTCCTTTATTAAGGTAGAAGATCGGAACAAAAGGTTGGAAAATACGCGTTTTGCAAATAAAACAATTCGTAATTGGATGTGAAATTGATAAATCTTACTAGACATTAATTCATGCATCATAATAGTGATAAATCAATTATTGAATTAAGTGGATGAACAATGGCAATTGATTGTAATTGTTATTTGATGTCAGTAATCAATATATTGTCACCAATGAAATGGAAGTCCTGTAGGAACACCAGTTTATACTTGATATGATTGTTGGCTAGACATCAGTTGAAAGAGCACTACTGACTATACAAAACAAAACATGGTTTGACGACATAAAAACAGGGCACAGGGCGTGCTGACAACAAAAACAATATCACATTTAGGGTGCCAATGGAAGCCAGAAAGCAGCGCGAAGAATGCCTTTTTCAGTTACTGTTTGGAGAAAATATTTGTACGAGTATATTGAAAATGCGCGTAACCAGTGGCGGATCCAGGATTCGACCACAGGGGGGGCCCAGCGGCTGATCCTGAATTTAAGTTCTGGGGGCTTTTACTTACAGTCATGGGTTTCGAAAATACTGTCATTCAACAAAGTAATGAAAAATAAAATATTGAAATGACATCAATCTGTACGTTTTAAGACATGTAAAACCGAAAGCAGAAATAGTTATAATTAATACTTGGTTTAGTCAATTTGTATAAAATATAATTCTCTCATATATGTAGGCCAACAGACTTAATGTTAGTAGTCAAAATGCACTCGTCACACTATGCAAAACGTCACACAATATGTTAATATGAAACGCTCATGTATATTCGTGAAACGCCTATAATTTCTACACATCGTGAATATAGAGTCAAGAAGGAAAAGTTCGTACTTACAGTCTTAGAAGTGAAGGGGTCGGGTCACATAGATATTCTTGTTTGCTTTCTTGCAAATAATTGTACGACGGCATCAACGGTTTTTTCGCAGTCCATGTCACGATGAATGTAAGCTAATGTCAGACCAGTTAAGCGCTCTTCTGACATGTTAGATCGCAGATAACTTTTCAAATGTTTCAAGACTGAAAATGTCCTTTCGGCGCTTGCAGATGAAACCGGTCATAAGGCGAAGATTTTAAGTAAAGTCTTAATGTTCCAACTAAAGTCTTAATTCGCCTTCCAATTCGTCCAAGTTTCCATTTAGATATTCAGAATACAATTCCACAGCAGGAAGAATATCTTCAAACGCAGTATTAGTTACATTGTTAGGAAGCAGCTTGGAGAGGTGCATCACACTAGCAGCATGACCACTAAAACGATCATGTAGTAGGGAAATCAGTCCATCAAGAAAAGGGTAATATATTCCTCGGCGATAATATTCAATTTGTGTGGTGGATGGTTACTTCGTTCGATGTACCTGCGTTCCAACTGTTCTCGGAGTTTGTATCGGTCTTGTTGTCAGCTTGTCAATCTTTTCGAACAATTCAGAGAAGAACTCTTCATTCCTTCTTGATTTGAGTAAATCTATCACTGTGTCGACGTGTTGTAGATCGGAAATCAAGTCATTTGAGGCAGATTGTAATACGCATGCGAGACGTTTGGTTACAGTCATCACTGAGTTCAGTATTACTAGAGAAACAATAAAATCAACTTTAGTTATTGTGGAATGAATACTGCAAGCATCAGAAGAATATGTACTTCTCTCTTTGCTCATTTTTTGGACTGGTCCACCAGGATGTTGTAATGCTCGAGCAATGTCGCTTTCTCCTATTCCATTTCCGTCGACCTCGAATTTTTCGACTCTCCTTGTATTTCTATTTTAGATGACGAGGACTAACAGGAGAGATTTTGAGATGACAAATTATACGATGACGTGCCCATAGTATTTTGATTTGTAGAAGTAGCATCCGTTTTCTTCACAGACTCAAAGAAATCAGATATTTTCCTTCGTTTCGTTGGCGGTCTCTCACTCATGTTCACAGTGGACTTTGACTTGGATGTATGTCAGCAACAAGCAGCTAAATGTAATATAAGAGAGGGATAGCGTTTCCTTCTTAGTCATTAATCATCTACATCTGAATCAGCAGTTCGCAGTCTCGCAAGCATATGCACACAATATTTACAAGTCATTGCAATTGCCAACAAAGAAACCTCCGCGTGTGCAAGCGAATCGCCATTCAATAGTACATCGCTGACGGCGTTGAAATGTTAAGTCTGATCATGGACTTCTAGATAATAGCACCTGGACATGAAAGTGATGGATGAGAAACGGCCGACTTGGACTTGGCAAGTGGAGGCCAGCGCTGCTGTAAACGATATCAGTTATTTCAATCCTCATCCACTCCACACGGCATGCACGACTGTCAAAAATAACTTGATCGATTGAAACTTACAGTAACAACGAACGGTGGTGGAGTAGCATTATAGACTGTTGAAACACAGCTTCGCTTTTATTTTCTTTTATCATCTGGAAGTCCATGATCTGATGAAGACAGAAAATGCCTTACGTCATCAGATTTCCTTGCATGTTTCTCTCATCAGTCATCATTGATTGATAAATCAAAAAGAGATCGAACACTAACTTAACTGATGGAGATTTGTATTCTGAGTATCACACCCCCGGCCACGGCCGGGTAGGCCCCCCCTTGAATCCGCCACTGCGCGTAACTCACAGCTAACAATGTTTATCAAAGATTAACTGCATTGCAACTAATTGGTCGCAACTTACTGACTTCTGCAATTAAAGATTTGCAATTAATTTATTGGTGGCATCGGATAATTGCAATGAATCGATTGGTGCCCTCTAACAATTGCAATAAATGATTGGTGTCATTGAATAATTGCAAGTATTTGATTGGTGTCATTGAATAATTGCAATAAATGATTGGTGTCATTGAATAATTGCAATAAATGATTGGTGTCATTGAATAATTGCAATTAATTGATTGGTGTAATCGAAGAAGGGCAATAAATGATTGGTGCCCACTAATAATTGCAATAAATGATTGATGCCCTCTAATAATTGCAAGTATTTGATTGATGCCATCGAATAATTGCAAGTATTTGATTGATGTCATCGAATAATTGCAAGTATTTGATTGATGCCATCGAATAATTGCAAGTATTTGATTGATGTCATCGAATAATTGCAAGTATTTGATTGATGTCATCGAATAATTGCAAGTATTTGATTGATGCCATCGAATAATTGAAAGTATTTGATTGATGTCATCGAATAATTGCAAGTATTTGACTGATGCCATCGAATAATTGCAATAAATGATTGGTGTCATTGAATAATTGCAATTAATTGATTGGTGTAATCGAAGAAGGGCAATAAATGATTGGTGCCCACTAATAATTGCAATAAATGATTGATGCCCTCTAATAATTGCAAGTATTTGATTGATGCCATCGAATAATTGCAAGTATTTGATTGATGCCATCGAATAATTGCAAGTATTTGATTGATGTCATCGAATAATTGCAAGTATTTGATTGATGCCATCGAATAATTGCAAGTATTTGATTGATGTCATCGAATAATTGCAAGTATTTGATTGATGTCATCGAATAATTGCAAGTATTTGATTGATGCCATCAAATAATTGCAAGTATTTGATTGATGTCATCGAATAATTGCAAGTATTTGATTGATGCCATCGAATAATTGCAATAAATGATTGGTGTCATTGAATAATTGCAATTAATTGATTGGTGTAATCGAAGAAGGGCAATAAATGATTGGTGCCCACTAATAATTGCAATAAATGATTGATGCCCTCTAATAATTGCAAGTATTTGATTGATGCCATCGAATAATTGCAAGTATTTGATTGATGCCATCGAATAATTGCAAGTATTTGATTGATGTCATCGAATAATTGCAAGTATTTGATTGATGTCATCGAATAATTGCAAGTATTTGATTGATGCCATCGAATAATTGCAATAAATGATTGGTACCATAGAATAATTGCAATTAATTGATTGGTGTAATCGAAGAAGTGCAATAAATGATTGGTGCCCTCTAATAATTGCAAGTATTTGATTGATGCCATCGAATAATTGCAAGTATTTGATTGATGCCATCGAATAATTGCAAGTATTTGATTGATGCCATCGAATAATTGCAATAAATGATTGGTGTCATAGAATAATTACGGAGAATTGATTGGTCTTGTCGAATAATTGCAATTAATTGATTGATTTACTTGCTTCAGGTCACCACTCATCTTCGTTGGTAAAAGCATCACCATCAGTGATTCATTTAGTTACTAAGTTTGCTAAACTTATCGCTTTCACGATTCTGATAAGGAGCTATTTGGTGCATAACTTTTAGTATATCCATATTACAATACTTTTAGGATAACTTTTGTAACTTGTGTTATATCATAAGCACGTGTGACTTATCATGAGTACTTCGCAATTCCTAATGATATTGGCTTTTTTGCGCGCCTACTATTCCCCCCCCCATTTTCTGTCTTAATCCCGCCCATGCTGTCACATCACTTACCAGGTTTAATTGGCGCCGTTTCGGATACTGTGTAATTCGGGGAGTCTTCATACCTTTCAGCCAAGAGTGTTTCATCAAAAGCTACAACTGTCTCATGATTGACACTTCCGTGCGAAGTCTCTGTAGAATCTACAACTGTCTCATGCTTTCTGCTTCCGTGCGAAGTCTCCGTAGAAGCTCCAACTGTCTCATGCTTGCTGCTTCCGTGCGAAGTCTGTGTAGAACTGCTGTCTGATGGCATGCGCAGTTTCAATGTTGGGATCGCATTTCCTTTCAAATAGTAAGCAGGCGGCTTACGGTGAGTGTATGCAGTCGCGCCAAGTGTTTCCAGTCTCAAATTTCTTTCAAGAAATCTCTGCTCAAAATGCTCTGAACAGACTCTTAAGTTTTTGATGCACGATATGTTTTTTCTTGCTATTGCTTGGATCCATTGCTGACGAATAGTGTCACCTTCAGGTATGGAGTAAAAACTCAAGTTTGGCTTTGTTTTCTTATTGTTGTGACATCCGAATACTGCACAGACCGCAGGCATCTTTCAGGCGTTCACTGAGAGTGGATCTATTTCATCGAAATTATGAAAGCCGTTCCCCGCAGCCGTCAGTGTATTTCCTCAAATGACGTCATCACGAGAAATGTAAACAGTTAATTTTGATTAATAGTTTTCGATAATGTGTCTTAATAGATGTCGATTAATGGTGACAACTGAAAAACGTACAACAATTATGAAGACAAATAATGATGGAGGGACAGCGGTTTAGTCCAACGAATTTGATAGTATCTAAACGAAATCAAGCAGCACTGTGGTCATTCAGTTATCAAATTTCTCATTCTTGCTGGTGAAGCATTTTCTGTGTACTTGCTTATCGTTCACAGCGCGATAAGATACTCTATTCATGACACACTTGTCTACCATCAACAGGAAGGTCTATTTCGTGGTCAACGTACTTTATTCGATAGATTTCGAAGCAAAATTCGTGAACAAACATGTTGCAGTTATATTTAGGACCGATCCGACTGCAAATATCACGCTACAAAAGTCTTCATCTTCTATTTCGGATTGTAATGTTTACTGTAGTCTTCTGCCTGGTGTCACTGTAATTCTCACAAGTAAATAATCTTCACCCAATGACTTGTTCATTTTCTATTACAATAATTTTCAAGTATTTTTGAAATTATGAGACATAGAAAGGTTTTATTTTTCAGCAATTCTTATGTGGTTGAGAATCTATTTATCAGAATATCTAAAGCATTGGCTTCTTCATTCGGATTTGAACAGCGTTCTGAAACATTTACAAATGCTACTAAGAAATGGTTGGGTTTGCTGCATCATTTTTGCTTTTTCGTTGTTTTTTATGCAAATAGTCATGTCTAGTGTTCAGACCGTCATCTTTGGGTGGTTCTGTCATAAATTGAACATTTTTGTTATTTAAGTGTATAAAGAATGTTGAAAAAATGCTTCATTATCTCGGGGGAGCGGACCCAAGTTGATGGCATCGATCTATTTTTTTTAAATATTAGTTATTTTGTCGAATCATTGCTGTTCCTGTTCTTTCTTCTGTCACTTCAGAAGTTGTTTTTGTTCCTTACTTAGTCAACCAAATAACAGAAGTTTTGACAGCAAAAACCAAAATGTTTGACTCCCGTGTAATTCGTGGTCCAATTAGGAAGAGGAATCCAGTGAAACTCAATTACAAGGAGTCAATGTGTTTCTCTGTGTTGTCTGCGGGCTCAAGTCCCCCGTCACAAGGATTCTGATGTCTTTGGTTAGGTTTTAATCTCTTATCCCCTGATCATCAATTTATTGTTCTATTTTATAAACATGTATCTACTTTTTAACTAAAAAGCCGTGCTCCACGTATCCGAATAATGAGATAAGAAAAGAAATGGACATTGTTTTGCGGATACTGTATTGAAAATATCTACAACTCAGACGTTTCGCTTTACAGCTTGATCACGAGTGAAGTTGTGACAGAGAGTGGAAGCAATGTACAATGACTACAATTCAGGAGACGCGGATATGACGTGCTCACATGACGCCGTAAATTTTAAGTATAGAAATATAATGCTGCCACTACTGTTGACAAAATAAGTAATCAGTTGATAAGGAAAGAAGTGAAATGGAAGTAAACTGCATGCAATTGACTTTCAGCAATTCATTAGTAAAAAGCCATTTATTAATAAAAGAGAGTTAATCTGATATGCGTCCTCTAAATATGTCCTTTTCTGCCAATTTGCATCTACTTGTCCTTGACCTTTTTCACTTCTTAGTGCAATGAGTTTTCTTGATACCTTTTTATTGACCTTCATTATTTCAAGGATCTTACAGCACCAATTACCCAAGTACATCTTGCTAGACGAGCTATTTGACTAATTAAAGAATTGTTTTAAAATAACGCATTCTAAGTAACATTAGTACCTGAAAAATTGTGATAGAAATTTAGATACTTCTATTTGGAGTCACAATCTTCCATCGTTGTAATCAAAGTCGTCTATCTGACGCTAATGATGATAAAGAGTCTTCTGTTTGCTAGTTCTGAGAATTTGTGTCCAATGCTGAAAGTAGGAGTTTTGATTTTGAGTTAGCCCATTAATGACGAAATGTTAGTTCTCATGGTTTATGTGCTTTAGGATACACACTAAAGACAAATATCACATCTTTAAAGCACCTTTAGGTTTTCTTTTACCCCACGTAGGGAATCCTGTCTCTCGGCATCACA
>CAJQUW010015380.1:0-68446 GCA_907163375.1 Prostheceraeus crozeri | reverse complement strand
ATGTTTTCACCAAAGCAAATGTGGAATGCTGAGTATATCTAGGAACGTCACCAAGAAAACACATCAACTAATCGTGAAAAAAACTCCTATCATTAGAGCTGGATTGTGTGTAGTCCATTCTTCACGCAGAGATGCCAAGGTTCCAAGGATGTTGCCAAGGACCCAACATCAAATGATCCAACAACAAAAATAATAAAATTAGATTAAATCATATTTAAAAGCCCTATCAACTTCCTATATTTCCTTCAATAAATGGAGAATATTTATTTTTGAAGACAATTAATTTGTCACATTTCCAATAAAAAAGATAGAAGTCGTGAATCAAAAGAAGATCTATCTTTTCAATAAACGTATGATTGCATGCTTCTCATTGGCTGTGAGGGAATGGAGGAGGGCTAATCGAAGAATAGGCTAGCGGTGAGTGGCTAATCAGTCTGAACGCTTGCTGTTACATTTGAATGATGGAAAGAGCACACTAGAAGGATAAAAACTGTTGGCCTACTTTAAAATACGGCGTAAATAAATGACGATGCGGAAGATTTAAGCAATTATGCGGTTGAGCGGGAGATTGACTAAAAATGTGGGAGACTCCCGCGAAATGCGGGAGACTTGGCATGTATGCACACGTCATCACTCATCTCACGTAATGTTCAATTCTGGTGAAATCGTATAGCCACTGCTTTACATGATTCCTGCTTTCAGTTCATCAGATCCTCGTACTTGTGATGGCAAGGTACTCACATGTATTAGCCCTGTAACATGTCTATAAATCAATACGTACTTACCAATGATTTCATCATCAAGAGGTGACGTTGTTTCCTCCTCTTTTTCATCTACACAAAGATTGACAAAGCCCTGTATCAACATTTCGTTTCAAGGCAGTCGGTAAAATATTGGTTCGGATGCGTACATAGTCAGTAAATTTAGATCGTGAATAGTGGAGAGGTGTGAATAATATTTCCATTTTCACAAATTTATCACGGAGGAAAATTGAATCAAAGATAGGTACATTTCACTTGACAGGCCTGCTGCAATATGACCGTTGAAGTTTTTGTGTTTTTTTTATAATTTTGCTGCTTCTGCGCCTGGCCAATTGCACAAGCCAAAGAGAGACAAATATCTATGTCAATCTCTATCGCTTGCTACCATTGCAAATAACAGCTGGGATAGGATTAATTATGTCCGCTTTAGACTTGGTTGTAGCTATTACAACCACAGAATTAGATTCATCTGCGAGCGCTTCGGTTTCCTAGAAAGGAAGAATTGTATGTAACCTTAATATTGAAATGGCACATCACAATTAGACAACTTGCTCCTTCTCGAATGGATAATTCGTGTATCACTTGCTATTGGAAATGGCAAACAATAAGCTGTCAGCAGAGGACAGTAGAACCAGTGAGAGAGGCATGCGTGCTGTGATATCACTTCGCACACACCAAAACATACATCCCTGTCTTGGCTTCGATTCAATGTATGCGCTATACAGTGAGCAATGCCGAGGAGAGGATCATCAAGTGAACTAATTTTCGTACGCCTGCTACTTTCTTTAATAATGATCGGAAGAGTCAACATTATGGAGAATACTTTTGGTCAATGATCTGAATTCTTCGAATCTGAAGGAATTTTGGCAATCGAAGCACTTTGTTGGAACTCACATTAATCCGCAAGCGACGCACGACTTTTTTTCCTATCTCTGTAGGGTATTAGGAATTCCTTTTTGCCCACTTAATGGGTTCCTCAATGTGCCGTCAGTTTCGTATTAATCACACTTCTAGCAAACCGAAGCAGATAAACAAAATATTTAATTCTGTGATTACAACAGTTGGTAGGTTGAACTCTTTCTCGTGGAGATTGCCCGCTGTTATTGACATGTTGCAATTAATTGCATTGAATACAATGACTAAGATACAATTGAATAAATATAATATCAATATGCAATGGATTTGAAGTCGATTGAGTCAATTCGAACTGGTTTGAAATAACAAGAAGAGGGCAATACATCATTAGTTCACATAGTCGCCAAACAAACCTCGTTGACAAAAAGACCTAAAAAACATGACAACAGGGACAATGTGTCACATAATACTTAGCGGATGGAATAATTGTGATCCATGTTCATGAGAAACATATCTATAAATCTTCCAAGTGGAAGCACTTACCCAGGATTTCATCATTATGAGATATTACTTCGTTTCTCTCATCTGTATACACGAAAAATGTAATGTTTTATATCTTCAACGCTCACTTAAGTAATCAGAGCAAAAAACAAGCAAAATTGATAACAAACATTCAATCAAATGGCTAGAATCAAAATACTCGGCAAGAATTTCAGATTAATTCAATTTTCTTAGATTTTTTTATTTCAGAAATTACATATTACTTAAAAAGATTAAGATCTTTTCACTTGAATATCATTGCGGACGTTTTCCTGTATTTATTAGAGATAATCATGATCATTGTCTTTCATTATGATATTTTTATTCACTGTGAGGTAGTTTGTGACACAATCAAGCGTAAGAAAGCATGATCCTATCAACAGGGCTGAGTCCTGTTCTTATAGCCATTTCCATCGAAATTTAATTTTTGAAAGTGAAGAAATTTGTTGACTCGAAGGATCTTTACAATGTTATTATTTCTTCTGTATTGTTATCACGATCAGCCAATTCCGTGATAATTTCTCCAACAGTAAAAGTTGCAAATCTCACATGTGGTACAGGCAACAGCTAGAGTTCATTTAATACAGTCAAAACTGCATTTATATTGAGGATTTAATGAATATTGAGTTATCATTCTACGTAATGACATGGTTAATAACACTCCAAGATTCATTATATTGACTCGCTTTGTGAATCATGTTAAATTTTCAATGGAACCAACCGTAAGGAACGAGTCAAAATGTGACAACAAAGACAATGTGCTACATCATACTTTGCGGATGGAATAATTGTGATCCATGTCAATGAGAAACATATCTATAAACCTTCCAAGTAGAAGTACTTACCCAGGATTTCATCAATATGAGATTTTACTTCGTCTCTCTCATCTGTATACACGAAAACATGTAATGTTTTATATCTTCGACGCTCACTTCAGTAATCAGAGCAAATAGAAACAAGATAAATGCTATGTTGTGAACATAGAAATCAGACTTCGCTTGTTATTGAGACTATAATTGTCCGGCAGCCAGAACGAGTTTCTGCAGGGAACGAGGCCGAAAATGAGACTTTCACAGAATGATGCACACCCTATGCCTACTACGGATCGGCACGTCTGCCGAGTTCTAGTGAGTTCCTCTTCTTGTCAGACAGGATCAAAGAAAAACACATGTAAATCCAATGGGACGCAGATTGCAGTTTTTGGCTAAAATGAAAATTTCCATGTTTTCTCTAATTAAACGAAAAGTACTGAGCCGACAGTCATAATTTTTGGCATGGAATGTCTTCAGGTCATTTCCTATGATATGCATGTGCTATTATCATGCATCTAATCGGGAATGTATGCGAGAATGTGGTTAAATGTGCATAAAGTTGCTCAAAATGTTTGTGTTTGCCGTCATTAAGAGGCTCGCCAAATCGAAACGTGTTTAGCTTTATAGACAGGGGTGCATGATGATGAAAGGAAATGGCCTGAAGACATTCATTGCCAAAAATTGTGACTCTGGGCTTAATACTTTTCGTTTAATCAGAGAAAACATGGAAAATTTCATTTTCGCCAAAAACTGCAATCTGCGTCCCATTGGATTTACATGTGTTTTTCTTTGATCTCGTCTGACAAGAAGAGGAACCAACTAGAACTCGGCAGACGTGCAGATTCGTAGTAGGCATAGGGCATACATCATTCGGTGAAAGTCTCACTTTCGGCCTCGTTCCCTGCAGAAACTCGTTCTGGCTGCCGGACTAAAACCTTCAATCCAACGCTTGGGTATAGCAAATAACTGTCAAATACCTTAGAATCCATCTCACTTTGACTGAGTAACCCGACTCAAATCCAATGAAATTTTATTTAAATACGAACTATAATCGATCTTCAGCTGAAAATAAAAAAGAACGATAACCATCAACTTTGAACACACTTCTTTTGTGTCTATGCGTGACCATTACGTTTCTTGTTGGATTGTTCAATTAGTTCCATGCGTAGCCGTAGGCTTGTGACGTCCTGTCGCGAACGGAATGTTTGTTCAGGAAAATGCAGGATTCATTATTGCTGCTCTCTTTAAGTCGCACGTCCATACCATTCGCTTGCGACGCGCTTCACATAGTTGATAAATGGACTCTTACAATTCCTTAGCAGTTTCTTATATTTGTGTTCACGCTCTGATTGCAATCTGCATGTGCTTTGCAACATGACAGTGAAAATCCTCTCATACTATGGTTTGTTGTTGTTCAATATTGTTGAATATTTTCAGTAATACTATAACTTTACTAATCATGACATACTAATTTTAATACAAAATGCATGGGAGCATTCCAATGTAGTTTCGATGTAGTATTTGGATACATTATCTCGAAAACTATCAGACATAAATACAATGCAATCAGATATCCTCAGAAAAACAGTTTCTCGATTTGAATTTCACGCCAACTTCATAGACGTAACTTTTTTGTAACTTTTTCATTGTAACTATAAAAGTTGACGATGACATGAATTGCTGCCTGTGATCATCCAAAAACCAGTTACAATGAGTGGGAAGAATAAGGTGGAGGAACGAGTTCTACCAATCACTGCAAGGCAATTGGATCTAACTCTTAGTAAACAGCCCCATGGGTTTATTAAGGTTCTGAACAAAAATTCTGACGCGTGAGGATGCGCCGCGCCGCGTGAATAGACCTTTATTCGTTTAATTAACATTTAATTGTGCTTCGGCGTGATTTCAAAAGATAGAAGGACTGTCATTGCCTCTAATAGCACGTCCGGATTATAATGATTTTACTTACATTCATCATGAAGAAATGCTCTTGTTTTAGAAATCTCTCTATGATCAGACTACTGATGGAAAATGAATCTATGGTTGGTTGACCCAACAGTCTTCCCATTAGTCTCTTGTTCCGCATACTAAAGAGGGCCAGGCTGTGTTTCTTATTGTGCTTTACAGTAACCTGATGCACTTAGAAACACAAAAGTTTTCTTCAGCTATATATTATCCTTGTTGTATAACTTAAGCTTAGAAAAGTAGCGTGTTTTCAATAAAATAGAAGTCAGTTGTGAGCAAACATAAGTTTTCGCAATGAATTGCTAGCAATTTAAGTATATTGATTTTCTATGCAAAAAGGAATAAATCGAGAAGTCGTGAAGACAAAGGTATTATTGAGCTGCATTTCTATAAATCATTTGCAAGAAATTACTTACCGAGATTTTCATCATCTGATGATATAGTTTCAATTTTTTTATCTACATAAAATCATTGACAGAAGCCCTGCATCAGCAACATCTAATTTATATGAGGAATGCAACCAGATCATTGCAAATTCACTAAAGCATGTGTTTCAATGAGAACAGAATATTTTGTAAATCGTAAAACAAATCACAGGCTAAAATTCTGGTTAGGCATCGTTTTTGATATCAAATGTGTACATTATAAGCATATTCTTCTGGTTTTCATCCAATTTATTTTGTTGAAATGTTGCAGACGTCTTCTCCTCACAGTAGTATCATTTCAACAATTTTGATTTCTGTAGTAGCCTGTACACTGCAGAATTAGCGGACCACAAAGCTAATCAGATCCATGATGTGACCCGCTACCAGAAACGTTTGCCCACGCATGCAGCATACAAAACTTGCAAGTTACATGTCATTGCATACATTTACATTTAAGAAAATTACCTTCTTTGTACATGACTCTCTCTCTCTGCAGATCTGTGTCAGATCTGACACAAGATCCATTTAATGACTGGTTGGAAGTTTCTCTGCTTGAATTACATCCACATACAGGTATGTTCTCTACCACAGCTGCATGCAGGCCTCTATGCATGTATTAGTCTTGCAATTCCCAATTCATAAAAACAGTGGCAGTATAGCAGCGCACCGCATCACCTCTACCTCCAAACAAAAACTGATAGCGCACTAATGCATACAGCGAACAGATCTCTCCAAATGTACATTTAGAGCATATTGCAACTAATATTTGCGCCTCACATTTGAGATGCAATCATAAAAGTCCATCGCTTGGGAAATTTCAATCTTCAACTAATAGTCATGTCTTGATACTTGTTTATTGTAACGCAAGTTATGTAATTGTCATTCATTCATATCGTGACATCCACTCCACTTTCTGCCACGTTTCTAATTTGCCGTTTTTCTTGACTACAATTTTTCAACTGCACAAATCAAGAAAAACAACTGCACATTTGAATTTTTGAACTGCACAAATTGTGTCCGGTTGCACGTTAAAACCCTTGCCTTTCTCCTATGCCCACTCAATCTTGTTTGCTGTTGGAATTCATCCATCTTGCAGGTATGTGATTTCAAGTCATTTTTGAAAAATAGTTTCTGAATGATGAAATTCCATTATTACAGTTGATTTTGATGGTGTATAAAGTGAAAAAAGTGACAAAACTTCATATGAAAGTCAACATGTCTATGAATTATACTTAGTACTTACCTACGATTTCATCATCAACTGGTGATGGTACTCGTATTTCGTTATCAACTGATGATATTGCTTCATCAATTGACGATAATACTTCAATATCAGCTGATGACAATATTTCATCATCAACTGATGACAATATTTCAGCATCAACTGATGACAATATTTCAGCATCAACTGATGACAATATTTCAGCATCAACTGATGACAATATTTCAGCATCAACTGACGATAATGTTTCCTCCTTTCCATCTATACACAAAAGTTAACAAAATGTCTCATCATTGACTAAATATAAGAATTATGATCACATTTATATAATATTAGTGAAGCTTGAAACTGAATTATTTAAAACCTGCTTCACAATTCAGTGTGTAAGATCTTTCATCAAAACCTTTTTCTGAGGTGCTTATAACTTCATTGAATAGAATGAATAACAGATGTGCTCATTCAAGACAAAAGAAAATTAAAAAATGTATTACCTAAAGGGATAGGGATGCTGTGATCTAAAAATAAGCCGACGAAGAGCAGGTTAAAATCAGAAAACGTATAGATTATTGTGCAAAAGCAAATAATAGGCTGTTGGTGTACATGTGGATTAATAATAATATTATTGAATACTTAGTCATTCATGATTGTAATGAAGACGGTATTCATAATTTCTGAACCCAAAGGTATAGATATGTTGTCAAATTTGGCTAGAATCCGCGACATAAGTGGCCATGATCGGCCAATTGCATTGCTGTCGCAACAGGTAATTTTGCTTTATTATGTATGCCAATTCTTGCTATGTGACATCTTTTGCATTTTTTGGAAAGAAATAATCTGGACTATTTCACTGTATGCAAAAATGTGAAAGTGAATGAATTCAAAGCAGGTTTCAAAGTCGTTTGATTGCTTGCCGATGGGATAAGATTTGAAAAGGGCAGCATACTTTTTTATGACTCCGAAGTTAGAAATAGTTTGCAAAGTGCAGCAACTTTTGTAAAAGAATGCTAAAAAATCAAACCTTTTTCTGCATGGAGTTGAGCTTGCTTGCGATTTCGAGTCATGTTCTATCAGAAATAGCCTACATGAGTTAATTGTTCACTTGTTATTGTCCTTAAACTTCAGTAAAATGCCTTTTGGTCGTGGCATTCTATGACATAAGATTCTTTTGCATACAAAACTGAGATTGTAACTGAAATTTCCTTTGATTTGATGTTTGTTAAATTACTTAGTTATCTAATTGTCTTCAACCATTCTTTCTATTCTTTGTACAAAAAAATCAAAAGAATTAATTTTGAGTAAGACAAACGTATTCAGTTTGTTGAAGTAAGTTAACCACTGTTTTAAAAATGACATTTTCTAGGTTTCCATGATACGCGAGACAAAGACCTCTGTGTATTGCTCTATCAGAAGATCTACATAGAACCTTGATTCGGAAATAAAAAATCACATGAATCTATCAGTTGATAAATCGAGTGAAATTGCCTGTAACATGAACAGTCTCTTTACATACAAATTTGCATATAAGAGATCTAAATCCAGCTCTATAAAAGTGCATTTCATCCACTGACCTTCCGAATCTATCACAGGAGAGAGTAGTACATGTGGAGGACTACAATGTTGGTGCCTTTCTAAAACTAAAGGATATTCAACAAATAAAAGGTTAGACGTTGTGCTTCGGTATTACAGAGGAAAAAATTACCTTCCTCTTTCTCTCCTCCTTCGTCGTCATTCTTTGCTTCCGATGGAAACAAAGATTGAAGTCTAAAGGCCAATCGCTCAGAAACCTCACGTTGTTTCTTCCTTTCCATCTCCTCCATTGGTTCAATCTTTTCTAACACAAATTTATTTCGTTTTGATAAGTTTTCATTATATTTGCGAACCACATCTTCGTTTTGGAAAGAAGGGTAGAAGGATCGAGGAGGAACTCGAGGAACGTCGTCAATAGTTTCTTTAATAGGTTGTCTAGTGACGTAACGCTCATCAACAGACTGCTGCTCAGTACTTGGGGTGACTGGACTACCCATGGCCACAGACGGAAGAGTCACTGTTATCACCGTAGTTTCCCGAGACAATTTATTCATTCCGGGAACGAATGGAGCTCCAAACATAACTGACCAAAGAAGCAAAAAATGTTATTTGAATTGAAATACACGATTCGGAAATGCAACATGTAATTGGAAACTAGATATATACCATAATGGTCAGAACGAATTAGAATTAAGTATCTGATCAAAACATACATAAATAAATAAATAAACGTTTATTTATCAATATTGAAAATCATGCATTTCAAAACGAAGTCAAACACAAAGTTAAGAGTAATAAATCAAATAAGTAACTTTCTTGATAGCTGTCTTTTATAAAGTACGGAACATCGAGCAATGAAAGAGGATGATCGTCGTGATGTTGCACAGGCCTGTAGTTGAACGTGACCGCTTCATGACAGTACAGATGGAAAAATAGAATTAATGCAATTTTCGGGATTTCGAAGTTGGTTGAAGAACTTCAGCCTTCTTTCTCTTCTGTCGTCTGCTTTCAAGCGAGGGAAATAAAGTGCAAGTGCAAGTTACAAGAACAGATTATTCCGTGGCAACGTTTGCGGATTTTCTCGAGCTTGGAGGTATTCCCTTTGTTCATTCCCAGAATTCGAGGTGAGTTATATTCGAGAATTGAAAGTATGTGTGCCTTATAAACTTGCATTACTTCTTTTTTTAGTTACAACCGGCATACGTCGTATTTTCTTCAAAAGAGAGATTTTCTGACTGGCGGACTTGCATATCTGAGCAACGTGCTGATCCCATTTCAGATTACTCGTGCTTTGAAAGACAACTCCGAGGAATTTCATGGATTCTACTTGCGGAATGTCAAAGTAATTTACTGAATCCAAATCGTTGCTTGCCTTTTTTTCGAAATATCATAATTTTTGTCTTTTTGTGATTCAACAATAGACCTTTTTCTTCGCTCCTCTTCGAAATGTTTTCAATTTCATTTTCAATCGCACTTTTCAAAAATGATTCATTGAAGTTCGGGATAAAATGGGCGATATCGTCTGCGTATTTGATGATCATGTTATCTACATCATTTGAAGGCACTAGAGATCAATGTAGAAAGCAAATCGTGGTTATGATCAAACGAAGGAGTGTGAAATGATCATTTTACAAGCTTTTTACAGAATGCATTGAATTCACAAGGATGATTTCATCGGGTTTATGTTCATTTGTTAACTGTAAATTGCCGCATTCACAAAGAACACAGTTACGGAACTTTATTGTGCTATGAAGTCGGCCTGGTAACTACATACAGTCATGCAGGGACTGGAGTTGAAGTAACATTCAGAGAGCTACTGATATTTTCCTCATAAATTCGCGCACGAGCTTCTTATTATTTTTGATATGTACATTGTCACCCAACATCAGCAAAACGACAATTCTTAAGTTGTACCTCCAGTCGTCATGCAAGTTACAGAGCCTCAAATATCGCAAAATCCTGTTTGTTTATACAAGTAGATCCATGTACTTCCGAGTTTCATGCACTCAATAACGTAGTAATGCAGCATGCATTTGAAAACTAAAAATGAGATTTGTCATTTTTGTGATTATGATTACACTTTTAGGGCAGAATTTTCCATCATTAGGCAGAAAAACGACATTCCTCATTGCCGGTAGCTTGACCGATTTGCTGCTAAAGATAATGAAGACGTCATGACAACCGATGTTGTCGCAGATAAACAAGCAGT
Organism: Prostheceraeus crozeri; assembly: GCA_907163375.1. Classification (NCBI taxonomy): domain Eukaryota; kingdom Metazoa; phylum Platyhelminthes; order Polycladida; family Euryleptidae; genus Prostheceraeus; species Prostheceraeus crozeri. The sequence continues at coordinate 58,133 of CAJQUW010015380.1, read as the reverse complement.
CTTTCCTGATCACAAAAATGATATTCACAGAATCAGGAAGTAAAAGTCAATAACTCTCCCTTGTCTCGTATACATGTATATCTAGCAAACAACTAGATTGATGCAATGCAGATAGAATCATTTTACATTGAGTTGAATCCTCAATTCCGAAGTGGGAACAGACCTGAATAGACGCCCTTTTATCGAGTGCCAAAAAAATGAGCAGGCTTAGATCTCATTCCGCAAATAATACAACTCCCTGTTTAAACTTGCAGGCATTCCTTGAGTAAATTTGAGATGCTCGTTTAGAAAGAATATTAATGGATTTTTTGTGCATTTATTCTATGCTATTTTTAAAACAGATTGTGTACCAGCTATAGTTAATAAATTCTGATCTTTGAAAGCATCATGTGAACAGAATCAGTAAATATTCGGTTGCATGCTCACACAGATAATAACGACGATTCACGTCTGTTGCCATATTTCAGCAGAGGTTGCAGCTCAATATCTATGTAATGGCTTGGGGCGGGAGGCGCATAATGAGTGAGAAAAAGACACATTTGTGTTTGGAAGTTCGCAAGAATGTAGAAGGCTTTTCCAAGGGAAAGGTGTCAGATCATCGAAGATCAAATAGAGAGGTGAACTAGAACGAATATCAAACGACTCATAAAAAAGCTCATTTCAGCAGAAAAAAATATAATTTGTGATATTACCTTTTGCGACTCCAAGTTTCATGTTTGGCGATTGTAACCTTGACTTCCAGTGCTTATCTTTTACTGAAACGAAATGAAAATGAATGACATCAGGAAGCCAACGAAATTTCGTAGCGGACAACAGCAGTCTCCATATGTACCTCAGTTATTCGTGCTTTCAAGCAGCAGAGAAGTGTTTCAGGAAGAAAACGAGAGGCTAGATATTCAACTAAAAGAGTCAATGTAGACTCAGTAAGACAAATTTTTGCAAAATTCGATAAGGAAAGTTATCTTTGAAGCAGTTCAACCCCAATGACGAATTTGCTTCAGATAAAAGAGACATGACATCATTTATATTTCAAGATCTCGAATTTTCATGAAATTGCTTAGTAAAAAGAGAAATGTGTGTAAGTACGAGTATATCCTGCTGACAGTTCTCGAGCATCTGAGTGCTCACCATGTTGAGCGCAAGAGCATTCCATTTGTAGACATTGACATAAATTGACAAGATTTTCGGCCAATTCTTTTTGAGGATAATTTTTCTATGTTTTGCTTGATTTCTAAATCTAAAATACCTTATTGGTGATCAGTCTTCTGATGGTTCTTTGATTATTTTGTTGATTAAATGTTTGTAAATTTTGGTTTCAGTTCATTTTCCTTACACGTCTGATTTAATATTACATGTATGTCATTGTCCAGTTTGATGCACTTGTGAAAAATTCTTTCTGTTTTTCCAAACTGTTGTTTTTCGTTTTTAGATAATAATTTCAAAATTATAAATGGATGCCATTTGATAGCAAAATAGCTTATTCCTTTTCGTGACGTTTCGGACTCAACTGTGTCCATTATCAGCAAATACAAAATACACATTGACATAAATATTTCAGAACATACCGTATTCTTGATGGTTGTGCTCATAGGAATCCTACCTACAATAACGTAATTCTCAATTTCATAGCTATCTGCCATATACTGCTTGGAAGCGAGGCCTTCTGTTTACTCTACTGCCTAGGGCATAATACTGCGTGCAGTTCGTGGGTAAATTCTCATAAAGAAATTACTGCACTCATCACTATCTTTTTGTTTAGAGGATACCGAATGATTTCATTCACAAACACATCAAGCATTTTATGCACTCCAAATTTGACCTAGCAAATCTTCATGAACAAGCTGACAAAAATATCCGTCTCAGCGTAAAAATTTCATTTTCGTGTGAAAAATCTTTTCGTTTGAAAAGGCACTTGAAGCAGTTTTTTAGGCATAGATAATGACTTCAGAAATAACTTTGAAGTTTTTCATTACCGGAAGAATATTGTGTCTGTTTCAGTTTAAATTTGTATGCTCCAAAATCCCTCTTGGGTGACGTTTGTGAATTTAACTGTGAAACTGACCCACAAAAACTATCTACGCCATCTTGGAGCAAGAACTAAAAAGCACCAAAAAAGGCAATCAGCAATTTACAACCATAAATTTGGACGCAGTTGCAATTGCAAAATGGACAATTTTTCAGTCATAGATATAGCATCTGACGATTGCAGCTTGAATTTCATAGAGGCAATCCACATCTCACGTCAGGTGCTCTGTACAGGCAAATCATGAGAGCCGATTCCCATTTCGCGCTAAAAATTGGGATAAGACATTTGTATGTTTACCTCCGGTTTTTGACCCTTCGGTTTGTTGTTATTATAATGCTATTCACTAAAGAGTATTTGTCAAAATGCATTTTTCTTGTTATCACTATGGAGTTTGGCCTCCATCTGACTGGCTGTCTGAACTTCCAAAACTCGAATAGTCGGTCATTGTTTTAAATGACATTATCACTAAGCCTTGTCATCATTAACCTTGATGTGATTATGTGACCAGATTATCGATGGAATACAATACAATTGAGGATTGCGTAAGATTGTTTGAGCTCAAACAGTCAAAGATAATGACGATCTATGAAATGAACTTCGATAGTGATCATCGGTTGACTCTTTAAAAGTAGATAGATTTCCATCACAAGTACAAAATAGTCATTGAATTAATCGAAATGTCAATACGTATTCTAGTGATGAATATGTGTGCGCAGAATGGTACATTGCAATGCAGATTAATTCGTTTGTTTAGTTTAATAAATTGAAGATCCTTCGACTGCATACCCTTGACGGTTCATGTCAATACCAATGTGGTCGGAATTATTGGCGTGTTGATAACAATTCAACCAATAATTCGAATGATAGAAACGCATGTGAAATGAAATGGATATTGATGATATAACTGCATTGTTAACGACATGATTAAGAAGAGCTGCACACAATAATAATAGACAAATTTATCAAGGAATATACATTGACAAAAAAGAAGGAGGACACAGTTTGCTATTTATCTCAATGTCGCTAATGCCCCAATTGCTTCATAATTGACCTGAAATCTATATAATTGCATCTCATAATTTTACATGCATCAGAAAAGTGTGTCATAGGCAGCGTGACTATGGAGGTACATATGGTAAAAATATGCAGGTTTTGTGGGATCCAAAAGACATCGCTGACCAAAAGCATGCATTCCAACCATGGAGTTAGCATAGTATATTAGGTAGAGTGTCGACTTAAAAAAGTATCTGTATACAGTAAAAGTTTTTATATGAAAATATTCAGTTTTTGCGGAGATTGCATTCCTGTGGTCTAAAAAGTTATTTGAGCAACTTTTATAAAGATAATTTTTTGTAAATAATTCCTGCCTTTATGTAATACCAAGATGAACCACTTAATAAGTAATATAAAGCAAGTTGGATATCAAAAGGAATGAATACTTGCTAACAAGCACTTTAATGAAGAAAATTTTATGAACTGCATTATAATGCAAGTCCCTACAAGTCTTCAAGGAAAAGTTGAGATCTTATTGTGCTTCTTGGCTGAGATGTCATGTCTTTTATTCAATTTTCAGCCTCATGATTTTATGACTCACAAACCGTCAGTGCTTGAATCTGAATCGTAATGTGGACACATCTGCATCTTTTAAAGCTAATTTTGATAATTGGCTATGATTGTCATGTTTTGCACTTTCAGTGGCATGCAGTTGTGATATGATCATTGATCAAGCTTAAGAAAATACTCTTATTATAATAAGAATGAGCTTTAAAATAATGGTAAACCATCGAATTGCTAATTTAACAAACATTACATATTACAACCTTTCGGAATTCTTTCAAAGTTTTTCCACTGTTTTGTCACTTGGAGGGTTACCTACGCTATTTCTGATCTGCTAAGGTCAAACGCGGGAAAGCCCTGTCTTTACACAATGGAAAGGATGTCATCAGATCGATGCCATTAACAACATTAACAAGAGATTAGCGTTACATCGAATGTTGTCACACACTGTCATCACAAAAGCAGTCTGCTGCAGTTCATTCAAATCATTTTTCACCTTGGAATACAGAAGAGATGGTTGATAGTAAAGAGATCGCCTTGTTGATCGGATAAGAGCAATCACATTCAGGGAAGGCAAAGATGCCGGCGCAGCCTTCATCACACTCCAGTGGGTTGCTCAGCAAATTGGGAGAAGTGAGGAGTTTGTCAAGATTAATCGGAGGAGAGATCCATATGACGGCTAGATGGACAAAGAAGGACTAGGAAGAAGTGTTGGTACCCTAAACTGGCACGAGAAGAGAATCATACGAATGGCAAGCAACAAACAATATGAAAGTTGCCGGAAATTGTCGAAGGAGCTGATAAGGAGAAGAGGAGATGAGCAGCAAGCTCCTTTCCGCATGACAGTCCATCGATACAGAAAATCTTCAGAAGTGAAGCCGTTTCACGTTCTCAAAAAACCATACAAAATATTTGAACCACGAGAAAATCGACTGTGGTTTTGCAAGTATCTTAAATATTGGGATGAAGTTGATTTTCGTCACGTTGTTTGTTCTGACGAGTTCTTTGTCTGGGTATGTCGAAAATCGAATAGTCAAAACGACAGGAGAGTTTGGGCAACATCCAAATAAGAAATCGGGGACGATGAATGAACATTATCGAGAAATGGTGGTTCGCCCTTCCTGTATTGGAGTCTTCATTTGCTTTAGCATCAAGAAAATGATGTGGGTGATCAAAGAAGATGGTTAAATATGGAAATGGAGAATATTTTCGTGAAGTTATACTGATGCGAAATACATTTTCGTCTGTGGGAAACGAGGAAAACGTAGAAGACGTTGATCAAGCTACTTTGCTGCATGACAAAGCTCCGTGCTTTAAGACAATGCGAACACAAGAGATGTTGAGGAATTCTGGATTTGACTTCTTCGATAACACCGTTTAGCCAGGACGCTCTCGCGACCTGAACCCCTGCGAAAATATTTGTGCAATATTGAAGGATAAAGTTGATGCTTCACTTCACCGAAATCCTAATTTCTTGAAGAAAGAACTGGTACGAAAATCTTACGAACTTGTACGAGGATCTGGTACGAAATTAACGAAAATCTTGAAAGACATGGAGAATGCTCGGTCAGGCACTGATCTGTGGCATTGTTGCTTCATCTTCAAATGCTGAAATTGCTGAAACCTGCCGTAGTTGTTGACTCTTGGTACAAGGCGATAGGCAATTTATCAAAATGACTCTGCACATAAAGTGGAATGCTAATAATCTCGAATCCCTACAAACTACACTGACATATCTCCCATAGTCAACCACTTGCGGGTCGTGTCCTCGCTCCCTCGGGTCCAGTGCTCCGTGTCCATGGATCCTGCCGCTTTTTTGTAGCTATAATATTCCATGGCACTTGTAAAACTATTGTAAATTGTTTTGAGGAATCTGTACAACACAGTGCTGATACTAGCTAATGTCATTTTTTTTAAAGATAACTCGAGTTGGAATTGGATCTCTTTCAGCGTGTAACTCGACGGACTGACTGAACCGTAATACGTTCATCACACACAGTACAGGTGATGAGAGGGTCGAGTTAACCTAGAGAAATCTCAAGGTCAATGATACAATCCATATTTAGTCTGCGCATTCATGAGTCACATGCATCAGGGTTTATCACTTGCATTAAAATTGCTAGCCTAATGCCCACGCTATCACAATCGGTCGGCCCTAAAACTGGTAGAGATATTGAGGGTATTGAATCTTGTGGCTAGGTTATCATAAAAGTCCAAGTAGGGCTAAAGTCCTAGATGTTAAGTGATGTTTGTGCAGCACGGATCCGCCCTTTGTGTATAGACCTATTTATTCTATTTAGTTCTGTAAAAATGTAGGAAAATTTCTGGGTTCCCGGGTCCGTCCGCGTCCTACGGGTTCGGATCGTCCGGATGCGCGGATCTGCCGGACACCGGATTCAACCCTGAACAACTGGAAGCCGTCATCGTTTAAGTACCGTTGTCATGAGAGCGTGTGTCCACGACACGTAGCCTTGTTTTCAATAATATGTCCGGTCCAGTCGTTTATCATTATATTGTTGGATTTTTGTGGGAACATCACTCTTAAATGAAACTGCGAGCTTATGTTTTCAAAACAGAAATAACAGGTTTAATATTCTTGAAAATAATTAAACTAAAAAGTCATCTCATTCAAATCCTTACTTTAATTTTTTTATTTTATTGTCGTTTTATTAAAACCAATGTTGCCCAAGGCTGTTTGACGTGCCATGCAGGTGTGGACCCCTGAAAGTCTGAAATCACTTTTACATTTGAAAATATTTATTTATATTATGTTTATATATTTAATACTCTCAAAGCTCGCTTTACTCTCCACTGTTTTTTGAAGAAATCTCTTTTTAGAGCTAAGTCTATATTTTCTCTACACCAGAGGATCATCACAATGATTCTTTTAATCTTTTATCTATTGATTTTCATCCTCCACTTCACAATTCGAGAAATCACCGAGTTTCACCGAAAATTGTTAAAGTTTTATTGAGTAGATCGTCAGATACGCGTTTCAAAGAACACAGAAAAGCTAAATAGCTTGTAAAAAGCTAAATAATTCTCCTGCCTACCATCCTCCCAGTACTGGACATTTGTTTTATCTCGTAATAACCTAGCGGTCAGACTTTTTTGAGAACTTTGGAATCTGCTTTTATTAAGTCCAATCATGTGATGTATTGAATGGCAATGAAGGTTTCCATCAACATGATGGGTCAACCGCAAATAGTCTCGTGATAGCGTTCGTGACCGATATCTGCTGTTCATCCGAAACGGCGTGACTATTGCTCTTTTGTAAGTGTGATAATTATTTCATTTATTATCAATAACATTCTGTAACCAAAGACTTAATTTTGAGAGGAGGTTTCAAAATAGTGATTCACTGCCAGTCAGACGACAGCTATCTGCTGCTCATGGATATGACGAGAAAAACATTGAAACAGTTTATCATGTAACGTTGGATAAAATTCCGTTGCCTCTGCAAAATTCACAATTATCTGATGCTGAAAATTGAACTTCATCAGTAGCGTGATGATATATCCGCAACTTTGATTAGTTTTGTGAATAAATTGAAAATTTGGAAAATTGTCAGATTTTCCGATGATACTTGTGATAAAATGCATACAACGAAGGAAATTGTAACTTACAAAGGTTCGCCCAAGCATCTTGTGCCGTCTTCAGTCATTATGAGACAGCGGTAGGGCCTACTTCTTCCCCCCTCCACATTTTCATTTCACATTCACTTCTTCTCTTGCTCCTAACTGTAGGCTCATGGCATGACCACAGTCGTGAAGGCGTTGAGTGTGTAAAATTCCTCTGATGGAGAAAATGTATAGCACTTGCTTTGCCGTTCAATGTAGACAACAATTCCACGAACTTCATGATCACAACTATGTCTGAAATTTGCTTTCGAATCTCATCTTCTAACTAGTATCCAGGGACCAAGGTTCAAGTAAAACGTCTCAGTGCTGCTTGTGCTATCCTTCTATGACAGTACAATCGCCTCCTTAACACAACGTGACTAAGTTCGACGAACTTTGGTGAGACCGCAGAAAGTGGAATATGTGGGGGGGGAAGAATAGAAGTAGGCTACCAAGATTGAGAATGAGTGGTCAGTATGTGTAGAGGGAAGGGATAGATGGACATTACAGAAACATTGCTCGCACATCATGTAGGGGTTCAAAGGAAATTGAATTTTGAAAACAGAGGAATTTGAAAAAAGAGGGGCAGGTAGTAAGCATGTCTTTGACCACGAAGGGACGGACGAAGGAGAGGTGAAGGACGTGAAGAGGGAAGGAAAGATGTAGAGTGTGTGTGCATGTATGAAAGAGAGACGATGGACTCAGTGTTTCGAGCCATTTGGCTCACGATTCTTCTACCCACATGTCTTGTCAATAGATAACAACCTACGTATAGACCTGGTCGGTTGGATGACTCATGCCTCGTTGGTGAGGGTTTCCCAATCCCTTGGGGGCGCCTATACATGTGTTTTATTTGAAAAGAAAGAAAATTCTTGACTGCTGATTTCCTGATTTGCCATCTCAGATAATCTGAGAATAATATTTGTCACAAATAATTATTTGATTTGAATCAATGCATGCCAATACCTTTATCGATGTTGATGGCAGGTAACTCCTTTGGTGTCGATCCCACTTCTGTTGGGTACCTTGCAGACAAAGGACGCACCATTGCCATCTCGGTCATTTGTCGCAATGCCCAGTCAGGTAGAGGAATGACTGAAAGAATTCGAGCATTATTACGAAAACAAATTATCACAGATAGTTGCGAAAATACGCTGAAGGAAAGACTTCCGAAAATGCAAAAAAACAGCTATCATTTAAAAGTCTTGTGGCGCAACATTTGCGATAACCAAGTTATCGCGAGAATCAACTCAGACAAGAAACATCTATAGTGAATTCGTAGAAGGATTAACAAGGAAACGGAGGAACACAGTGCGCCAATGAGCTATTTTACCGCGTATTTTTTAGACCTAAATTCGATAGAAGTAATTGTGGTGACTTCAAAGGCCTTAAAGTAGTTGGCCAGTGCTATGTAGTGATGTTACAGGATTTAATCTCTTCTTTAAATATGTCCCCACTCTGCAGACGTCTGGGCATTGGAGTTAAGATGTATTTCATTACTCCCTTGAAAAGTCTCCGCAAATGAGGATGCAGATGGGGACCAATCCTGAATTTTGGTTGTTTTTCTAATGGTAGTCATATTTTGCATTTTCCATCATACAGGTACATTACTTAATAATTCAATATCTGTTGCAGTGCAGCTGTGCATCAATGTGTAAAAGAGAGCAATTATGCTTCTATTTCTCGTGTCGTGGAAACTCGATATCATATTTATACTATTCATTGCGTCATCAAATATATCTTGTGTGCCTGTAATAAACGCACGGTAAGAAATAAAACAAGAATACGTAATTGTTCTAGTGCAACTGAATTTCATTTCTTGTGAATCTGAAATCCATATATTGAAGTCTCGTCGGATATCTTCCTGCTTATAGATGATATCGGTTTACTACGCACGTATATTTACATGTATGTGTTGTTGACTTACATAGTGCCGTCAGCCCGACTTTCTGTAGGGAACGAGGCCAAAAATGAAACTTTCACAGAATACTGCACACTCAATGGTTGCAACGAATATGCACGTCTGCCGAGTTCTATCCGGTTCCTCTTCATGTCAGACATGTTCAAAGTAAATGCAATTCAAATCCAGTGGCAGGAAGATCGAAGTTTTCGGTAAGAACGAGATTTTCTTTGCTTTCGCTGATCAGTGGAAAGGTACTAAGTCTAGAGCCATCAGTTTTGATGGCTTGAATGTCTTCAAGTTATTTCTTATTAAGTTCATATTTTCTGTCTATGAAGCTATATACACTCAGATTTAGCAAGCCTCTTCATTATGATAAACACAATATTTAGGCCAATTTTAGCTGCGTGAAACACATTCTCGCAAACATCATCGACCAGAAGCATGATAATAACACATGAAGAAATTACTTGAAGACATTCAATGCGAAAAATGAAGGCTTTCGACCTAGTAATTTTCACAAAAACCGAAAATTCAACTTGCTTCTCATTGGATTTACATGCATTTTCTTCTATCCTATCTTTCAAGAAAAGGAAACAAACAGAGCTGGGAAATGCGCCGATTAGTAATAGCCACAAAATGTGCAGCACATCTCTCTGTGAAAGTCTAATTATCGGCCTCCTTCCCTGCAGAAACTCGCCCTGGTGGCCGGAAGATTAACCTCTGTAGAACTGTTTGTTCGGATTCGTTGTTCTCTTCTGTCAGATGTAATTACAACTTTGAAATGGAATTCAAGGACTCAAATTGAGTCACAAACATTGAGGCAACCTGGAGCGCCATCTTGTGAACCTTGCCTCTCCAAGAAACGCCAGCCCTTCATTCATGGCAACAACCAATATCTAAAGCTTGAAGTCCTTTAGGAGCAAATCTGCAATAAACTTGTAGGTAAAATTGAAATGGCGGCGAAATTCGGTAATCTAATCAAATTCAAGAAAAATTAGTGAAAACTTAACCAGATTCGCTACGACCTATTGATTGTCGACTTTCTCAAAATGCCTTTCCAACAGTCTCGGTGTCAATTTTTGAAGATACATAGGCCCACCGACACACAAACACCTCAAAATACAAGTCGCAAGACAGTTTAACTTATCAGGGAAGTCGATACTAAGCAAAATAGCAGCGCTTCAATGGTGAAGTCGGTCAACATCCATCATAAGGCATCTAACAGTTAACTTACTGCCATCCTTTGTGTGCAGCAAGCGGTCAATGAATCCCATCCCAGAATAGCCGTCGTTATAAAATACATTTGACCGATTCGGAATGTTTCTCCTCATATACGTGAAGCCACCACCTGTTCGCACAGGCTTGTCGCGATGTAAACTGTAAAATACAGTGATGAATCTGTCATGCCTTTTCTGATGAAAAGTTGTCGGGCGATTTCAAGTTAATCGCCACTTTCAAATTGATTGTAGCTGTAATTCAATTGTCATCCATATCGTCGCTTCACAACTTGCAAATATATATTTAGAATATATTGCATGACATGGATATAAGCTGCATGAGATACATCTTACATCAGGCTTCTATGAAATAAATACTTAATTGATTAAAAACCGAAAAACTAAACACAGATCTTGCACTTCAACGAGCTTCGAAAGCAGTTTCATTGCAAACATGCACATATAATTATTCGCTCACAACTTTGCATTATACATGTCACAATACATGGATGTAAATATTCGTGAAAGGTTGAAAATGGAAGGATACAAAATCAACACAGAAATTGTGATCAATTAAGCCACTAATTTAAACACCATCCTCATTAATTTGATTCAATTACGCTTTACGCCTCAAGAAGTAATAGTCGTTATCTTTTTAAAGACTTCATTAACCTACTATAAAAAATATTTTGCAGAATCGTGTGGAAACCAAAGGAGTGTGCAGAAGTCAATTATTATAGTAACAACATTGTGTAAACTAAATATTATGGGTCTTGAGCATGAAAAATGAAGGGGAAACACCAGCCCCTCAGCAAAAGATAAGCACAGACACGTTCACATGGTACAAAAGACCAACATTTTAGAAAACCCAGTAAAAGGCATCATAACAGTATGACTAAGAATAAAACAGATGAATTCCTTTAAACTTGATTTAAAACAAGTTACGTTGGCTGCGAAAAACTTGCTTTTTCATATTCTTTATTCTCTCTACAAAATGCGTAAAATGAGAATTAGATTTATTTAAAACATATGAATATTGAACATGTGGAAACTTTCCTTAGCACATTTGCTGTTGTACAGATGGATTTAATAATTATCGTTGCACATTCATATTTTAGTAAGCGCTTTATGAACACCACTACATGATTGTCCAATTCCTCTTCATTTATTACGTAGTCGCAGCGACCGATGAGGGTACCAGATTGAGATGTGCATGCTACTCACCATGCTGAACAATTTTGTGTCGCTGTGGGCAAAGTAGGGATGTCGATATGGAGCCAGTCCTTGATGTTCAACAGGCAAATCTTGCAGACATAGGTTGTAAACAGACAAGACAATTAGAACAGATGCCTGCCGTCTGCCTCTACGACACTATTATTTCGCACTCTCTACTCTGCTGAGATTTAAACTGAATCAGAGTGCATGATGCACAAAACTGTAACATGAATAAGTGTTGTCGGTCACGGAGACGTGTCGAGCAGGGAGACTTGTCGAGCACTGAGACGTATTAAGCTAAGGGACACGTCGAGCACTGAGACGTATTAAGCTAAGGGACACGTCGAGCACTGAGACGTATTAAGCTAAGGGACACGTCGAGCACTGAGACGTATTAAGCTAAGGGACACGTCGAGCACTGAGACGTATCCGACATGTGAGTGGAAAGACTAGATCCAGCTTATCGCATTATGACTATATCAATGATACCTAGTGGCACTCATTTGAATTTTATGAGATTGTAAGTAATTTCAATAAATTACTATCGCTTTTCTTTACTAGAATTGCTACTATGAAGCACATTTTCTTGTCTGAAATTGAAGTTGAAGCGCAAATTTTTGTTCAACCATTACGAATTCGGGTTCGCCAAATTTACATTGATTGAAGCATTGCCTGCTCAGACAATCCAACACTCAACTTACTGCGGTTTGCTATATTGAGCACATCCGGAGCAAAAGCGGCATCCATAACACCAACCGGGGAATTCATAGAAGAAAGGACCGGGAGTTTTCTTGTCTGCAGATTTATAAACGCTGACTTTCATCGGAGGATTAGGATTTCCAAGAGCTCTGCGACGCAACCTTTGATGCTTGTCAAAATCTGGTTTTACACCAATAGAATTGTAAATGGACGATATCGGGGGAAGACGCAAAAGATCATTCCATTTCTCTGAGGCTTCATCCGAAAGCTGAAAGGTGCAAATAATGTTGATAAAATTGAGCAAACCAGATCAAGCGAAGAACTTCTGTCGATACTCATGAGTAGAGGCAAGCTCGATGTATGTGCAGTAGCATTAATGTTTGAAGTGTATGCAGATGTGTTGTGATGTGTTGTCTCGTGTCAGTTCTGTGTATGTGGCAGCAGGCATGCTCGGTGTCGTGCAGTAGAAGCAGTAGTCTAGTAGTGAGTACAGTACAGGCGAACGAACTTGAAGTGCTAAGTGTTCAGTTCAGTTTCTGTGTACGTGCACGTACGTGCAGGCAGCTGGATGTGTAGTAGTAGTGCTAAGTCCTGCATGCCCCCGGGTGGGATTGCGTCGGGGCTGTGTTTGATAAGACGATTATCAAATCCAGTGTGGGGGAGAGGGGGTTTAGAAAAAGTTAAAATAAATGATTGCGTAATAATCACGCGGCGAATATTCTGAGATAGAGCAACTTCAAGAAACAGCTTTGGTTTTACAGCGTATAAAGAAAGTTCCTCCTCTCTCAAAACGATGGACTCAAACTTCTCAGCTGCTTGTGTTTTGATCTCATTCGACCTAAACTGATACCTAAAATGAACCTAACTTGATATACTTGGCCAAAGCTATATGTAGACTTAATAAAAAGCTTTATCCTAAGAAGTTCGAGCAACTATACAGAAAAACACAACAAGTACAGAAGTGTATCGCGTCAGACAATGAATCACACTGATCAAGCTTGGGCTTGCGTGACTTTCCGTTTCAGTATTTTCCGTCTTATACAAACTCGTTGAATATATGGTTTTCATTTTCCTCGGCGCTAATTAATGATTAATATGTAACTTTTTTACTTCAAATTAATTATATTGTGTCTGTTGTAACTTTGTTGCTTTGACGGTGAGAACATGGGTGGGAGAAGCTTTTCTCACACACTGCAGTAAAATAATGGATTATGTAGCTCAATTTTCTGCAGTTATAATACGCGGTTAGAAAGCTTCTATTTCAACAAAGGCTCTGCGGATAACTCTTTCAATCTCCCTCATGGATTGCAAGCGTCTTAAAAATATAGGAATAATAAATCTTCATTTGTGTCTTCAAGAAAATTCATTCAACTTGGCGGACTTATAAATTCTTTCGCATGAATACTTCCACTAGCAACTTCATCTGTCCTTCATCTTTCTTGACAACCATTAAATCGAAGATCGATAAACTTAACTTCATTGGGGAGGTCAAGCGATTACACTTAAAGTTGCGCGAAATTGGATTTATTAGGATTTCACATGTTAACTGGGCGTTGGCCGACAAGTATGGTAATCAAAGCAAATATTTCTTTCCTTGTTCGCAGAAAGGGAGAGTTGATTGAAGTTGATTGCGTTGCATGGGAAGTTTGTTCAAACTCCGTTTTTGCTTGATTAAGAAGCATGTAGAGTAATGAAGGAACTGACGCACTCCAAGACTCACCTTTGACGTAAGATCCGGTAAGGAGCTACTTCTGCGCTTTATGGGAGGAAACGCGGTGGGTGAATGACGTTCTTCGGAGACAGGCGAGGGATGATTTCGATGTTCTTCACAGGATATTTCATCTGGTCTGGATCTAAAATAATGAAGGACCTGTTCATTATCAATTTTGATTGGCTTCTACGTCAAATTAGATCCAGGACACAATAGCAAGCTGTGTGCGTGTTTATTTGCTCGGGAATGGACTTGAGTTGTAATTGCAATTGCACCTACAACAACTGTACTGCGCAATTTGTAATTAAAATGCCATGAAATCGCAGTTGCAATTTCTTTGCAGTCATAGTCCGGCAGCCAGAACGAGTTTCTGCAGGGAACGAGGCCGAAAGTGAGACTCACAGAATGATGTACACCCTATGACTACTACGAATCGGTACGTCTGCCGAGTTCTAGTGAGTTCCTCTTCTTGTCAGACAGGATCAAAGAAAAACACATGTAAATCCAATGGGAAGCAGATTGCAGTTGTTGGCTAAAATGAAATTTTGTATGTTTTCTCTGATTAAACGAAAAGTACTAAGCCCAGAATCATAATTTTTGGCGTGGAATGTCTTCGGGTCATTTCCTTCCATGTTCATGCACCCCTGGCTATAAAGCTAAACACATTTATATTTGGCGGGCCTCTTGCTTACGGCAAATACCAACATGTTGGTCCACTTCATCCACATTAAACCACATTCTCACAAACATTGCCGATCAGATACATGACAATAGCGCATGCCAAAAGTTATGACTCTGGGCTTAGTACTTTTCGTTTAATCAGAGAAAACATAGAACATTCCATTTTTGCCAAAAAATGCAATCTGCGTCCCATTGGATTTACATGTGTTTTTCTTTGATCCTGTCTCACAAGAAGAAGCACTCACTAGAACTCGGTAGACGTGCAGATTCGCAGTACGCATAGGATGTATGTACATCATTTTGTGAAAGTCTCATTTTCGGCCTCGTTCCCTCCAGAAACTCGTTCTGGCTGCCGGATTATCAGCACCGTTAGAAGGTCATTTAAAACACAATTTGAGTTACGTAGCTCTCTTCGTCGATAATGCGATACCGTATTTAGATATAGTGTGTGAGCAGATACCAGTAAGCAAAGTGATTGGGATTTAATTGAAGAAAAACGGAGTAGGTCAAATTGTGAACGTAATGAATTACATGCCGTTTAATTCAGTGATATGTAATTGAAATCAATTACATTTCATTAGCAATAGACACAAATCTCCTCAAGAAGAATCCCTTGCATCCACTACACGCAATCATATTTGTTCAGACTTTGGTTTAACATTCAAAAAGGCTGCAACTTAAAGCTCGATATCGAATTGACGGTCCAGGGCATCCTTTGAGAGGTGAAAATTTAGCATTTTATTTGGTAACAGGTATTCAACTTCATGATCTGAAAGTGTATTGCTTGGAATATGAAAACCATTGAATTTTGGGTACAAAGGCCTAACTTAAATGCTCATTCCGTGAGTTTTTAGAGAAACCAAATTCACTTATGTGAAGAGCATTCTCCACATACATTAATAAAATGTTGCATTGAACAATTTGAAATTTAAAGTATCGGGACCATGTTTAAGCGGGACTGAGCTGCTCATGGCAATTCTCCTAATTTCTGATCTGCAGATCATTCATAATTTCATATTGGAAGACAACGCAATCAACCTCTTTGCTAATAACTGTTAGCAAACTGCTCCGACAAGTGAAGGTACTTTACAGAATAGCGCATTGTAACTCAGGATGATGCAGAACGAATCTAACTTGAATGCCCATAAAATGACTTTATCACGGAGGTCCGTCATCTCATATAGTAGTAAATAATTGGTAGAATAGAAACCTCGTTATGGAGATGAGACTATCATATCCTGTGTATTTTCAACAGCTTTTTGCCCGATTGCCTGGTATTGTTAACCATGAATTGAGGAATTGTCTGTATTATTCTATAGTTGATGAACACACTTCAAAGCCGCCGGTTCCCTTCTGATCAACTGTGAGAATTCAATTGTACTTTTATAAAGAGGCGAAGGAAGCAAATTTTTAGGACAGCAGGGGAAGAGGACGTGGGAAACGCCGCACCCTTGCCTTTACTTATGATGAGGGAGATAAATCCTCATTAGGTTTTACAGAAATCGAATTCTGTGTTTTAATTATTGAATTATGTATTATGTTCTAGTCATGTCATGATGCGCTTGTAGTGATGGAGCTGAGGACCTTGTTGCATATCTATGAACTCGTGCAATCATATTTTGACTTGATTCAATAATAATTTTATCTGCTTTGCAACCGATATTCTGATTATATTTGCATATTCTTCTCATGCAATCACCATTTTTACTCAGTTTACTCATTTTTCAGCCCGTGTGGCCAAAATTTGACCCAACTATGGCTGCGTTTACTTTTGGGTTATATTGAAAGCCATTTTTTTACCGATAAATAGCCGATTTCTATTTCAGACTTGTTAGCGAATGTTTGTGACACTCAGAAATGATGAAGGTACAACTGAGTATTTTATTAGATCACATCTATCGACTGCAACACCAGTTCTCGATGAACTGCGGTATTTAGTGACTGACGATGACTTTAACGAACGCTTCAAAACTGACACCGGATACTAGCTGCTATGCGACCGTTATATTTTCGCTTGTCCAGTTTTCAAAATTAATAATTTGTTGTCGTATAATAATTTGTACCTTCCAAAAATTAGATGAAAAAGCAGCAGAGTGCACAAAATTACTATTATTGTGAGATTCAGCTTCAGAGGACGTTCCATCCCTTTCACTCATTTGATGTGGTTGACAAAAAGGTGAAGAATCCTCCGAAAGCCGAATCGCACAACAAGAGCTATTTGATATATTCTGCTGTTTTCTCTGTCGAACTTTTGACATAATGTGTCTCAACAATCAACATTTTACACACGTATACTGTGAAATTCTTGAAATTGGCAGCAAATTATTTTCTGGAGATAGCTGCAGCAATTCTGATAAAGAAAATGTCCGCAAGAAACAAGACCAAGTACTCATGCGGCGTCTAGCAGTGATAGAAAGACCTCACCTTGCTTTCTTTGTTAAGCAGTATCTCTAAGTATTTTAAGTTCGATTTCTACATTGTATATATAGCTATCAAGCTCATTCAGAGATTTTCATATAATTATTCAGATTGTTTCTATTTTGATTTCAGAACCAATTAGCTTGCAATCTAAATTCATTAGTTTGACCTGAAGATGGATGCTGTGGACATCCGAATCGCTGGCTGTGCATCAATGAAATGGTTTAGCTGAATTGCATTTAAGCCTTCCAACAATTAAGCAAAAATCGGTTTATCAAAAAGTAGAGACTTTTTTTCGGATTAATTATATTGACTGCGATGTTTAATTGCAAGTCTCTTTAGCATATGCTTGCATATCATGCAACACTAGCGTACAAGCTAACTGGAGTCGGATTCCTACAAAAACGTCATGCTGTAGTTTAAAAGTGCATGAAACTTTGCGTTATTATTTTTGAATGTGTCCATCGATATAAATATCTGACTCCGGAGACGTGTTCCTCACTCTTCAGTAGAACTCACCGCAAATGAGATCGATAAAGAATTGGCAACCTTCTCAGCTTCCAAATCGAAATAAGATGAACATCAGAAGTCGGACAACTCCTTGTAATGGTTGAATGTTTATTAATTTCCAATGAACGTGTGTGGATCTTGCGATTGTTTATGATCATAATTTCTTCTCTCTCCTTCCAATTCTGTCACTGACTTTAATTGTTTTTGTCACTGCAAACAACTTCAGATATTGTCCGTGAGCATATTAATTGCATTGAATTCCTAGGTTACATTCAAGGACGTATGACGCTTCACTGCAGCAATTTTGAGGACAGAACTTCCTTGTATTGTTGGATAGCAGTTGTTGCTAAAAATGGTACATCCAAGCACAAAATTATCAATTATTCAAAATCCCATAAATGCTATGAGCTATGATTGATGATGCTATGATTGATTTCGAAATAGACTACAGAACATGCAATGATATTGATGACAACATTGCATTTGAGCAGATTCATCGAGTGATGAATGCATTGTTATGAAATATATTTTCGGTGGTGAGACAATCCTGTAACTGATTTATCCTAAGGCCAAATATGTTTATTGTCTGTTACATCACGTTCAGCTCGTCATTGTAAATAGCGGTGATGCGAGACTAGAAATGGAGACTCAATTGCATTTCCAAATGATGTGCAACACTCACTGTAGATACAGCAGGGAAACATAATATTTAGTAGAAATCACATGTAATTTAAGTGGATTAATGATGGCTCTGACGCGGTCTAATTTAGCTTTCAAACAGACAGACCAGGTAAATTCAATCAAATCCGACCCAGTCCAATCACAAAGGACTGGAATAGAGATACGCATTGAAAACTATGTCACGTCGTAGACATGAGTTGTGATGACGACGGTAACTTAACCCACGCCCCACTGGGGCGACCTTGGCGAATTCTTTGAATATATTTTAAACCAAGAAAGCTATGGCCACCAGATTTCTAGTAGCTTGCTTTCTACGTATTATGCACCCTTTGACGGAAGGATAATAAATTTAGTACTATACTTTCGGCGTGAGAGCTAGTTTGAATGTTTGAATGTTTGGAATATTTTGGCTGATTTCGATATTATTAACTTCTAATTTATTGCGACATCAACTCTTGATGAACTAAGTTGTGATTACATAAAGGATTCCTCCTATTAATATAGAGATATTCACAAATACAAAATCTTTGAATTATCTGCACATCATGTGTAGCTGAGCGAAATTTGGAATTCAAATTTCAGATATGATTTCTCATTTTCTTTGTAATTTTTAGTTCTGCATCTGATCAGCAATTATTGAAATTTTTCAGAATCATATTTCTTTTAGCCTCAGTGTCTCGATAAAAGTCACCGAATTGTGTTGCTTCTTCACCTGCAAAAGCTAAATACTAAAATGTGCGATTTTAATGATATTTGAGCTGAACTAAAAGTTTGAATTATTTGAATTTTGACTTCATCAAATACCATGACGCAATGAGCGATTAATAATCATCGTTTTATTATTATTAACCACCTTAACCAGATATTTCGATTTGTGTATGGTTTATTAGCTTTTGTCGTCATTTTCCATTTCAAATAGTGATCTGACGGAAATTTGTTATAAATCGGCGGTTTTTCACCTTTGACCCTCCTGAGTCTAGAGATGACCTCAGAAAGTAAACTGATGCTGTTTTTCTGAATCTCCCTTCAATGCCTATTCGACTGATGTGTGGTTTGGCAAAATTGGTGCAATAGTTTGGGAGATCAGCAAGATGGCCCTCTTCAGTGGGGTGCGTTCGGAAAAGCACCCCAATCTAATCTCGAGCAAAAAGAAGCTACAACCATTGTGATCTGTATGGAAAAACTTCCTAATAAGCATTTCAGTCTTTTTAAAAATGTCGGGCTGCTTTCCTCAATCTCCAGTAGACAATTATCAACACATTGCAATTTGGATGGAGTGTTGTGAAAAAACCTTCAGTTCAAATCGTGATGTCGTTTGTATCACTATCACTTCCTTGAAGTATTTTTTTGTTGTGGGGCACGCCTTTGGTTGTGGGCCCTCTGGCTGATGATCGAACGTAAAATTATACAGGATCCGAGACGAGGCGCTTGCTGCTTGTCAACCTGCCAATGAGCACCGTATCCTTTCACAGCATGTTTATGTTTTATCAAGCACAAGCATTATTTTATTATTTATTGTCAAGTGAACTGCTACAGCAACCGATGAACTGCTAAGTGAACGCGATAATGAGCCCTTTTCAGGACTACTGAAGGTTTATTTTCTATGTGAAAATAGTTGCTATATTGTCATACACCGGTCATCGTCTTCGAATGACAATGTTTCCTCTTTAAATCGCTTGCACCACTCGAAAGCTGTTCTATGTGAAGGAATTGCAAACTTTGCTTATTGATTGATAAAAGATTTCAATGGGCCTACGATCTTGTTGTCATTTGAGAAATGTATACTCGAAAGTATGTCTTGTTTAATTCCACGGTGATCGAAACAGGCTGCCTGCACAATTGAATTGATCAAAGTAATGGATGGATTAAATATAGAGAAAAATCAAAAAGTCAAAAGGATCACTTTGACATTATAGAGTTTTGAATTGGTAGAAATTTTGAAATCATATGCAGATGTCCACAATCGTTAACAAAAATTGAGTGAAGTAAAATAAGAATATAAAAATCACTTCAACACATAGAATTCTACATTTTCACGGAGCACAAAGGTCGTGTTCATGTCATTCCAGAGACATTAGTTGGAACGTTTGTTTTAAGCTCTAAAAATAGCATTATGATCAGGATATCCAAGAATAACACTACATGTAATTAGATTGAATAACTTTGTCGATCAATAATATGGTCTCTGAAGCATGGACCTTGACCAGTGAACTGGAAGTGAACATCGAAGCAGCCGAAATGTGGCTTCTGAGACAAATGCTTCGGATAACATATCTGGATAGAGTGCCTAACGCTGAAGTTATGAGAAGAGCTGATGTGAAAAGAGAGATTCTGTCAACCGTCACGAAGAGGCAGCTGCTCTTCCTCGGTCACATTATTCGAGGATGCGGTGTGCAATGTGTTACTTCGCAGGGACGCATCGAAGGAAGACGTTCGAGAGGGTGACGACGAACGGCATACCTGCACCGTACAAAGAAAACCATGAGAGCATGATCGCCTAAGCGTGTATCACGCATGGCACATAGGCAAGGCAAAGCTTTGTCGCTTGCACAAAGTATGCCCAGTGCGGGAACTAATTAGACACGCCAAATATTTTTTCTCCGGATGAAGTTGGACTGGAGTTACATTATGATGAAATTTATGTACATGTCAGTGGCGGCGGAGCCGGGGGGGCAGCGGGGGCTACTGCCCCCCAAGAAATATCATGGGGGGCAAGAGTATCTTCTTGCCCCCCCAAAATTTTCTAGGTGTACTAGGCCAGAAATATGTGGCGGATAGAGATGTCACTGAAAGTTGAAACTGTCATCTTCTGTCAAATATTGCGTTTATTTCATTTCCTGTCTGTCCTAATTATGTTTCAGCTATTTATTCCTTAAGTTAACTTGTTGGTGTCTATGACAGTCGTTTCTAATTTCTCCTCTTCATGATGCAATGGTCTTCCCCAAAACGATGAATGAAAGTGCTAGCACCGTTCATAATCAGATATTGCCTCATCAGTTGACACCTGAGGAGTGACCGCGCCTGGCGGGGGATTGACCGAGACGGGTAGGGCGGACCGGGGCTAGTTGTTACACGGGGCAAGTTGTTACAGTGGGCCTACAGTGAAAACTACAAAGCGAAATCTGACGCGTAACTAGCAAAAGATGAACCTTTATTGACGCATTATTCTGATTTAATTAACTAATTTCTGTATTTCTGAAACTATAATTTTTAAGTTAACATTTCAATCTCTAAAAGTTTTTATCAATTTTGTCTGTTAATAAAATTTCCGCTTTCATTCTTCATCTGCAGACGATGCGGCAAGGGGTA
The DNA here is from genome assembly GCA_907163375.1 of Prostheceraeus crozeri. NCBI lineage: Eukaryota > Metazoa > Platyhelminthes > Polycladida > Euryleptidae > Prostheceraeus > Prostheceraeus crozeri. The sequence continues at coordinate 36,586 of CAJQUW010015380.1, read as the reverse complement.
TGATCAGGCCCGTAACTAGACGGGGGCCAGGGGGGTCCAAGCCCCCCTGCTACCTGAAGCGCCCCCCTGTAGAATCCTCAGCATCATCTTTATTTGTATCCAACTTCTGACTTCTGCATAATCTTAGTCAAATTTATTGAATATATCAAATTATAGGGATTGATTAAGAGAAAACGTGAATAATCTAATTGTAGAAATCACTGTATAGAAACACAACCCTTCCCAAAATCCGATATTCAGCAAAGAATATTGAAAGAAGGTTGTATTTATTGCCTATTCACACATTTACGATTCTTGATAATTTACGTAAATCTATAAAAGTGTTCATTATGTTTGACTGTTAGTTAAGTTTCCACTTTCATCCTTCATCTGCAAACGATGCGGCACGGTGTGTAAAATGCAGGTGATGATCTCATTGATAAACAAGTGAAATTAGTTGATTCTCTCCAACTTCCTGGGTCGGAATTTGATGGATCTTTGTGGATATTGCTTGAAAATTGGCGAAAAGTTCTGTATGTACATGTAGTCTTGCTTTTATTATCGATAAATGAAATGTTAAACATCTTTGTTTATGACGATAAAGAGGCGATTCAGCGAGAATCGTTGCGGACTTCCTGCTGAGCTGACACATTTGGATATTTTGGAATGCAATGTTTGACAGCTGTTAAATCCATTAATTGAAGAAATGAGGTAAGTCTGATCCGTGCGCAAATGTTTATGGCTGCATTTTCCAATCAACATGGCTAGGGTGAGTTTCTCAGGTTTCATTTGTTCACAGAAATATGGCTTGACTTATAAGCACTTTGTTCGCAGCTACAGATTCAATTTATCATATTGACTTGATTCAGTTTGTCGTCCATAACTCATCTCAGTTATCTCTTAATTGAACAGTAAGTATATCTATGAGCGACTTGTACTTCGAATGAAATGAAATGATGAAATCTCAATCAAGGTCGGTGATGCAATTTACGGTATGGAGTAACCTCCACAGCGGCACCAGAGCCCTGTCGCTGCGTCGTTTCTGGTAGCAGATTCGACTTACTTCGACGTGGCAACCCTCGGCCCCGGGTATCATTCCTGGGTGGTTGTCTTTGGCGGGAATGCGTTAGAGTAACGCTAACGAAGCAGTCGGAGGAAGAAAAACTCACGGGCTTAGATGCATCACTGACTAGGCCATCAGAAGTAGGATGTCCCCTAGATAAGTTGGCCACCTTAATAAATTAGTCTGACTTTTCCGCCCCTACCTTGATCGGATGACCTGTCTGGGGGTAGTGTTGAATGCAGCGACTTCGACAGTCAGTGAATCTAGCAGGTACCCTGATCGAATCAACCATTCGAGAAGGACCGACCTGATGGATGAGACGGAAGTTTAATGCTGCACTCAATTCGCCAACAGCTCCGATCGTGAGAGGGTGGTTCCTTCTCACCTTGAGGGTAGTTAGGTTAGGAATTAAGGACCAATACCTACTTGCAAAAATACACAAATGAATCCTTCCACACATCATGATCCGTTATCTAAAATGCATGAGTTAGTAAAAGTATAACAATTTATCTGAACATTACCTGTAATAGGCTTATCTGAGGTGTGTAGCCAAGACGTAACCCTCTCTGAGAAAATCTCATTGACGGAAGAGTCGATTGCTGATTAGATACGCCTACTAAGGAACAGTTGGTTCAGATTACGTCAAAAAACCGTCAAAAGGTGTTATAGAGATAAGTGAATCAAGACGAAATCTGTTGTATGTTTTGTTATTGTAATTCCCAGGTTCGTTAAGGTTACATAAATTTATCTTAAAATTTTTGATGATTCAACGAAGCATGGAAATAATGTACATGTACATAATTGGCATATCAGCAATTACTCAGCAGTCATGTATGTGAAGTACGTAGTCTTTATTTAAAATATATATTTCATATTTCAGCCCCGGTCTCCCCTAATGATGTAAACACTGGTTTCTGGCTGGGCGCGGCCCCTGCCTGTCCTTCTGGTCAAATTTTTTACAGTGAAATGTTCTTATGAATTTTATGTTCATGTTCCTCTAAAGCTGTAGCTAACTGATTATCTGGGCGCGGCCCCTACCTGTCCTTCTGTTCAAATTTTTTACAGGGAAATGTTCTTCTGAATTTTTTGTGCATGTTCCTCTAAAGCTGTAGCTAACTGATTATCTGGGCGCGGCCCCTACCTGTCCTTCTGTTCAAATTTTTTACAGGGAAATGTTCTTCTGAATTTTTTGTGCATGTTCCTCTTAAGCTGTAGCTAACTGATTATCTGGGCGCGGCCCCTACCTGTCCCTCTGGTCAGATTTTTAGCTAACTTGAATAAGGGCGCGTCCCAAGGGGAAGTGCTGCCCGAATTTATTTAGAATATCACATTCATGTTTTGATGTATCTTTCAATATAATTTTTATTTGTAGGAAATGAATCCGCAACATCCTCACAAAAGAATAACCGACTTTTTCCTACCATCCTCTTCAAAACGGCCGCATTCTATGACTGATGAATCCAGTAGTAGTCTGAATCTGGAGCCGACAGGAGTTGATTCGACCTTCGATAAGCATTCTGATGAACCACCTGCTAAGAAAAGCAGAATTGCTACTGTTCCTGAAACGGAAAGACAAGATGTCCCCTTTCATCCTCCATCCTCCTTTGAATTTCCTCGAACTAATGGACGTCGGTGTTCTACTGCTCATTTTACTAAACATTCTTGGCTACATTACGATAAGGCAAGCGATCATGTCGTATGTCATGTCTGTAGCGCAGCACTGGAGAAGAAACTTCTTAAAAGGACTGACTTCAGAGAAACTGCATTTCTAACCGGATTCAAGAAGTGGAAGAAGGCTTTTGATAGATACAAGGATCATGAAAAGTCTGAAATACATAGACTGGCAAATGAAAAGACAATTGGTCAACGGGGAGTTTCTGTTGTTACTCAATTGAATAGCGCACATGAAATAGAACAACGAAGAAACCGTGTAGCCTACCTGGAAGTTATCAGAAATGTAAGGTTACTCGCAATGCAAGGAATGGCTTTAAGAGGTCATAATGATCATAATGTTTCTGAGAAGCATAGTAACCTGATGTCGTTTCTGGAAGACAGAGCAGAAGACTTACCGGAACTGGCTGACTGGTTAAATCGGCGCGAAAATTATTTGAGCCACGATATCCAAAATGAGCTTTTACAGATAATGGCTCATAAGATTCAAAGGGATCTTCTTTCACAAGTACGAGACAGTCCCTACTGTTCTGTTATTGCTGATGGAACAACAGATATAAGTGGCAAAGAGCAATTTTCATTGTGTATCCGATTCGTCAATAGTGGAAGATCTGAAGCCAACCGAATATTTTCTCGGCTTTGTTGAGGCACCAAACAGCACTGGAGAAACTCTGTTCCGAGTAATTAAAGATGTTTTCCTTCGCCTTGGAATCGACTGGGAAAAGCTTAGATGGCAGTGCTTTGATGGTGGAGCAAACATGAAAGGACGATTCAACGGATGCCAAGCTCATATTCGTCGGTCACAACCGTAGCAAGCTACATCCACTGTTGCAATCACTCCTTGGATCTAGCTCTAGTCGAAGAAGCAAAAGAGGTAAATATTGAAGCAAATGTATGAATTTTTTCGTCTTTTATTGATACTATTTCATTATTTTATCATTAATATTATATAAGTATAAGTATGCTATCACGTAGACAAATTATTAAGCTATAGCTATTATACCTCTATACTTCTAGTTGCTTTTTGCGCTTTAACCTTTTATCTAAAAAAAAATAGTGACCTTAAACATATTTTTTCAAAAGGAATTGTATTCTAATGTTATTTACATTTTGTTACATATCCACCCTAATGTCATGTTTCATTCTTTTCTTTGCTTAGAATATTCCGTTTTCAGCAAAGTTTTTGTCTGAAAAATATCTTTCTTAAAAACGTCCTTAAATTGATTTACTATTTCAAATGTTCAAATTTTTTTATGACAGAAGTTACTCATGCATTCCTTTAGAATGTATGAATTCATATTTCATATAAATTATTAAGAATTATCGTCTATTGCAGATTTCCATGATATCCGACGCCTTAAACTGTGTCCGTGATATTGCTTCGTGCCTGAGATCTTCTGCGTCTAGACTTGACATATTCAATAAATATGTTGAGGATTCAAGCACTGAACAAATTAAGAAAAACCCGGCGGTTATCTATATGCCCTACACGTTGGACGGTGAGGCACAAGGCTTTCGTTCGCTTCATTGAACATTATGATGCAGTGGTTAGTACAATAACTGATCTTGCTTCTTCGAAATCTACGAAACCAGATATACGTACCAAGCTGCGAGGTTACCAATCATATTTGAAGAAATTTGAAACAATTTTCGCTATGAGATTGTGTGACGAAATATTTGGTCCATGCGAACGTTTTGCGAAGGAGCTTCAAAAAGTGGAGATGTCAGCAGGTGAGGCTTTGCGAGGAGCAAAGTTTTTGATTAATCATCTAGAAAATCTCCGAAAAGAGGAAAATTTCAAGGAGCTACTTGAGAGGGTCGAATCGATGGCTGATTCTTTAGAAACAAACATCAAACCCATCAAGCCTCCGCGACCTGTGCATCCACCAAACGATATGAGCATTCGCTAACTGCTGCTTCAGATGCAAAGTTGGTTGGAATCAATCACTTGCGGCGAATATATTATGAATCCATAGACTTAATAGTGTCACAAATAAAAGCACGGTTCGATCAAGATGGTTTGAAATGGTAAGTTGGATCTCTCCTATACATTATGTTTTCTTCCACTTCAAAATTTTGACCTCTAAAAACTATTAAAATACCATACGTCTTATTCTTATTCAAAATATATTTTTTCACTTCTTTGTGACATGTTCCAGCTGAGAATATGCGATAGAGAGATAAAAATGTTGATGTCTGTCTCTGAAGGCCTGTCTTTCGCTATTTTAGCTTAAACTTTATTTTTCAATGAATCGGCCTGTGAAAGTTGGGTAGTTTTGCGGTTTTTTCTATCTTGAAAGAACAACAGAAACATATAACCCTATCAAAACAAAGGATTTTCTTTTAACTCGTCACATAACTGCGTGCCCTAAGTGAACAATAAGATTAAACGCATTTATGCAAATTCAAGATAGTATTATTGTAATATTTTCGATTGACTTTTCAATAATTCGACCTACTCACTAATCATTTTTATGATTTTCAGTTGAATTAAATATTCATTATTACGATATGAAGTACAATTTTATATGAGAGGTTAATTGTTATGATAGGATAATCATACAAAAACTAATATAGATGTATACGCACGTACATGTATAACGTAAATGTAAGAACCATATAATCTGATTTCAGTTTGTCCAATCTGGAATACATATTGACACAAAATCAATATGACGAGAAGACACTCAAAGAACTCCTTGGGATTCACTCCAGTGGTTTCGACGTCCCTATGTTATCGGCACAACTTCGACTATTACCAACATTGGGAAGTCATAAAACCGTACCTACTATCATCGAAGCACTGAGAGAAGCTGGACCGACAGTCAGGAATATGTTATCGGAGTGTGTCAAACTATGCAAACTAGTGATGGCTGCTCCAACGTCGGTTGCAACTGCCGAGAGGTCATTTTCGCACCTACGGTATATAAAAAACTATCTCAGGTCGACTATGGGACAAGCTCGCCTAACACATTTAATGATTATTCATTTGTTCCGTGCACAGTCGCGGAATCTGAATAAGGAGGAAATACTCAAGGAGTTTGTGAGAAGATAGATGCCCACAGAGGAAATCTGTATTTGGCAATTGTCTAAAATAAAGACAAACATCAAGCCATTATGAAGATCATTTTTAATTGAATCAATGTACATATACAATGTTTCTTCAATTCAAATTTCAACAATAGTACGTTTGCATTAGCCTATAGTAGCCTAAACAACTGTAAGCGACTGTGTGTGTATGATATACGGGTAAAATACATGGAAACTGCGATAGAAGAGTTTGAATTTACCGGGAAAAGCGTGCCTTAACCATGATATAAATACCCATAGACAGTTTAAACTGAAAAATATTTGCTGATATATTATGTTTAACAAGATGTCCTTCAGAAGGTTGAAAGAATTATTTGTAAACAGGCCTTTGAGGTACCGTATACACATGAACATACACAAATAAGCCCAAATAAATAATTGAATAAACAACAAAACACGTTCAAATGAAATTCTCATTAACAACCGCTGCCCCCCCCAACAGAAAAAGCGCTCCGCCGCCCTTGGTACATGTTAACAAACATTGTAGGTAAAGCATGGAATGATCATCGACTCACCTTTCATGTCCAGAGAGAACCATGTTGGTGATTGCTTTTGGCCCGCTTGGACGGCAGTATTTAGTTCCCCTGAAAAACGATGTCAACAATTGACGGTGACAGATGGATTTAACGACTTCTGACGGTGCACTCTTGGTATGGGATGCATTATTATACGGTGACTGATAATGAATACTCAAAATCTATTATTTCTTCATCTTTAAGCAGAACAATTCGACAATAGCGGGGTTGGCTGTGATGAATAATGAGCGCTTACAAGCTTACAGAAAATTGAAATCGGGTTTTGAATCTCACTTGACAACCAGCTCATTACATCCGATCACGTGACTTCTCAAACACTACAAGAGTTTCCTTGGATAAAATGCTCAGACGTTCTATACGGTGCGATCAACTCCTTACAAACCTTCTCTTATCTTCCACATTCGCCACGGTTCTCTAATAACGAAACAAAAGCAGCAAGGAGTGTTTTGTTCTGAAGGGATCCGGTGATTGTTTCAAGAGGTTATTGGAGCTGAGTTGAAGTTACGACATTAAAAAATATGACCGAGTTCAAATACACACTTCTGACATGTCTGCACACACTCCAGTTAGAAAAAGAATGAGCTATTGACTGTAATTCTATATGACTTTGTTTCACGGCGAAATTTGCTGCACTGGTAATTTCTCCGATGTGAAGACACGTGCACTTTTCTCAGCCAATGAAAATGCTACTTAGATTGTAAAAGAAAGTAAATTACCATCGTGTCAGACAGGATTAGCGTTTTGTATTTGAAATTAATTAATTTTGCGCTAAATTACACAGCTGGAAATTGTGTAGATGATCTTAGATGAAAGAAAAATGACGTCATCGAATTTTCATTATGAAATTGTATAAATGAAAAGCTTTCAAGTACAGGATGCTGAAACCTTGTTAGCTCTATTTTACCCGGGTTATTTTGAGATCTACGGGTGGTCAAGTAGCCTCGTTCCCAATTTACTTCGTATTAATGACGCATGCTTGTCCCAATGGTGACATCAGCTTTTGCTGCCTCTGTCAAGTTGTTGCTATAAATAACAGCTCCACAATCTTCTAAATTTTGATCATTTATTGCATTTAAACGCATTGAGATTGCATTTGGATTGTTGGTACAAAGGCTCCATAAAGGTATGGACAGTTTTTTGAATAGGCTACAGGCCGCTTTTTGTGCGTGCGTCTCTTAGGTGTATTTCTCATTGATACTTTGATTTGGAAACTTCACATACACCACATTGAAAGCAAGTGTGCGCAGCGATTATACATTTTGCACCGAATCAGAGTCCTCACTACTCCTGATCAATTTATTCTTATTTTCAATGTTTTAATTCGTTCATTAATAGAATATGCGTGCCCTGCTTAATAGGGTTATCAAAAAGTGATTCAAATAGACTTTAAGCAATTCCGAACCGTTGTTTAAAAATCAAAGGTTGTGGTGTCGAGATTGCCCTTGATACAAGGAGCAAATCGGCAGCATTGAGGCTTTTTGAGCGAATCCGGAATGCCGAAACTACCATAAGACTCTTAATCTCGCATACATTGCCAAGTGGTCGGTTTTCAGTCCCGTTCTGTCGATCTTCAATCCGGCAATGAGATACGAAATGTTTAAAAAATGTCGAATAATTTGTGAGATACGAAATGTTGCATTGACTTGTGTTTTTCTGATTTTCATTTTGCTTATCAATAAACATCTCTCTCTCTCTCTCTCTCTCTCTGTCTTAACAAATCTGACAGTGATGCGAAAATCTTGGTTCTATGGTGGCATCATGCGATTGCATATAAGTAGAAGTGCTTTGTTTATGAATTTTCCGGTTTGAAATTGAACTATTCATGAAAAAGTCTGTCTTGCAGATGGATGAAGCCAATTGATGGAATTAAATTCGGTCTTTTTATGAAGAAATTATTGAGAAAAACTGATGGAAACTAATCAGAAAGGCACATTAAACCTTCCCATTCAGTTTGGCAAAATGATATTCATTGCGTTTACACTCTAAACCAGCACCTCCTAAATCACACACTAAAAGCAATGCACTATTCGTAACTAATAAAAAATCCTAAAGCAAAGCGTTTTTAGGAGGCTAGCGCACTTGGGTTATTGTTCTCTTTAGTATGTCAACATTCTATTTTACGCAACCTCCTAAAATTCTAGTGTGTCGCGCTATACACTCTAAACCAGCACCTCCTAAATCACACACTGAAGCGAGACACTATTCGTAACTAATAAAAAAATCCTAAAGCAAAGCGTTTTAGGAGGCTAGCGCACTAGTGTTATTGTTCTCTTTAGCATGTCAGCATTCTATTTCACGCAACCTCCTAAAATTCTAGTGTGTCGCGCTTTAGGATGCAGATTTCTTCGATTTTAGGAGGTGACTGTTTACAGTGTAGGATGCAGGTTTCTTCGATTTTAGGAGTTGAGAGTTTACAGTGTAGAGAACGCTAAACAGAAATTATCTCTGAACAAGATACCTAAATGGGCTTCTGGGATACTTGAAATTGAAAGCGAGTTTTGAAACACCAGGCAAATTGCAAATAGCTAGAACATCAGTTCTATATTGAGCAGAAAAATAGCAACCGCACACATGTGCTCACTCCGATTGCGTTTCCTTTTCAGACTATTCAATTTACGACGAATGGCAGGATGATGCCCAATCCATCAGCATGCTCAACCATTCTTGATGTTACTCGTTACAAGCTCGTTTGAACATTTTCAGAGCCGAACTCATGATTCGTAAATGTCAATGGCTGCCAAATAGTACAAAGTTAAATTTGAAGCTCATGGAGTGTGTTAAATCTGTACCCATTGCCGAACTGACTCACTGTTTGTATCATATCATGCCATATTTTGGAACATGAAAATATGATGAAGAATTTTCTTGCAAGCACGATGCAAATAGAATAATTAAGAGAAATTTCGACGGGCATTCATGCCTGCAAAAAATACGGCAGGCGCTCTAATTTCGTCGACATATCAGTAGTGTGTCAACAGTAGAATTTAATGAACACCCGTAAAAATTTCACATAATATGCTAATTCCGAATCTGAAATATTGTCACTTGGAAAAGCGGTCCTCCAAAAGTCGCCACTGTCATCGACCAATAGCATGGGATATGAAATTCTTGCTGATTTTCTAATTCCTGGAGATAAGTGTAATGTAGACATAAGTTCATAAGTTCTAACATAATAACATAAGTTCTAAGCCTACATGTGGATTCCTGATATTCACTCCATGATCCTCGGTTCCCTTCATTACAAGTTTTTCATATTCAGCACGGTGAATCAAACCTAATTTTTCTACTATTTCAATCAATGAAAATTATTTTATTTGAAAAGTTGTTTTTATCATGATGCATTGAATTACACATTGAACAAACTATTCAGAAGTATTCCTCAACGTTATTGTTTGGACATGATAGAATGAGATAGTATGAAGATGAATTGCAAATAATCAGCAGATAATTCTACAGATAGTGTGCTCTTTAATCGAATATTGTAAACATCTAGCAGCGCATCGTTAATCCACCAACTGTAAATTTTGTCACTGGCATGCGCTTAATCTTCACGAATCGAATGTTTGATTAGTGATACTTTATCAGCACACTGCTGTGTCAATCATAACATCGGAGATATTTTTGGTCAGGCAACAATCCTATATTCCTTTTTTGTAGACAACATACATGTACGAGTATATTGCTATAGGACCATGTCACAAAATTAGCTGGTAAACCAATCTTTAGGGTATCTTAAGGAAATCAAGTAGTCTATGGGAGCGAGCATAAAGTTGTTCAAGGAGCGAGGTCGTGCCTGAAACTTTCATTGTGCACCTCTTGACTTCCGTATTTTCTCGACTATAAATATTGATCTATAAATCCATGTGCTGAGACATGAATTCATGATGTCAGACTACTTGTGCAGTTAACTTGCATTTCGAATACCAAGGTCCAATTAGACATGTTTAAGACTGTTTACCAAAATAGTTAAAAACACCATCGATGCGTAAGGTCAGCCTAATATAACCATGATATGCCTACTACACATACGCAGTATATGTATACTATCACTAGGTGACATGCCACGCGTAATTCACACGTAATTACGGAACATCCCAAACATCCGTGGTTAAAGACATTCTATTCTTCTACGCGCGTACATACGCGCTGCACTAAGAGTCAGAAATCACTTGATCTGATGCTGTTAAAACATGGAGAATGTTTATGAATACGCTCGGGCGAACCTTTATAGTTTGCGCGTCGTCTACAGTTGCATGCGCTGCCGCTTGAACCACGGATGAGCCATTAAGCATGTTCTGTCCTCCCTGAGCATGAAATTGAGGCCCTATCACATTGTTCAGCCTCTGATACACGCAGACGTATGAGACGCGAAGTCTTTATAACAGGGCTGCCGACAAATGTTGCAGCAATGTCACGCATAGCCACGGATGTTTAGGGTCATGTGTAATTACGCGTAATTGAGCGTGGCATGTCACCTAGTAATACGTCCTTACCTGAAATATTCATAACAACCGATACGAGTGAATGCCTGCGTGTAGCAATTGTGGCGCTGTTGAGTGGATCGTCTACAGTATTGGTACAAGTGTATATTCCATTTTCTTCAGAAATGAAGGCTGATATTATCATCATATCTTGCATAAGTATTATCATAATTATGAAGTTGTGCAAATGATGTTAGAAAAAATGACAGCCTCTATTAGAGCTTCTCGAATCTTTATGAGAAATCCCCCTCCCACGACCAGCCTGGCTATCAGGGATGCAGAGTCAATCCGACTTCATCTCCGGGTCTCGAACAAACCTCTGTCTCATGGCGTAGCAGAATGTGCCCACTCTGATTAAAGCTCCACATCCCTCCTGAAGTTCCACTGCAACCGAAAGAATTATGTTTGCTTATAAGAAGGATACTTAATCGCGATTATCTACAGGAACAATTTGTAACCGTCCGTTCTTCAAATGACTGAATGTACTATTTAATTAGTTGTGCGATGATAATATTGAAGGTCGCTGCTGGCTATCTGTCCTTCGTGATATCATTCTTAAATCCAGATGCACAACAGTTGATATCAGCATATTAGAATGGCCCGTATAATGAATGATGACAGATATAATGTAAGCAATCATATGCGCTGAATTAGGATCGAACAACTAACAAAAAATGCGCAATTACTTGCTTTTTTAATTACACAGCAAATGCTTGCTCTTTATTGAGGAATGGACATAAAACGCTGGATACTAATTAAAAATATTCTTGAATAACTCTTTTTATAGGCATACAGAGTACAGAAGAGCAATGATATCATTACTTCAAAAAGGAATTTCATGTGATGCAGTTGATGTAGTCAGAGTCAGCTCCACATTGCTGATTTATAAGTGATTTATAATATTTAATGCAATGGAATAGACAATGTCGCCAAACTATTAAAACCAACTCATTTCGAAGTAGAATAACGTTATTGGAGATTTCTTGAAATATTGGTATCATGCCCTACACATCATTTTGGCAATCATTAAAGTTGGATTGACAATAACAATGCACAATGTGCATGTAAGCTGACAGTAGACGACGTAGCATCGGTACAGAAAAGAGAAGTATAGTGCAATCAAATATGTACGTATGTACACGAAGTATGTGTAAGTCAGATATTCAAACTGTCCCTAGTTTTCACTAGAATTTTCAGGTCAATAATATCTAGATTACACAGCAAAATCTGGACTAATTATAAAGGAATGCTGCAATTTTCCGTCGCTACTGGAACTTTTTCTGCTCGTTGACTATGATGGAAAAACCGAAAGCAGAATAGTCGCCGTGAAGCAGTCGACAAGATCTGAGCTTGACCATGAAAGCTAGGAAGACCCCAGATGACCGCCACTGTTCTGTATGTTTTAATTGAAATTTCAAAATTCCTCTTCTCCTTCGTTCGGATGACCAGCATAGGTGCAGTGTCGAAAGCAAAGACTTCACAACAGCTCACCCGTGACATAGTTGATGTGATTATTTGAAATTCATCGGAGCATTTATAAACTACATTTAAGCGAAAATTAGATTGAATCCCAGCCCAGCAGAGATTTCTGCGACTGACTTTGATGCAGCTACCATCACTTTGAACTTGACTGTACTTCTAGAAAACTGAAGTGCTTTATCAATTTGATTCGGTGATTTGACAGTTGTGATCATCCTGCGTGAGAATGAATGAATGAATGTATTCAGGACTATGAAGCTTTTCGCTTCATCGTCCTCAGAATATTTTGTCAAAATGAGCTACAGCCTATCTCGAGAGACAGAAGTACACCATGTCAAGAAATGATCTTTGCAATTGACATTTATTGAATTATCAAAGTTGCGCCGTTTGCCGACAGAAATCTAGAGAGTTCCAACAAAATAAAGCAATCAATGTATAACTTGAAGATGTCTGTGTAAAGTAGCATTCAACAGTAGTCATCTACAGTTCCATCTACAGCATCGCAGACAGAGAATCAAGCTATGCAAAAATTCTTCTTGTAGAATGCATAGTCCGGCAGCAAGAACGAGTTTCTGCAGGGAACGAGGCCGAAAGTCAGACTTTCACAGAATGATGTACACCCTATGCCTACTACGAATCTGCACGTCTGCCGAGTTCTAGTGAGTTCATCTTCTTGTCAGACAGGATCAAAGAGAAACACATGTAAATCCAACGGGACGCAGATTGCAGTTTTTGGCTAAAATGAGATTTTCTTTGTTTTCTCTGATCAAATGAAAAGTACTAAGCCCAGAGCCATAATTTTTGGCATGGAATGTCGTCAGGTCATTTCCTTTCATCTTCATGCACCCCTGTCTATAAAACTAGACACATTTAGATTTGGAGGCCTCTTAATGTCGGCAAACACAAACATTTCGAGCAACTTTATCCACATTCTCACATATATTGCCGATCAGAAGCATGATAAAAGCACATGCACACCATGGGAAATGACTTGAAGACATTCCATGCCAAAAATTATGACTCGGAGCTTACTACTTTTTTGCTTAATCAGAGAAAACATAGAACACTTCATTTTAGCCAAAAGCTGCAATCTGCGTCCCATTGGATTTACATGTGTTTTTCTTTGATCTTGTCTGACAAGAAGAGGAACTCACTAGATCTCGGCAGACGTGCAGATTCGCAGTAGGCATAGGGTGTATATCATTCTGTGAAAGTCTCACTTTCGGTCTCGTTCCCTGCAGAAACTCGTTCTTGCTGCCGGACTAACACGCGCAGTTATCTGTAGTGTGTAGAACGTTGAACATTCTTGGAGTTGCATGGACTCACAAACTGAAATGGGACGTTCATTTCTCCAACATCATAAGAAGTGCAAATCGTCGACTTTTTGTTCTTCGTGAATTAAGGCCATTTGTAGATAAGCTCAAACTGATAAATGTCTTTTCGTGTCTGATCGAGTCGCTTCTTCGATGACTATCTTCGCGATCGGTATCAAGCTACCCGCATATGTGATGTTGTCAGCAGTCCTATATTGGTTACCTCTGGAGTACCACAAGGTTCAGTTTTGGGACCGACTCTGTATTGCATCGTTGCAGGTGGTCTTCAAAAAGCGCACAGCTCGTCTTTTCTAATGAAATATATAGATGATACAACCATTGCTATTCCCATTTATAAATGTGATATCTCTGCTTCTCGAGTAATGAGTGAGCATAGCAACATGACATCATGGTCCGAAGAAAATGATCTGGTCATTAATGTCGGTAAAAGCAAGAGCCTTTTGATAAGCAAATCGATTGATGCATCCGCTGTAACCATTTCCGAAATGGAGGTCGTCACTGAAGCCAGAGTCCTCGGCGTAACAATTAATAGTCGACTGAAAAAATGGGATTCACATATTGATAACATCATAAAGTCCTCGTCTAGAAGATTATATGCTTAGAATTTTGCGACCGCTACTGACAAATGATGACTTAAGAACAATATATTTTGGATTGGTAAGACCTGTTCTTGAGTATGCGAGTCAGTCATTCGTTTGTCTTCCGGCCTATCTTGAATGGAAGCTAAATCGCGTTCAAAAAAGAGCCCATCGACTGTTTTGCCGGACATCAGCTTCTTCAGACTGTACCTGTGGCAAATTTGAGAGTCTTCGAATCCGTCGAATCAAGTCTTCAACAAAACTTTTCAACAAAGCTTTGCTTGATGAGGAGCATGTTTTGCATGAAATTATTCCTCCAAGCATATCATTGCGTCAGGAGACTGATTCAACCCTTTTCAAGAACTGTTAGATCCTTCTCGACGTTCATACCATTTATAACTGCACAAATTAATGATTGCTTTATCGATTGATCACAATGTCATCAAGAAATTACCGGTATTTTCTCTTGGATAATCATTTAACTTTTTCCTCTTTTTTTTTGCTTTAAAAGTGATACCAACTACATACAAAGACGTGTAATGATTTTCATTGATTCCGAAATATACATATTTCTTTCTTTCTTCTGTATTGTACACCGCTCTTCGGTAACCTTCAGTATTGCACATCTTCTAGAATTGACCAACTTTTAAGACGTTCTCATCGCATAATTTGTGATGAGCTTTGTGCATGTCGGTACTTTAAACTTCGCCGCAATAACTTGATTTGTAAGTTTTTAGCGAAATGCATGTCATCGAATCATCCGCTGCATCATCTATTGCCTCATCGTCTACCTCATACGAAACACTTCTCCTTGCCATTCTGCTCTACCTCTCGTCGCTCAAATTCATTTTTCCCTATGGCCTGCGAGCTTTTCAACTTAAGACATTAGTTATCTAAATATAAATAGTCAAAGACAGTATTTCTGAATTAATTTGCTGTTCACCGACTTGCCGTGAGATTTTTTCTTTAACTTTGTATGCTACAAACAGTTTTTTATGGTTTCTTATCTTTGTGAAACGACTGATTTTCAATTTGAGAAATAAACGCTTCATTATTATTATTATTATTATAATCATGTCAATTCTGACTTGTCTTCATCATTGGATGCGGATTTTATATAGAAAACAGGGATAGCAAAAAGAACAAAACGAACATTTCTAGAATAAATACTAAAAAATACAACAAAACCTTTCTAATTCCTACGCAAACTATGCATATCAATCTGATGAAGGGAAAGAAGTGGACGGCAAAAGAATCTTTGATAACGAGGTGCTACAATGTTCGAAACTGATTTCATAGACTTTTTCTGTATAAGCGATTTTCCTCTCTTATATTCCAAACAAGCGAAATTCTGATGCATATTCAGATGAATAGAATGACCCACCATTGGTATGATTCACCCAAACGTAATTTGAATGGTATGGTAGCCACGGACAATGCTCTTTCTTCTCACCGATGTATAAGAATCCGAAGTGCTGACAATGATCTGCCTTAGGATATGTAATCTTAAATCGAGCTCCATTTGGCTCATAACCCTTCATGGAAAAGTTCGCGATTTCACTGCTTTTCAAACGAGTAATGTTCCATGGATGAGCATTAACCAACTGAGAAGCTGTAAACTGTCTTCTGTTATTCGAGCATTTTCCGACATGTTGAAGGTCAGAACGACAACGTCAAGGCCTCTTGCGTCCAGTAATACCAATTTGATGACAGAAAACGGTGAAGGGAATGCGCTGATCAATGGACTTATCTATGGATAGTTTTCCTGTTCTACCTTCTTTACGTTTTCTTGTGTAATATTTGACTGGCTGCTGAACAGGAGCTCATAAGGATGTTGATTTCTATCCGCACGCGCTCTCAACAGCAGCAAACCCTCCTCACCGATCCCTATTCCGCTGTATATCGGGCATGAAGTGCTACTGACAGAGATGGAACTTTGATATGAGTAATACAATGCACATGAGCCATTTATGAATACACGAAGAACAAACGGATCATAGCGTGAAGCCTCGCGAATGCAGAAACTCAAGTTGGAGAGGCCATTGGTTGATGGATGGATTAATCGTTGAGGCATTCGATCAACTGACTCCAATGACGATGCGATTCCGAAGAAAAGACTGGCAAGCAAAGAGATGACGAATCCCATCGTAAATAAGGTGAAATAACTTCAGTTCACCAATGCTACGGGAACTGATGCTGTGGTCGTTATATTAAGAGATTAGATCTGGTAATTTTCACTCTAAACCAGCACCTCCTAAATCACACACTGAAGCGAGACACTATTCGTAACTAATAAAAAATCCTAAAGCAAAGCGTTTTAGGAGGCTAGCGCACTAGTGTTATTGTTCTCTTTAGTATGTCAGCATTCTATTTCACGCAACCTCCTAAAATTCTAGTGTGTCGCGCTTTATGATGCAGATTTCTTCGATTTTAGGAGGTGACAGTTTACAGTGGCAACAAAATTCAATTTATCTTTGTCATTTTGAACAATGCAAAGTTAACAAGCCATTGCATGCATCATCAATTTCTCATAATTAATTTCATCATGCAACCATAGGCGTACGAGCCGGGGGCTGTGGGGCTGCACCCCCCCACAAGGACTCGGACAAAAACATTCGGGAAGTTGCCAAATCTTTGGCAGTGGCGAATAAACTTAAAAAATCGCGTTTTATGGTCAAAGCAAACAAAAATACAATTTTATTCCAATTATGCGAGCCGAAATCCGGGCAGTCCACCGGTCATAAGTGAGGGACAGAGGGAGTGCTTTGAGTGACTTTGAGTAACTTTGATTTAATCGCTAAATACTACGGATTGGATAAAAACATACTGTTTGCCGAACATCATGCAAACACAATGATTGAAACCGACATTTCCCAGAATCATTGATACATTTGCCAGTCGCAAAAATCGGAGATGTCAGTTCTTTTGATAATATCACCCGATATTTCTGTTATATTAAAACTATTAACAATTAGAACAAATAAAATTAAATTATTAGAACAATTAAAACTTACCTAGTTACATTAGAACTTCTGAAATTTTCCAATTCGTCCACGGATAAGTAGACAGCGTTGTGCTATTTTTGATAAAAACATTTGCACAATTTTATTACATTGATAGTATAAATTGTCGCGTTTTTGCTTTCGCGGAGTTCTGCGGTAAGTGTAGAAACTAGATCTTCGTGATTATGCCAATTTTTCGGGCACAAGGACTCAGCCCCCCTAGAAAATTTTGCCCGTTACGCTTATGCATGCAACTACCCAATATTCCTGCATTTGTATTGTTTTGCGACAATAAACGAATTTATACATCTTGTTACGAGTGTTTGACATCACACATGATGATAGTTAGTTAGTAAAATATATCTTCACATGAAAAGATTACCATAAATGCGGACTCCTCATAGTTACAACTACTTTATAATTCACAATTCCATTCAATTATTTCATTTCATTATTGACATCCTTGCATTGACAAATAAAAGAAAATGAGATTTGCAATTAGCAAGTTGGTGAAATGGCTGCAACTTTAAAAGAGGAGTTTCGTCGATGTTGAGAGATGTGAACTAGGCCTCCTGATGATTCCTGATATTGGATGAAATGTCATCTTTTCAGGTCTTTTCCCATCTTTCAACTGCGGATGCAACTCAATGTTCAATTATTCTATTTGCAGAAAGAAAACTTTTGCTACATATTAGAATGAGGAAACAACGAATATAGTTTATAGCGACATGTTATCAAAAAGACTTCTGCATTCACATTATTCAAGGAGAAATATGGAAAACTAACAGAGGCAAAGAATCAGAAATCCTGCCACAGTTGCAGTAGTGTTGCATGTTAGCATTAGAAACAGTCGTCAAGGACAGTCTGACAGTGGTTGATGTGCTGACACTTCTCTCTGTAGAGGATCTCCGTCAAGCTATCGAGCCCACCGCAATGCTAGTTCAGAAACTTCCACGCGTTCCTTGAAGCCTTGGTTCCTGATCTCTAAATTCATGTTTCTCTTGCTCAAAATTTCTGATTTTAGTTCATTATTTTATACTTTCTGTTTGCCATTTCTTTATTGAGTATACTAAATGCCATTGAAATCTGACCTTTCGTCTTGCTTATTATCAAAGAGCTTCGGATCTCTTTGCTAAACACTAATACTGAACAACAGATGTGATTCCACTTACCGGTGTGTAGCTTCAGTGTTACAAACTCATTTGGTCTATTCAGACAGCCGATATCGGATTAGTTACTCAATCCATTGATACTCAACTCAACATGTCATCCACTCTATTATCAACATAGTCCGTCCGTTGACAGAAGCGGAAATATGAATACCAATAATCTGCGGTCTGTCAGTCATTACTTTCAATTGACACTTAATGAGCAAAAGTTGATTAAAGATGATCTATTATGCACCAAATGTGCATATTTTTACTATTCCGTTAGCTATGAAGTCAACATTCTGAGCTGCACGCGTTAACTGGAGAAAACGTGAGTCTGATGAGAATCCTTGCAATGATGCAAATTTCTCATGTGAATCCAGAGAAAGAATTCTCTGATCTGAAATTTGTACAGGGGTTGTGAGAAACATTTGTTGGAGTCATTGTTTCAGACATATTTTTGTATTTGCAACGTAATAACGCTATCACTATTTGCTACATTTCAAAATAAATGCTAGTTAGTAATTTTTCAGAATACTAATTGGCTCTGTTTAATTTATTTGATGGCCTTAACTCATTCGCGCCTATTGCGAGTATTTATGGTTCCGCACTGTTTATGACTTCTGTTTAGGGCTTGGTTTAGGCTCATTCACACCGGGTGCAGTGCCCATATGTTTATTAACCCTCAGAGACCTGAGCATTTTCACACCCTCTGAAACCTGAGGGGTCTACTGGACCCCCTTTACAAATTCTTAGTTTTTCTGCTTAAATCGATATCAAATCATTAGCAAAGTTGATTTTATGCAAAACATTGATGTTTGCGTGTAGCAAGTTGATATAAATAATCCTTAGTGTCTTTCAGTCTTCTCATGAAACACATGCGAAAATGTGGTGTCTTTGTAATATTCAACGACATTTAGTACAGTATCAGCTGCACTAGGAATCGGTTTTGCGATGTTTGCTGTCGACATAAAACCTCAGATAATTGATTTTAATGGAATTGATTTAAAAGCCCTTTCATTTGGCCATTTTTTTTAAAAAAATTCCACACTAATTGGAAATAGGCCTAAACTGAGCCAAAATTGCTGCATTTTAGGACCCTCAAAACAGCTGCGGAGATCTCAAACTCATCAATTACTTCTGTGAAAACTTTGCCAACAGTCTGTTTTTAGTGTTGAACTATGAATATAATGATAGCTTTCACTTTGAACATTGATTTATGCTGATTTGTTCATGTAGGCCCCAGTCATGCACGATCATTTGCGAAAACAAAATATTCACATTTTGAGATCTTCTAGCATAGCGCACATGCACGAGCATGATGTAAACATTGAATACATGAATTTCACTTATTATACACCATCGTGGAGATGCATAAAATCATTTTTCATCTGATAACAAAAATTTAGTCATGGGAATTTCTACACCCTCTGAGAACTGAGGGGGTCCAGTCGACCCCCTTGGCCTATCTACCATACTTCTATTTATTCAATTGAAATGAAATAGCACATGCAGAATCACTGTAAAAAATGATGATTTTGCATGGCCATGAGCGGTTGCTATATCCTAAGCAAAAAAAGGAAAATAGAAAAATATGGCTCCGGGGTCCACTGGACCCCCCTCAGGTCTCTGAAGGTTAAGGTTCTGAACGAAAATTCTGACGCGTGGGGACGTACCGCGACGCGCCGCGTTCGGTGTGAATGGATCTTAGGGCATCTTCAACATTGACTGTCTTTTAAATTGGTCCATTGACTTATCAAGTGTTCTCTCTCTTTCGGTCCGGATGAATGACCCCAATTTCAATCACTTTACCGATGTATTCGCCGTAATCTCTTTGATCCCCTTTCAAAGATATTTAATTGACACTCTGTAATCACCGTGATGTTGTACGCAAAATTTAGTTGTGACAGACGTGGGGGCAATCTGATTTATGAGCTGGTTTACTGCGTTCTGCAGTGGCACATCAGATTAATAAATATTTCAATTGTTTATCAGATTTCAACAGATGCAACCACCAGAACTGGAACTTGTCCGCATCTTCTCCAAAGTATTAGGTCCAGGCTCGGCCAGGATGGGTTCCGGGTGAGAAATGTTATCGTTTTCTGCACTTTGCCATCCTTGATGAAAATATCAATTGCGTTAGTTGAGTGTAATCGCCTAAAGAATCATTCTAAAAATCAATTTGTTTATCAAATGATAGAATGCTTTACGGCCAAAGTAAAATCTGTAAGTAAATTGGTAAATGTGGAGCAGGAGGATAAATTTTCAAACATTTAAAACAGTGAAAAGTCTCGGCTCGCCTTCAGCTCTGGTGGCCACTACGAGAAATGATGTGACCTGTTGGACTTTATTAGTCGTTGGTAGGTTTGAACCAGCGACGTTGGAGCTAAAAGACGTGCATCCATACCCTTTAACCTCAAGGCCACCGGAGCATCAGTTCAGAGCGTAAATTAGCCAGGAAGTCATTGCTTTAGCGAAGGCACTAACTGATAAATTGAGATTTGACAAATTTATCAATTGTCAAGTTACCTATATTGACATATTTGAAGAGTTGTTTCAGATTATTTCAAAATCGTCGCTTGTAACAGCCTCACATTGTCTTTCACAAGTGCACCCGAAATTGTAATTCTGCATATTCAAGTAGCAAATATAGTCAACACTTCTTGTGTGCGGATATGGTGAATGGCTATAAGTTTGATGAATAACTGCAGTAAAAGTTAAATAAGCATTTTTCAAACAATCAAATTTGCAGAATTTTCAGGATTTCGGAGATGTTCTAGAGGAGATATTTCGAAAATGCTGTCGCGAGAGGAGTCAATAGTAATTTGATTGTGACTTCATTTAAAAATAGGCCTATAATGAATACATCTTGATATTGCATAAAACAAAAGGATTTCCTGATAAGTGGACTCTTCGGCACTTTCTATTCCCTACATGTCACTGTCAAAATTCAAAATTCAACGCCTTCATTTTCGGAAGGAAATACCCAGAAATACAAATTTATGATTACACGATGCTTGCATATTAGAATGATCCAAAATAGATGATGTGGTGATTTACAAGGCATGAAAGTAAATACATGAGACGGAGGAGGATGATATCATACTTGTATATAATGATGAAAGCCTGCAGAAGAGATGAAATGACATTGTGTATTGTATGCAGATGTGGTGACATCGTCGTCAAGTTGATTATCACCACAAAAGGAACGAAGATAGATTACTGAGTCATGTGGATTGCAGGAGAGGAGGCAACTTTATATCATGCTTACACACGTGTGCACTTACAATCATTATGAAATACCCAAGTATTCATTACAGATTACACACATCAACAACTCACTTTTAATAACTGTCTTAGTGCAAAGGTCGGATTCTATAGGCCTACAGTCGAATGTCAATGACTATGATGCTTAGTAAGACTCCAAGATATGCACCTCTGCATGTACATGATAATTGGCACATTAGCTTTTACCTTACTTTGTTTTTTGCTTCTCATTTTTTATATTTATTCTCTCGGGTACTTTCCATTATGCATTTCAAAAGCGATTTATCAAATATATGAATGAATTGAGCTGTTGCAGAATAAATATCAAATCTTGAGATATACTGACACAGCAAACATAATTAATTCAACCTACGATCTCGAAAATTGAATTGTCAACATTCCAAATATTGGATGCCAAGGTTTCTGCACCTGCAGCAGTGAGTGTAAAATATTAATGTTCTGTGTTTATTTGACTCTGAATTTTTCCAGTACTTCTACCATATATCTCTCCATTTTTCTTAGAGGAAGTTCATGCTTGTAAGAAGAGATTTATTGTGCTCAAGACAATTGAAATTAGACAAAAGTAATCTGCATGCATTGTTCCACAAATGTTGTAAATTTCCCTCAATCTATTATCTGAAAGTATAGTGAACAGAAGGTGGTGTCATCGATTAGCCCTATCAAGATTAGTTATTTTCCTTGCTAAATTGTATTGAAGAATTCAAAAACTACATAACTCGCAGGTAGTCACGTTTTTGCATTATAGATAGCGAAAGAGGTATTGCAACATAGGGAATTCATCAAGATCTCGACAATTTGAGATTGGACTATTTTTTCGTAAATCTTCTACTTTTTCTTGCATTTGCAAGTTAATATGCGTACTGAAAACAAATGAGATAATCGATTTCTAAACGATAAAAAGTCAGAAATTATTATGAGAAGTGAGGTGACGTGTCTACGATGAGAAGAAGGAAAATACACATTTCTACTCTCAAGTTCAGAAGTTTTAAAGTGAAGTTCAGAAATATGAAAATCAATGTCAGAAATTTTAAAATCATATAAAGAAATTTTGTAATGAAATTCAGAAATTTAAAATCTATTTCAGAAGATTTCTTGCACAAAAAGACACTATATTTCCAGTCACACAAAAGGATGGCGGCATATATTGCTTCAGCCGCAATGGCTAACGCTTGCATTTCAAAAAAAGGGATAGTTTCGTCACTTAATTTGCCAACTTTCATGTCTACCATGGCCTGGCAGCTTCAAAGAAAGTCTGGTTGTGTTAGCAGCAGCGAGCACAGTCCTGACCAGTTATTCTGTGGGTTTCATTTTCTATCATTGTCTCCACATACATGTATTGCAGTACGTCGTTGCTCTCCAAGATTGTCGTCAGTTGCGTTGAGAACCGACATATGCTCATTGACAAAATTTTTGAAACATTTACTTCTTTAACTTCTTTCATTTTTGACTGGTATATATACATGTATGTATGATACCTTGATAATTTAGTCACAATCTCCACCAAGTCACTAGCACAGAAAAACAACGCATGCAGCAGATTAACTTTAATAGCGCGTGTGCCATCCTCTAGCTCCAATGCATTCAGTAATCCGAGATGGCATGAATTCACAAAGTTTCATTTCGTTGTACATGTGACTTCAATTTCGGCTAAATTTGCTCAATAGGATTCAGCATCCACAATGTTCCACATGTGGTTAGGACAAATTGCTCTCAATTTTTCTAATTTCATTAGGTTACATATATTGCCAGAGGTGAGCATAGCTCGGAAAATAAAAAGCATAATTGAATTGCCGACTATCTGATTCGCCATCTCAGAAGTCTGATTTGATAGCAACTTGAAATGTAATTCAATTTGAATAATTGTTTAACTGGGGATTTTTGATGGCCTTAGTCAGGAAAAGTTTTTTTGCAACCGGCATCAATGATTAAGTGATTGCAGCAGATGGAATCTTTTCAATATTGAACCTATCAAACTCACCGGGTGGATTGGGTAGAAAAATGCGCGTGTTACCAGGTATGGAAAGTGAAACATAATTAAATTATAGCTAGTGCAACAAGAAACTTGAATTCTATTTCATTCGAAGTCAGAAAGCAGTTTTGTCTCAACATTTGTTCCTGAACAAGAAAAAATATTGGATGATTAGATGAAATTTAGGTGACTTATTTAGATAAAATTATAAAAACATGCGGCAAAGCACCTCTACAGAATACTCAAAAGTGTCAAATTTGTGGGAGGGTGTCACTGATTAGCATTGCCACGTGTGATCCGCAACTCAGCCACAATCACATCCGTTCTCCTATCCCTTGTGGCTATCACCATCTCATACCCAATGAAACTCACCCAATTCTATGCTGTTAGGGGCCAAGCGCACACGAGGTCTCAAAAGCAAGAGATTCAAATAAAGTAGCGTCGGCCAACGTGTGGTATTTCCGCCTATTAAGATGCGCAGCTTTTTCAGCCACTCGCGCTAGTTGTATGCTTGTGTCGTTCATCTTTGTCACGGCAGAGGTACACGTATCTGTGACGTCCCAATGGAGACATCCAGAGGAGGCGAGGCGGGGTAACTGGTGACTGCAGCATCTGGTCTTTTCCAATCTCCACCCCGATCGTTTTTATAAGCCTAGAGGTGGGTTACTTCTAAGAACATTTTGGCTTACTGAAGATAGTCTGTCTAACAACGTTGGTGTCTGTCTGATCTCCTTCCAACGGTGGTCACTCACATGTTATGCATGTGATGTTAACAGTGGCAACTATTGCGGTGTATCAAGCTCGCAAAAAACTTCAGAAATAAATGTCTCACAAATCGCAAGACATGAAGGGATATGGCACAGAAGTGATATTTACTTACATCGTCACCTTGTATTCTTCAGATTCGACGATCAAATTCGCAAACGTATGATATCGCCTTGTAAAGGACAGAAGAACATCGCTCCTGATCAAATTCATTTTCAGAGATTCTTTCAAAAATTCAAATGACTGCATGTGATTCTACAATTCCTTAAAACAGTGTCAACTTTCACATTCCAATAGCACGATGATTTGCCTGCAACCGTCTTGTGTTAATAATCTCATTCACGTTGAGGGTTTCCACTGGAATATTATCACTAAAGCACTTGATAATGTATCAGTTCTCACTCAGTCTGCCATGATGCCATTATGTTTTTATAAATCTGAGATCATTAAGTATTTAGCGCTATGTCCTCACAGCACTATTCATCATTACAGTAGTAGAGATAACTCACTTCAAAGTATGCTCAATTCCAATAACCGCATGAACGCTACTTCAACTCTTAATGTTTATCATCATTCATTGTTGATTTTGTGGTCATAATGGAAGATCTTACATATTGTAAAACTATCTAGCGCACGGTATCACGGAAGGTGCGGTTTCATTTTTTAAATTTCCTGAAAGATTTTTCCTCACACTCCTGCACTCTAAACCAGCAGCTCCTAAATCACACACTAAAGCAAGACACTATTCGTAACTAATAAAAAAATCCTAAAGCAAAGCGTTTTAGGAGGCTAGCGCACCAGAGCTATTGTTCTCTTTAGTATGTCAGCATTCTATTTCACGCAACCTCCTAAAATTCTAGTGTGTCGCGCTTTAGGATGCAGGTTTCTTCGAATTTCGGAGGTGACATATTTAGTGTGGTTAATTTGACCTTTAAATTCCGAATATGATGGTTAAAAAATCATCCATCGAGTGCTTTTTGAGAAAAGTCAAATATTCAATATGGAGGACCTTGAAATCGAAACTGAACTGCACTTACTTCTATAAAAATTCTTAAAAGATTTTTCTTAAAGGATTTTTCCTCACACTCCTGGTTAATTTGACCTCTACACCGTAAACCGTTGATTGACAATTGACAGACATTTATCCCACAAAATCTATTTAGTCGGTCATTGTTAGTTCTTGCAGGATGATTGCCACTGAACACCTACAATATCTGACAAAAAGCGACAAAATGATTAGCAATGATTTATAGCTCAAATTTTATCAAAACTGTAGGTAATTAATTAAATTATGTCAAAATAAATCATGGTTTTTCCACACAATAATACAGATTGCCCAAAAGTCAAGCAATCACTAAACGAAAAAATCAATCAATATTCAAAAGCTTTTGTTTAGTTAATTTGCATACAAAGCACCTGTTTCGATGTCGGTGGAGAGCCTACAAATTCGTCGGATATCGCAGGATATTAGAGGTGACAATCGTCGGTTGATTTTGTCAGTAATTTTGTAGGATAATTGTCGATTTACGGTATGCAGTGATAGATTCCGAATATGGTGGCTAAAAAATCATCCATGGAAGATTTAGCACACTGAAAAGTGTTTCTCCGGAAGTTGCGTATAATTGGATGAAGGAAAGAGACATGATAAAGGAGCAACATCACAGAGGAACATTTTATGTCAATAATGCGCGCAACCTCCTTAAAAATATTGACGAATTGCGCTCGATTGCAACAATCGAAATGTTGCCTTTCGTATCGGCTTTAGTTAAGGATCATGTAGTCACCGAAAGTTTTTGTTTTTTTTGTAAAGATTTGGACGAGAGGTTCTGCGAATATATTGACAAGTTCAACAATGACCTTTTAGTTCTAAATGTTTCAATTACACCCAAACTTCATTGCTTATTTCATCATGCGGCCGAATTGTGCATGTCGAGGAACCAAGAACTGGGCATTTGCAGTGAACAGGTGAGCGAAACTTTGCATTCAAATTTTGATTTCATTTGGCAAAATGACAAAGTGAGATACACTGCTAATGCGAACTTTGCCAGAGAACTTCTGGCTATGCTGGAAGATTTGTTTTTGATTATATAACCTTTTTGATAATTATGTGATCATAATATTTTTCTTATTGTGATAGAGCCTGGTATTTAACCTAATGCAGAAGAAATATTTTCAAAATTATTTATGAGCATTTTATGAAAAAGACGAACCTGAATATTGTAATTTAAGATAATTTTCAAGGAATTACAGCGTAGTAAATGTCATCGGGTAAGGTTTTGTCCCTTTCAAGCAGTCCCTTCATGTTTCATGAATTCAGAAGCAACATAGTTTTGTAATTTCTGCAGTTACATGCTTTATCAATACTGATACCTTCATAAATAACACATGAATAACACAGGCTAATACTTTATTTAATAATACTTTTTAATGAATTTTTCACTCTAATTCCTGACGTTTCCTCGAAAAGCTTTCGTTCGATGATTTTTAACCATCATATTCGGAATCTAGAGGTCAGATTACCCTGGAATGTGAAGAAAAATCTTTAAAGGATTTTTTTTATAGAAGTAAGCGCAGTTCAGTTTCGATTTTAAGGTCCTCCATATTGAATATTTGACTTTTTCTCAAAAAGCAACCGATGAATGATTTTTTAACCATCATATTCGGAATCTAAAGGTCAAATTACATAGGGATGTGAAGAAAAATATTTTAGGAAATTTCAAAAATGAAACCGCACTCTCCGTGACACCGTGAGCGCCTCTCTTTGTAAGAGGCATAACTTTTCACGGCAGGTTTAAATGGTGATGTTCCAGTTTATTGAAAACTAGTTTTGAATTTGTATTATTCTCACTCACATCATTTTGCTATGCATTAGTGACTAAGATGTATTACATATGCTATTATTTATTGCATCACCCAAATCACACTTTTGAAAATCGCGATTGATCGCTATACTTGAACTTTGTTAGTGTGTAATAGGTCGGATGAATATTCGAAGCTAATTATATTATTCAGGAAACTGAATTATGGAATATCATGATGTGATTATGTCTCACAAGATGCTCCAAAAAATATTGTGTCAAAAAAATAAGCGTATTTCAAAGCAAAGCTTTACGAAGAAGCATATTTCTATGTGCTATTTCCTAGCTTAAGAGCCATTCTATCAAGTGAACCAGTCACCGAGGTAAATTGTAAATTGTGTCGTTTTGCCACAACCACGGAGCGATCCCATATCCGTCGAACCAGTGTACCTGCATGTGTCAAAGACTGCATTTCATATCTGTATTGCTTGTGAGAAAATTTTGGCCAATTGTCACACTTAGTTTTCAGGATTCGGAAAAGCCAAGTAGGTGCTAACTTTTTTATTTTGCATCAATATATTTCGATTATTCATGTGCCATAGCCATTATCAAGAAAACTGTGTATACAAAAGAAATCAACATGAATACAATGCAAGATTTGAAATTAGCTTTGGCAAGTATACAGCATACAATAGTATCCCATAGAAGTCAAGCCATCCCCAGATTGATGATGGAAATAATAGGCAGTCACGCAATATTTTGGCGGGCCTTACCAAAATATTCGGTGGCTGTTTTACCGAAGATCATTTACATCATTGATCTGGGGATGGCCTGACTTCTATTGGATACTGTGCTGTATACTTGCTAAAACAGATATTAGAGACTTGCCTTGTATTCATGTTGATTTCTTTTGTATAGGGGCCTACAGAGTTTTCTTAATAATGGCTATGGCAGATGAATAACCGAAATATATTGATAAATAAAAAATAAAAAATATAAAAAGTTAACACCCACTCGGGGTTTTCGAATCCTGAAAAATACATTACTTGTATTTTGATTATTTATTAGATAAACCAAATGCTCATAAATATTCATTTGTTATTAAATCAGGTAAATCCTTCTTTCTTTAAAGAGTGCAGGATACAGTCAAATTAATATTTTATCATCTGATTTTGGTTGTGTTGCTTATTGATAAAATATGTGAGGCATAGAATCCCTCTGGGTCCCCCTTTAATCAAAATTAGAATTTTAGGTCGCTTTTTGGTATGAGCAGATGATCTTTCTTGTTGACTGATTAATTGTACGCAAGATCAACGACCTAAAATTTTATACCGTGATACTGGAATGCCTTTTGAAGTGAATAATTTGGATATAAAAAAGGTTGAGATGACTCGCTTCAGTGGAAATCTACTAACGGGCATTCAGAAGGACATGTGTAAAATTACATATTTCGTGAACTGAACGATTACAGGATTTGCAATTTGCAGTCAGTAGGTTGCAAATAATGGGCTGGTAATATGCTGCCACCTTAAGAAAGCTAATTGATTCATGAAGAGTAACAATCTATAATGCATAATTGAGTCGCATGAGCTACTCGTATTGATCAATATTGATGATATATTGATCAACATCTCTAGCATCTTATTATACTTCCATGTAGCACGATCCTCCATTTGAAAATTCTTTGGAAAATCAGAAGTTTGTAGATTAGAACACAAAAGTCGCAGAAAATGCATAAAAAAGTCGAAGTGCAAATTTTCTTCTTATTCAGAATGTATTGCAAATCTGCAGATTGTTATAAGCTCAGTCTTAATCGATAAGTCAATGCTCGTTCAAACCATCTTCGGAATATATTCATCGCTCAATGCCTTAATTTTCTGACCATTCGTCCGATGGTGTTAGTAATTTCGTCTTAAGATTCTATATTCGTGGCAATCCGGAGGCGCAATGATGCGGAAATCAATAGGACAGGAGATGACCAGGAACTACTTAGTGCCTAACTGACAGGCACTTTTATTGATTCTAAATTTGCATTGTTTTACTCATAGAATAAAAGACCCTTTCCATTGAGGGAAGCGTCAAAATCAAATGTTGGCTCAAATGTGCAAAATATTTTGCAATGAGTCTCGACCTGCCCAGCCAATCATCGGCAGGCGAAAAAGCATTGTTTCTAATATTTCTATCTTTTTTCAAATATCATGCTTTCTGGAATAAAAATCCTTTCGACGGTATGACCATGGTCATTTAGTCGAAGGATGTGAGACATGAGGTCCATAGGCAGCATGGCCTTAATAAGTTCTCCTGAAATTTGTAAATTAGCTTAAATAGGCGTTAAATGTCTAGCAGTCTAACTTCTATCCATTCCACTGAAAAATGAATTATAAAACGAAATAGACAATGTATATGGAGTTATTAATTGCATTTCTATGGCACCTACTATCTCAAAAAATAGACATTTTAGGTATTTTCAAGTACATTTAAGGAACATTTCTCGTGATCGAAGAAAAGCGGATGTCATCTCTGTAATCAGCACAATCAATTAAGAAAGCTTTAATGTGCCTGTAGATATCTGAGATAATACCACACAAGCGTTTCATTATATAGACGTCGATTGAATGTTGATTGAATGTCTATCGATCTACAGTAAATTACGTGGGAATAGTTTGAAGCAGAGGGATGAATTAGAGAAGGAAACGGTGATGCGATGTGATGTAATAACATCCACATCAGAATCGTGTGAATATTCGTGCAATGGAAAGTGCATGCTATCGACCGAAAACAGAAGGATGACCGAAACAATACTAAAATATATTGCTCAAATAGGCTTATAAGGAACTGTTAAAAGCTAATTTCAGAACTTCAATCTGCCGACGTGTCAATTCACTAATTTCATTAGAACTCTTGTAATTTCCTAGCTTCAATTTTTCAGTTTTTACATATCACATTGATCTATTGAGAATTCTTGCATCCTTCTTGTTGATGATTTCTTGATTCAATAATTCTTCAAACTTCACAAAATTCATAGTTTTATAAGAAACTGATTTCTGAAGAATTTATATTCTATGAACTGAATTCTTAGTTAAGGTTTCTCATTCTGAATGAAATGCTGATAAGGTCTATAGTTCACAGGTCGAAAATCTTCAAATGATGAAATTATGTATTATTTTTCACTTAGTCAATCACCTTTGCAACCAGTACCAAGAACGTTAATAGCAAATGTCAAAAGTATATATTCCTTATGCGTGTTGTTCTAGTGATAGCTGTCATGTTTGTTCTATTCTCCAACTTAGTGTTAGTTTCTCATGCACCCTCGACTATTATAGATATTCATTAAGCCTCACGAATGCATTTCCAAAGTTTTCTTCATTTAAAAGTTTCTTAGTTTTGCTCTGTTGATGATTTTTATCCACGGTTTACAAAATAATTTGGTTTGAGACTACTTACTTTATGTTAAGTTACAGTAAAGCAAGTAATATAGTGATATCAGTAAAAATCAATAAAAATCAGTAAAAATTGTGTTGCGATGTTATGCAAATTGTAGGCCTATATTTTGTTTTATGTTTTCCGAATAAAGTTCTTAACCGTATTATTATGCAATTGTATTCACGGTACTTGCTGGTTTAAAGATGAGCCTGTCATAGATACTCTCAAACAGTCTCTGATGTGACCAATATGAACCGTTGTAGTTTTCAGCCACAAAAACAGTCATTTGTGCAACGAAGACATTTCCTCTTGCACAATGTTGACATTGCGAATGAAGACAATTCACTTTCTCAATTAATTGCCTCAATCCGCAGAATCTCTGATGTGACCAATATTGCTTACACTAATAAGATCAATACACGCAGTGAACAGTTGCAGTTTCAGCCACAAAAACAGCCATTTGTGCAACGAAGACATTTCCTCCTGTGTAGACATTTCAAATGTCATTAATTGTTCACTTTCTCATTTAATTGTTTCAATCCGCAGAATCCAACATTGATTGTAGGCTCAACCGAAGAATAGTGGAAGATCAGACAAAATGGAGAGAATGCACGATGCTTGACTGGATCCCCCGCCATCTCTGTCTACAGGGCTACGGAGGATAAGCCATCAATGTCATCAATCTCAACCAACATGGCGCTGCAAAGCAATGCGACTATGCGGGAAGCAAGGTGAGACATTGAATCTCGGCTTACAATTGTTTAAATCACGGCCAATGTACGACCTCTCTGATTTCGCCAATCATTGAATTTGTATTGTTTTCTTGTTTTTTCTGAAAGACAAAAAATAGCGCCAATCAGATTAAAATGAACAAATTGAGGTCGCATTTTTGTCAAAATAGTGAACTCTTAGCAATATTTTGAAACTCAACTGATCACCCAATTTCAATATGATTTCTAGAAAACTGATCAACTACTTGCATGAAACCTAAAACACAATATTTTACGTATTTGCACGAGCTTATAGATGATCAAACTAACCTAAAATTGACTTAAGAAGGCCGGTGTGATGATTTTAAGTGCACCATTCCAGCCACACTTAATTATCATCACTCAAGTCATTTCGAAACACTTTATTCACCTCCAGGTAGTTGGATAAGTATGACGGTCAGCCGAGTAAAGCTAACTATAAGTCTTCATGCTTCTAGCTCTCTACTTGAAAATGAATACTGTCAAATTGAGGCAGCTAGGCTCAACTCATAATTATGAGAGTAAGGGTCTAATTGAAACAACGGCACATCAACCAGACTGAAAACAATCATCATTATTGCATTGAAATTAAAACATCCCGCTTCATTCATCGTAACTGAACTTCAACGAGCAAGAAAGTGCTTTAGATTGAAAATTCACGTGGAGGGATTCGAACCCACTACCTTGAAAGCAACTTCCAAATTCGATAACCACCAGGATATCAATGCAACAAAGCAGAATCCATCATCCTTTTCAATTTTGTGGATAACCGACCTAACAGGCGTCATTATATAGACAATTTCGCCGAAGGGACGGGAGATTATCCAGTTATAAAAAATACAGACTATGAAACCACAAAGTAGATAGAATCATTGAAGATTGAAATGCATCTTCAGCTGAAAAAAGGAACATTCCAGAATGGTCGTCTTTTCATCTAATATCAGAAATCATCAGACCATAACATGCAACTCTGACGGAATGAGAGGAGTGTATTAATACAGTAATTGATAAAAGCTAGTCTGTGAGCTAGCCGCACGTGCTCGCAGCGGTGTACCGAAAAATATTTCATACGTTGGAATGCTAAGATGGCCTAAACCTTCGCAAGAGGAGCAACGGTACAAATATTCACTATAAGTTTCTGAATTTCTGAGGTTGCATGAACTGAGACTTCGTGACCTTACAGAATTTATTATGAGTTTGAATTATATAATTTCTGTCACTTTTTTAAAAATTTTTCTCATCGTGAGGAAATATATGATTGTTATTTAAAGCCGTAATTTTGGAAATGCTTCACTTTCATGACAAAGAAATTAAAATTTGAATTGAATTGAAGAATGGAATCGAATTATGTTCTTCTAGTTGGAATGATTATATTGCATGCTTGAAACATTTTTATCTCCAATTTGCTGTGGCTTGCATAACATATAGCATGAATTCATTGAAGCGATAACATCAAAATACCAATTTAGTCGAAATTCGCACATTCCGGTGCACCAGCCTGAGAATCGGTGAAGTAGAAGAGACGATGCACCGCGCACAACTCTAATCAGTGCACACGAGCAAAATTTTCAATTAATATGCTAATTGCGTGTCGCAAATATACTCACGGAATGGCTGCATATTGACCCCGTCCACACCTGCTCTGAAGTGCATTGAAATCAGGACCATAATATATAGAGGCAGGGCTCACCGCATTCGCAATAATTGCAAGATTACAATGTCTATGACATCGTTATTTAAAACAACAATTAATCATCAAGCATTTCTAGAGATTTTGCAGTTCACCACCTTTCACATTCGTTCCAAACATCTCTTGACGCTGACGTCCCCAGGAAACTCGTCGATAACTCAAATTTATATGACAATATTTTGATATTTTTAAAATCAACTGATATCTAAGGCATAAGAATCATTTTATCATATACATTTATGAAAACAGACTCGATAAAAAATGACATAATGACAATTCTAAAAGTAGAGTATCTTTTTATGCAAGCAATAAATAATAATTTCTCTTGCTATTTTATCAGAACAATGCAAACAGACAAGAAAGAGTATTGATCAAATCAATTGCCCAAACCATTACACTATAACAAGTAGGAATGACATTGCATCAACCTTCCTGTGAAAAAACATGCATAAATTCTGACAGACTTCCAAAATTTGAGCTCTCAACCCGACTTCGGGTTGTCTTACCCGTACCCGACCCATGTCCGTGCTTTCGGACTCGGATTTTTCGGGTAGGATCGCTTATTATCTTTGAACTGGAGTCTATAGATTACAAGTATTGTGGTGGTGTAAAATGTCTAGGAGTCCATGTGTTGTGTAAAGTAAAGTTATCAAAGATTTGATTCTTTCACAGACTAAAATCTGAGCTTTCTCATGTCATAGATATTAGGCTCATTGACAACGACTTTCAAATGATCAGCCTAAATCGTCAGGTGTTGCGGACCTTCATGTATATCTTCATTCTATACCAGCGGTGGGCAACGTGTGGACCGCTGACACATGTTGGGGGACCCGCCACCGATTCGTGACCTATAAAGGTGATTCTTATGTTGAGGTTGATTTTCTTTAAAATTTGCAAAAGCATTGATAATGACTTTGAGCAACATGGTGGCACAAAAAATAGCCATTATGTTGCAATTAGCCTGTGTACATACGGTAGGTTGCGCATGAAGGAATCCACCATGAGAACATGTGATTTTTATAAGTAAGCTTATTTCAAGTATTCTTTCTGGATTTTATTTGTATACTGCACCAATTTTGTACTAGGATGGCATTATCGCACGAGCATCTTTAAGGGAGCCTATGCGCAGTTTTCGAAAGCGCTTAGGATTGGGTGACGTAGGCCTACTATGCACACATAGGTGTATTACTTATTTGTGTTATTTCATATTGTACGATATGTAGGCGAATATGTACTTCATAGCTCCAGATCGTCATATTCCGATGAAATCTGGGCATATTTTCTAATATAGTCACATTGCCATCATTTGATACAGAAAAGAGAAAGGTTCCGCATTTAGTTTGGCCTGTTTACTTTTCATTATTCATATAAGCTTAGAATGCAAAGTACAGTCGTTTGAAATTGCGCTCAAAAGTGAGCAATAAAGGAATTTGAACATATTTCTGCCTTTTGAAATTGGTGGCCTGCGAGGCGCCCACCACTGTTCTATTCGATATTATTTCATTGAAGCAGTCTATAAGCCGATAAACAATGTATTTTCTATCTAAATTCCGCTTTCAGGAATAATCCGCTTCGTTTTGTCCACAATACCTTGGAAATGGGAAGTAGCTTGACAGACAGACACTCTCTTATGCAGTTTTCGCTTCTTGGGTTCGCTGCTGCATGACGCATGCTCAATGGCATATAATGTGAAAGCGCTAGAGGAAAGTTTAGACTTCATATTACGATGAAGATTACGATGAATGATATTATTATGAAATGTGCATAAAAAGCAATAATTGAATGATAACAGAAATGAATTATGAAATTTTGTGACATCTAATTGACGAGCATTTCTGTGGATTCTCTATTGTCACACATCAAATTGAGTTGTTTGAACAATTAGATCAATCATTTCCACTAAGAAGAAATGCGTACGCAGTCCTACAGTAAGCTTAATCATACATCTATGTCTCCCCTTCCTTCAATATGAATGCAGATTGTCTTTTTTTTCTCGGAATTCAGCTGGACTTGAGAAGTAAATAAATAAAGTTCCCTTCGAATGGCATCCCTTAGCAACAGCAACTTCCCTATGATGGGAATAAGTCACGTGACACATCATATGATGGATTATCGATGGAAGGAACTCATTTTATCAGATGCTAAGTGCGACATTTTTCCGGGGTTATTAGCGAGGATTTGACTGTGGTGAGATTTTGAGATCAGTGCTATCAAGAAATAATTTCAATTAAATATGGCACAACAATCATTCAGTGGAAAGATGGACTACAGATGCAGACGAGATCTGATTGATTATGAGATTGCCTCATACTCGTGTTGGACTGAATTTCCATTGAAAGAATTTTCCATGTAGAAAAAGTTATTAAATCGCTGCAAAATATCAAGAATGTTAATTTCAACAAAACAATCATGTTCACTTATAGTTGAACGATACTTGTAGCGTTTTTTGAACGAACTTGTAATCCTCTTGGGCGCGGATCTGCCTTCTTAATAGATGCATACTTCCTCTGAGAGTCAAAATATTTGTTGTAGTTATATCGGGAGTCAATTTTACTGTGCTTGCTGTTAGAGTAAAACTTCTGAAGAGTTCTTTCATTGAAATTGATTTTATTGATTTATCTTTATATCACCCCCATGGGAAGACGGCCTGCTGGATTTGTAACTAAAATAGTCATTTGCTCTCAAAATGCTGGAGAAAAAAATCAAAGTTGATCAAGATTTTGTCTTTGACTTTCATTTTGAGTATTACGGTTATTTGCTGAGTTTTCTGTATTGGCCAATTGGTCATATGCGATCAAGCAGTCAACATGTTCGCATTATGGCAAATCCAGATAAACTTTAAGACGAGTCATGTTTTCATATGAATTCCAGTCATGACTACAGTGTAAAATGTAGGGCACTAACTTAGTCACGAAGCCGAAATTTCGTGCCAGTTAGCGCCTGGTTAGTGCCTTTCTAGTGCCTCGAGGCACCAGTAGGCGCCACTAGGCACTAATGGGCACCAAACCAAATATTTGTTTATCCAATGAACTCGGCACTATGAACTTCGTGCCTACTCGTGCATTGTGTTGGTTAGAATTGATGCCTAAATCAAGCGAAATTTCGTGCCCTTGAGTTTACAGTGTACATCAATATAAAATAAATACAACTCAGCATTGAACCACTTCACTTGCGGTCATCTGTTTATTATCATTTTTGTGCAAATGCTTCCGATTGACCAAATGCCCTGCCATTTTTATGATTGCATGCACACTGCAAGAGAGAGATGCTTACTTCATGCATGACATGTCTCCTCTCCTCAATGTCGCATGTGCCAGTTCATGTTGTTTTCGATCATGCATCTCAAGTTATTCATATCATTAGACATCAAAATGAGGTAAGTAACCTCATTTAATTTCAAACATCTTCCAGACTTTCACTCCCAACATCTTATTTCATGGCAAACAACGGTAGACGTGGTGCAGTGCAGAGTTTGATCTTTCATTTCATTCAATCATTGTTATCTTTACCTGTTTCAAAATCCTTGCCATATAATCACATTTC